>CM059557.1:41738991-41746491 GCA_030386875.1 Morinoia aosen | reverse complement strand
ATCTTTTGGTGTGAGTGGCTGCTGGTGGTGTAGACTGTCACTAGGTCTCGTGGGACAATATGTGCCACTCGTAAGACTGTCACAAGGTCTCGTGTGACGATATCAACCCCTTCAGCTGCCGCTGGTGGTGTAGACTGTCACTAGGTCTCGTGTGACAATATGTGCCACTCGTAAGACTGTCACAAGGTCTCGTGTGACGATATCAACCCCTTCAGCTGCCGCTGGTGGTGTAGACTGTCACTAGGTCTCGTGTGACAATATGTGCCACTCGTAAGACTGTCACAAGGTCTCGTGTGACGATATCAACCCCTTCAGCTGCCGCTGGTGGTGTAGACTGTCACTAGGTCTCGTGTGACAATATGTGCCACTCGTAAGACTGTCACAAGGTCTCGTGTGACGATATCAACCCCTTCAGCTGCCGCTGGTGGTGTAGACTGTCACTAGGTCTCGTGTGACAATATGTGCCACTCGTAAGACTGTCACAAGGTCTCGTGTGACGATATCAACCCCTTCAGCTGCCGCTGGTGGTGTAGACTGTCACTAGGTCTCGTGTGACAATATGTGCCACTCGTAAGACTCACAAGGTCTCGTGTGACGATATCAACCCCTTCAGCTGCCGCTGGTGGTGTAGACTGTCACTAGGTCTCGTGTGACAATATGTGCCACTCGTAAGACTGTCACAAGGTCTCGTGTGACGATATCAACCCCTTCAGCTGCCGCTGGTGGTGTAGACTGTCACTAGGTCTCGTGTGACAATATGTGCCACTCGTAAGACTGTCACAAGGTCTCGTGTGACGATATCAACCCCTTCAGCTGCCGCTGGTGGTGGCCACGGTGGACGACGCGATCACTGCAGGCAGCGGCGGTGGACAGGACGCGGTTGTGCCCATCTTCCTGGTGTCCAGCGTCACCGGCGATGGCCTGGACCTGCTCAAGCAGTTCCTCTTCGTCCTCCCGCCCAAGATGACCGCCAAAGAGAGGGAGAAGTCGGAGCAGGTGCGTGGCGTTTCTTGTTATTCTGAGTAGCGTGATAACCGTCACAGAAAAGCGACAGAAATAACACAAAAACGCATGGTAAATTTTATGGAAACTAAAAAAGGGACCGAACCCACGCAGAAAAATACCTAAATACCTAAAAGTGCGGAGATAACCGTATAAAACAGAAGGACTCTTTAACTTTGTATATCCTAATTATGGGGCATATTTTTGTGGTGTGGACCCTGCCGTGACGCAATTGGTTGTCGTGACTGCCTGCCTGCCTGCCTGCCTGCCTGCCTGCCTGCCTGCCTGCCTGCCTGCCAGGAAGCTTATACCTCCACCCGTATTGCTGTATGGTAGTGACTTCTTCAGTCCTGTGTCTTATCTCTTCCTTGTCCCTCTCTCGTCATCGCACAGGCGTTCCTCCTTCCTCTCTTTGGAATGCCCTGGTTGTGGCTAGGGAGGCCTTAATACATTTGAAATTTGAATGTGTTGTGAGGAATGCGTCAGCTTACGCGTCAGGGGATCTAATTTACCGAGTGTCTTGTATGCGGGACGTGTGTTGGCTGTCGTGTGTGAAGAACATGTGTTGGGTGTCATGTGTCGCCCAATTTACCGAGTGTCTTGTATGCGGGACGTGTGTTGGCTGTCGTGTGTGAAGAACATGTGTTGGGTGTCATGTGTCGCCCAATTTACCGAGTGCCATGTATGCGGGACGTGTGTTGGCTGTTGCGTGTGAAGAACATGTGTTGGGTGTCATGTGTCGCCCAATTTACCGAGTGCCTTGTATGCGGGACGTGTGTTGGCTGTCGTGTGTGAAGAACATGTGTTGGGTGTCATGTGTCGCCCAATTTACCGAGTGTCATGTATGCGGGACGTGTGTTGGCTGTCGCGTGTGAAGAACATGTGTTGGGTGTCATGTGTCGCCCAATTTACCGAGTGTCTTGTGTGCGGGACGTGTGTTGGCTGTCGTGTGTGAAGAACATGTGTTGGGTGTCATGTGTCGCCCAATTTACCGAGTGTCTTGTGTGCGGGACGTGTGTTGGCTGTCGCGTGTGAAGAACATGTGTGGGGTGTCATGTGTCGCCCAATTTACCGAGTGTCTTGTATGCGGGACCTGTGTTGGCTGTCGCGTGTGAAGAACATGTGTTGGGTGTCATGTGTCGCCCAATTTACCGAGTGTCATGTATGCGGGACGTGTGTTGGCTGTCGCGTGTGAAGAACATGTGTTGGGTATCATGTGTCGCCCAATTTACCGAGTGTCATGTATGCGGGACGTGTGTTGGCTGTCGCGTGTGAAGAACATGTGTTGGGTGTCATGTGTCGCCCAATTTACCGAGTGTCATGTATGCGGGACGTGTGTTGGCTGTCGTGTGTGAAGAACGTGTGTTGGCTGTCGTGTGTTGCCCTACCTACGCATCACGTGACCCAACAAGCTAAGGCTAATATGTGTGCCATGTGTGCAGGACGTGGCGCAGTTCCAGGTGGACGAGGTGTTCCACGTGGAGGAGCGGGTGGTGGTGGGGGGCCTGCTCACCTCGGGCGTCATCCCGCACGGCGCCACGCTCATGCTCGGTGGGTGCCCTGCATCTCTGCCTCCTCTTATTTAAACAATTCCCCTCAGGGGATACAACTATTGTATCTATGGGAATTAGCGCTCCCAAGGGAAAAATGTGAGGGCCCGAGCTGAGAGTTAGGTAGGCCTTCTTTTTGTTGAAATAAAATGTTTTTTGTTATGTCAAGAACCACCTTTTTTCGGTTCACTACTGTCCTGTTTTTCAGAACCTCTGACTTTCTTCTTCAACTTTTATCTTATTTCATGAACTTCTTTCCCATCTTACTGTTTCTATGCCCTTTCTGCATAGATTCCTCATATTCTTATCTCCATACTAAATGGTGCCTTCCTCCTTCCTCTCTTCGATACGCTCTAATTTTGCAGCGGTTAGGGAGGCTTAAACTAACTTATAATCTAATCTAATCTGTTGTTACGGACCATCTTTTTTCGGTTCACTGCTGTCCTGTTTTTCAGCAGCTACTACTTTCTTCTTCAACTTTTTCTTGTTTCATGATCTTCTTTCTTAGCTTTCTGTTTCTGTGCCCTTTCTGCATAGGTTCCGTGTTTCCTTAACTCCATACTAAATGGTGCTTTCTTCCTTCCTCTCTTTGGATAGCCTTTGTTGTGGATAGGGAGGCTTAAACTAACTAATAAATAAATGAATAAAATAATTTAAACAATATATTTGAAGCAAGCGATGCAAAAGTAGATTGTTTCTTTAGTCTTGTACAATGGTCTGATTGAGTACCTGTGGGCCCGAATAAGTTCATCGACTTCTAGGGCATATTACTAGTTTTCTTCTTCTCAATGTCGACTGTTGCGTCTGTGGCTGGGAGCGCTCCCAGGGGCCAATAAGTGTGACGTGTGCTGCCTGCATGCCTCCTCTTGTGGTGGTTCTCCGCTGTCGACTGTTATACTTGGGGCAGCAAGCGATCCTGAGGGGTAAAATGTGAGGTCCCGACTGTTGAGAGTTGGGGAATGATTTTTCCCAGAGGGCTAAGTGTGACGTGTGCTGCCTGCATAATAGTGCGAGGTTTTTCCTCTCAGTGTCCCTCAGGCAAGTGCAGCTATTGTATCTGTGGGAATTCACGATCCCGAGTGGTAAAATGTGAGGTCTCGAGTTTTGATAATTAGGAATGAGCGCTCCCAGAGATGCTAAATGTGAGGTCCCTTGTTGAAGTCAGATTGACCTTTTTTTACTTGCTAGAATAAAATATGTTTTTCGTTTTGTTTATGATTATCTTATTTTGGTTAACTGCTGTCCTGTTTTTCAACCTATTATTTTCTTCTTTTATCTTGTTTCCTACACTTCCTTCCTTAATAACTTACTGTTTCAACTTTAAAATTTCAACTTATTCAATAAATAACGATAATAATGCGTATGTTTTAACCCAAAATTCTAACTTCTATCAATAAATAAGGATAACAATGGCTAACTTTAACTGAAGCCCAATAAGAACACCTGTATTTTATGAGATCCTATTTCAAGTGGAGCTCAAGTGAGGCGTACGTTGACTTCCTCTCTGCCCAGAGCCCGCTATTTAACGCTTTGGCTGCAGCAGGCACAACTGAAGTTCAACATTCAACTCAAATTTAAAGTCAATTGTTGTAAGGAATGTTTAAAATAGCGAAAATGAACCGGATCGTGTCTTCACTTAGTTTTCGTTAAGTATTTATGAAAATTGGGTTTGTGACTACTGAGCAGCATTATGAAATTTCCCTCCGTGTACCACCGGTGGCTCACGTCGCAGCCAAAGTGTTAGTACAGCTGTAATTATTTGCGTCAGCACCACACAACCCTCATCAAATCAAGGAATTAATTCTTTTTTTAACGTACTGAAAATTTGTCTTCGCTATTGGAGCGCTCTTGACTTGCAAAGAGTTTTTGTGTAAAAGTCACTTCAATGATGCTCGGTTTGTGTGGCAGATACTTTGCGTCACGGCAGAGGAAACAAGTTAGGGTCATTTCTATGGGAGAAAAAACACCTCTTCTTGTTTGGCTAGCCAATAGAAAGGCTTTATTTCAAACAAACTGTATGACGTCACCAAAACGCCATTTCGTTAGGCCAATAGTGGAGCCAGATTTGGGGGTAGCAGTGCTACCAGATGCAATATGAGCGCTGCTATTAGTTCGTTGCCGTGACGTCAGCAAAACCACACTGTCAACGAAAAAAAGACTGGTTTGAACCTACCTTGTTTCCTCTACCGTGCTTAGCTTAGCGTCTCCACGTCTAACTTTTCACAGAGATCGGTACGTGTCTTGAAACTGAGTTTCATCAAGAATAATACCACATAAAACGGAATAAAATTCATTTCCTAAAAAGGAGCATTCAGACTAGCGCTAGTTTCGAAACTTCATTATCAATTAATGCTCTGAAAAATGTGCTTGCCAATTATACATTATATAGGATGTATAAGTTCAGCAATTATGGAAATATTAATTTTTACATATTGTTGATCTTATTTTCAGAGCATTTATTGATATTGAAGTTTCGAAACTAGCGCTAGTCTGAATGCTCCTTTTTAGAAAACGAATTTTATTCCATTTTGTGTGGTTTTATTCGTGTTATTTTTCTGTTCAAATTATCATGAAACAGCTTATTTCGTATATTAGATACGCCAACGCAGGTATAATTTACGTCTACAAATTATTTTGAAACCGTCCATTTCGTATATCAAATGCGCGTAAACACGTGACGTGTAATTTTCGTGTACTAATTACCAGCGCCGATGGTCATGTGAACTGTTCTATAATTTAAGCATCTGCTCTTCAAAGAAAATGAAAAATTAAACCATATTCTTGCAATAAAATATTGTTAGGTTCTGCTTCATTTTAGTAAAACAGTGGCTTGAGTACTAAGCTCTTAATGTCTTCGCTGAGAGATTTCAAGAGATTTCAAGTTGCTGTTGCTAACATACTCACCTTTTTATTTTCGTTCTTTTGAACAATCTTCAATATCAAAATACAAACTGTAATCTTTCATGGGCCTGGCTAGCTCAGTCGGTAGAGCACGAGACCCTTAATCTCGTAGTCGTGGGTTCGAGCCCCACGTTGGGCGGCTTGTTTTAACTGGTACATCTCTACAGGAAGCCCTAACATTAGTATAGACCGAAATCTTGTGAAGTCAGCCCGGCTAGCTCAGTCGGTAGAGCACGAGACTCTTAATCTCGGGGTCGTGGGTTCGAGCCCCACGTTGGGCGGCTTGTTTTAACTGGCACATCTCTACAGGAAGTCCTAATGTTAGCATAAATCAAAATCATGTGTAGTCAGCCCGGCTAGCTCAGTCGGTAGAGCACGAGACTCTTAATCTCGGGGTCGTGGGTTCGAGCCCCTCGTTGGACGGCTTGTTTTAAGGGGATCATCCCAGTTTGAGACGTTTTTTCGTCCGATTCGTCTTCTGTGAAAGTAAACCTTTTTTACTCATGTCATTTTTTCGATTTATGCCTTAGTTTTTATTATTTTTTTTTTTGACGAAAAAAGAGTATTTCGGTATATTTTTTTGGATATTTCAAAACGATACTCGTCATCGGGTTTTGATGCTAGAACAAAAACAAAGACAGTTTCAGAACCCTTGGAACATTTCTAACAAACTCAAGATTGGCTTTTTTCAAATTAAAATTTTTTCAAAAAATTTTGAAATTTCAAAAATTAGCAACAATTTTTTGGGTTTAGAGCTATGTATTTCTTCAAAGAACTCGAATTTGAAAAAAAGCGAACGTGAGTTTGTTAAAAATGTTTTTAAGATTCTAAAACTGTCTCTGGATTTGTTCTAGCATCAAAACTCGAGGACGAGTCCCGTTTTGAATGTAAAAAAGTCAACTTTTCACTAGAGCCCAAAAACAAACTATGTCTATTGAATTTGAATATAATGGAAATTTTTGTACATGAATGCAGTTTCCATGATCTATTTTGACGTACGAACAAGGAGCAGCATTTTCCTTGTGAATTTCATGTAAAGATCTAAGAAATATCGTAGTTATGAGTAAATAAAAATAATACATTTTATTTCAGTAATCACCATGATGAGACTTTATCAATTTTTTCCGCCCGATTTGTTTGAAAATTGGCCAGTATATGTATTCCGTGAGAGGAAACTTTTTCTATTCGTGTCACTTTTTCTATTTATGCCTTAGTTTTTATTTTTTTTCGACGAGAAAAGAGTATTTCGGTATATTTTTTTGGATATTTCAAAACGAGACTCGTCATCGAGTTTTGATGCTAGAACAAAAGCAAAACCAGTTTTAAATCCTTGAAACATTTCTAACAAACTCAGGTTTGCTTTTTTTTCAAATTCGAATTTTTTGAAGAAATATATAGCTCTGAACCCAAAAAAATTGTTGCTGATTTTTGAAATTTCAAAATTTTTTGAAAAAATAGAAAAAATTTGAATATGAAAAAAGCCGAACTTGAGTTTGTTAGAAATGTTCCAAGGATTCTAAAACTGTCTTTGGATTTGTTCTAGCATCAAAACTCGAGGACGAATCCCGTTTTGAATGTAAAAAATTTGCCCTCAAAATCGTCATTTTCGGTCCCCTTTTCAGCCCCCTGGGGGGGGGGTTCTAGTGTCCGTAGGGCCATGAAATTTCATGCCATAATAACCCATCCCCTAAGGATCCTTTTTCAACAAAAAAAAAATTGGGCCTCAAAATCAGCATTTTCGGTCCCTTTTTTACCCCCCTGGGGGGGGGGGTGGTCTCCGTAGGGCCATAAAATTTCATGGCATAATAACCCATCCCCTAAGGATCCTTTTTCAAAAAAAAAAAAATTTTCAGTGGGGGGAGCCGGTGGGGCCCAATAGGGCTCGGGATGATCTCCTTAACTTACACATCTCTATAGGAAGTCCTAATATTAGCATAGATCGAAATCATGTGAAGTCAGCCCGGCTAGCTCAGTCGGTAGAGCACGAGACTCTTAATCTCGGGGTCGTGGGTTCGAGCCCCACGTTGGGCGGCTTGTTTTAACTTGC
>CM059557.1:38348156-38703491 GCA_030386875.1 Morinoia aosen | reverse complement strand
GCTAACTGGCCCCCCCACTCCAGTTAGTGCTAACTGGCCCCCCACTCCAGTTAGTGCTAACTGGCCCCCCACTCCAGTTAGTGCTAACTGGCCCCCCACTCCAGTTAGTGCTAACCGGCCCCCCACTCCAGTTGGTGCTAACTGGCCCCCCACTCCAGTTAGTGCTAACTGGCCCCCACTCCAGTTGGTGCTAACTGGCCCCCCACTCCAGTTGGTGCTAACTGGCCCCCACTCCGGTTGGTGCTAACTGGCCCCCCACTCCAGTTGGTGCTAACTGGCCCCCCCACTACCAGTTAGTGCTAACTGGCCCCCCACTCCAGTTAGTGCTAACTGGCCCCCACTCCAGTTGGTGCTAACTGGCCCCCCACTTCAGTTGGTGCTAACTGGCCCCCCACTCCAGTTAGTACTAACTGGCCCCCCACTCCAGTTAGTGCTAACTGGCCCCCCCCACTCCAGTTAGTGCTAACTGGCCCCCCACTCCAGTTGGTGCTAACTGGCCCCCCCCACTTTAGTTGGTGCTAACTGGCCCCCCCACTCCAGTTAGTGCTAACTGGCCCCCCACTTTAGTTGGTGCTAACTGGCCCCCCACTCCAGTTAGTGCTAACTGGCCCCCCACTTTAGTTGGTGCTAACTGGCCCCCCACTCCAGTTGGTGCTAACTGGCCCCCCCACTTTAGTTGGTGCTAACTGGCCCCCCACTCCAGTTGGTGCTAACTGGCCCCCCACTCCAGTTGGTGCTAACTGGCCCCCCACTTTAGTTGGTGCTAACTGGCCCCCCACTCCAGTTAGTGCTAACTGGCCCCCCACTCCAGTTAGTGCTAACTGGGCCCCCCACTCCAGTTGGTGCTAACTTTCCCCCCCACTTCAGTTGGTGCTAACTGGCCCCCCACTCCAGTTGGTGCTAACTGGCCCCCCACTCCCAGTTGGTGCTAACTGGCCCCCCACTCCAGTTAGTGCTAACTGGCCCCCCACTCCAGTTGGTGCTAACTGGTCCCTCACTCCATTTAGTGCTAACTGGCCCCCACTCCAGTTGGTGCTAACTGGTCCCCCACTCCAGTTAGTGCTAACTAGCCCCCCCACCTCCATTTAGTGCTAACTGGCCCCCCACTCCATTTAGTGCTAACTGGGCCCCCACTCTCCAGTTGGTGCTAACTGGCCCCCCACTCCAGTTAGTGCTAACTAGCCCCCCACTCCATTTAGTGCTAACTGCCCCCCACTCCAGTTAGTGCTAACTAGCCCCCTACTCCATTTAGTGCTAACTGGCCCCTTACTCCAGTTAGTGCTAACTGGCCCCCCACTCCATTTAGTGCTAAACTGGCCCCCCACTCCCGTTAGTGCTAACTAGCCCCCCCACTCCATTTAGTGCGAACTGGCCCCCACTCCAGTTGGTGCTAACTGGCCCCTCACTCCAGTTAGTGCTAACTAGCCCCTCACTCCATTTAGTGCTAACTGGCCCCCCCACTCCAGTTAGTGCTAACTAGCCCCCCACTCCATTTAGTGCTAACTGGCCCCCCACTCCAGTTAGTGCTAACTAGCCCCCCACTCCATTTAGTGCTAACTGGCCCCCACTCCAGTTAGTGCTAACTGGCCCCCCCACTCCAGTTAGTGCTAACTAGCCCCCCACTCCAGTTAGTGCTAACTGACCCACACTCCAGTTGGTGCTAACTGGCCCCCACTCCAGTTAGTGCTAACTGGCCCCCCACTCCATTTAGTGCTAACTGGCCCCCACTCCAGTTGGTGCTAACTGACCCCCCCACTCCATTTAGTGCTAACTAGCCCCCCACTCCAGTTGGTGCTAACTGGCCCCCCACTCCAGTTAGTGCTAACTAGCCCCCCCACTCCAGTTAGTGCTAACTGGAATAAACTGTAGACACAGCACAATAAGCACGCCAAAATTGCACTATGTTGCGGTGCGGTGTCCGACTTACTCACAACTTCAACACCAGTTTTCTGCGGTTATGAATCATGACCTGTTCGATAAATATGTTTAAAACATACTCATTGTATCATTGGAAAGATTTACTAAGAATTACAAATTGAAATACACTAATTAATAGAGATTTACTAAGAATTACTAATTGAAATGCACTAATTGATACAGATTTACAAATAACTACTAATTGAAATACACTGATTAATAACACTCGTAGAGTACTTATATTGTCCGGCCACTTTACAAGGTTCGATAATTACAATACATGTATATTGGAATGTGGGATTAGAAAACGCAGACTTATATCCACACCAACTCCGGCATGTGCTAACTGGAGGGATAAGTACATTTAGACAAGGTGCACTGTGATTGTACCCCTGTACACAATACTTGCACAGTGATTGTATCACACACACAATACTTGCACAGTGATTGTATCACACACACAATACTTGCACAGTGATTGTATCCCATGCACAATACTTGCACAATGATTGTACTCCAGACACAATACTTGCACAGTGATTGTATCCCATACACAATACTTGCACAATGATTGTACCCAATGCACAATACTTGCACAATGATTGTACCCCAGACACAATACTTGCACAGTGATTGTATCCCATACACAATACTTGCACAATGATTGTATCCCATACACAATACTTGGACAATGATTGTACCCCAGGCACAATACTTGCACAATGATTGTATCCTAAACATAATACTTCCAGTTTTTTCATTAGCTCCTTTTCATGTTGTGTTCTGTTCATTTTCTATTTTTTATTCCGACAGCAGTTCGATTAATCCAATTTTATTTTCTCAAACCAAAAATTTAAAGCGATTTAACATAATCGAGATGATACTTATTCCAACAATTTCTTCCGTACTCATCCGGACCCATGTAAGCATTGTAATTTTTATAATTAATCTAGATGACCAGAAGTTACAATATTCCGATGAGGCCCACCTGTGGAACAATGGTTGCACTAATTATTTTACTACTTTTCGTTTCTTTTAACCTATGATGAATTTGTACTCACTTGTTCGATCAATTGTAAAGCTATTATCCTTCCCTTATGATAGTTCTTATATTTCATAAAATCAACTTCTACTGCCCCCTCCACCCCTCCACTGCCCCCTCCACCCCTCCATTGCCCCCTCCACCCCTCCACTGCCCCCTCCACCCCTCCACTGCCCCCTCCACCCCTCCTACTGCCCCTCCACCCCTCCTACTGCCCCCCTCCACCCCTCCACTGCCCCCTCCACCCCTCCTACTGCCCCCTCCACCCCTCCTACTGCCCCTCCACCCCTCCTACTGCCCCTCCACCCCTCCTACTGCCCCTCCACCCCTCCAAATGCGGTACAGCTCAACCCGCCGTAAATTGCAGACATAAAAATGTTATCAGCGACCCCGTCAACAAGGGGGGGGGGGAGGAGGGGAAGGGTAGAATAGGTGGAAGGGTGGGGAGAGTAAAGTGAGTAGAAAGTGGGGATGAATGAGTGGGGAAGATGGAAGGGTGAAAATTTACACGGAGGAATATAAGAAGGGTGGAGAGGATGGAAGGGGGGAGGGTGAAGATTATTGGGGAGGAAGAGGAGATGAGAAAAATTATGAAAATGAGAAAAGAAGGGTGGGGAAAGAAAGCGTAGGGATGATGAGGAGGGTTGGGGAAAGGTTCTCCATGTGGGGATGAGCGTGTGAGCACGCTAGGAGGGGAGTAACATGGTGGGGAGCGATGGGGAATATTGAGGAAACCGTGGGGAAGCCCCCAGATGCTGGTGGGGAGATGGGGAGAGTGGTACGCCTGTAAAATGGAAACAAATGAGGGGAAGAATACAAGAGGGGAGGGGAAAATGTGAGAAAATGGGAAAGCGTGGGTAAGAGCGTAAGCGGAGTGGAAATGAGGGGAAGAAGCGTCCGAAAGAGAGTGAGAAGTGTGAGAATCGGTGTGATGTGAGGGTAGAGAAGAGTGTGTGTGCATGTGTGTGTGTGGGGGGGATGAAACGTGGGGGTGTGGAGAGGAAATGGAGTGTTGAAAGGGGAGGAGGAAGTTGGGGAAAACTTCGAAGGTTCGTTAGTAACTCTGCTGAGGGTTCAGCAGTCAGGCTGCAGCATTTAACAAACTGTCCTGATTGTTGCAGACATGCGGGGTGTTGTTCTAATGGGTCTTGTTAATGGGGGCCTTGTTAATGGGTCTTGTTAATGTGGGCCTTGTTAATGGGTGTCCTGTTAATGGGGGCCGTATTAATGGGTCCCTTGTTAATGGGTGTCCTGTTAATGGGTGTCCTGTTAATTGGGGCCTTGTTAATGGGTGTCCTGTTAATTTGGGCCTTGTTAATGGGTGTCCTGTTAATGGGGGCTTTGTTAATGGGTGTCCTGTGAATAGGGGAGGTAATGACGGGGGGCAAATTAACATAAAAAGGTTATTAATTTCTTGTCATTTGTTTTTAGTAATTGTTATTATTAATTTGTTATTATTAAATGTTTTTATTGATTTGGTATCATTAATTTTTATTAATAAATCGTCATTATTAATGGTTGTTATTAGATTGTTATTATTAATTGTTACTATTAGGTTATTATTATTAATTTTATTGATAATAATAAATAATAATATTATTAATAAATAAATCAATAATAATAACAACATGTGATATTTTTTATTATTATAATCATTAGTTGGAATAATATCTGTGATGGTTAATTGCTATTGCTATTATTAATTAGTCCCATGTTAACATGAATGTGACCTCGGTATGGGTGGCATGTTAATTTAATAAGAACTAAATAAATGAATAGAGATTAAATTGAACTTGTCTCTGAAAAATTTCATCACGCTTACGTTAGTAGAATTACCTCTTTCCGTAACCCGTAACTACCTCCCCCAACCCGCAATTACCTCCCCCTGTAATCATTTACCCCCATAACCCATAACTACTTGCTCGGTAATAACCTCCCTCATAACCCATAACTACTCCCCCCGTAATCAACTCCCCCAGAACCCATAACTACTCCCCCCGTAAACCCCTTCACCATAACCCATAACCACTTCCCCGTAATTCCCCCGTAATCACCTCCACCATAACCCGTAACTACCTCCCCCACAACCCATAACTACTTCCCCCGTAATCACCTCCCCCGCACCCCGCACCGCACCCCGCCAGCACCAGGCACACCCGCCGCCCAACTTCATCGTTTAATTAAATTCGAGCGCGGCTTAGGAATTTCATTCGTCCGTGCCGTAGGCGGCGCGTTGTGAGGTGCGCATTTTGCTGCAAACTTCCGCTCTGATTGCAGGTAACGCGCGCGAATTAACACGCTAATTTCAACGCAAGAAATTCCCGTGCACTTCTTTTAAACGCGCGTTCCAGCGTCTGGATTCTTCGGCCGGTGGGGAAGAATTTGGGGTAGTTTTTTAGGGTAATTTTTTATCGAAGGTGGAAGAATTTGGGGTAATATTGTATTTTTTGGGGTATAAATCGCTGGATTTTTCATGGCGGTATTGGTTCGTAATTTTTTGTTGAAAAATGTGCTACAATTAGAGTTGCAGATGGAGTTTTTGTTAAATATTGAATGTTTTTATTCCTTGAATGGGCGTTTTCGTTGTGCGGAATTTTTTTTTGTTATGATATTGATTTTATTATCAGGACTTTTCTTCGTGCGCTTTTTATCAAACGTTGCCACCAGAACCCGTGAGAATTTCTAGGTAGAAATATTGTACAGCTAGTTGAATGCCTACAGTGTTCTAAGTTTTTATTTTCAAGGAAAATATCCGGACCTATCATAAACATCTTAACGTAACCTAACGATTATAACCTAAACCAATCTAAACCTATCCCACCATTGCCTACCCTACTGGATTCCAAGCTAACCTCCAGTAAATCTGTAGTGAACCCTCAGCCCGCAACGCAGTCAAAACTCAGAAATTTTTAGAACGATCATTTAAAAATTCAGTAATATAAATTCAACCATTATCATAAAATTACATCACGAAATTAATTAATCACTATCCCCAATTTTAGTAAAATTGTGTACCTAAAAAAATTCAATCTCTAAGAAATTACTTTCAAACCTTAACGAAACCTCTCATGGCTGCGTGTTAGCAACATTTGATCCGGCCAAGCGGGACTTGTTTTAAATCATTCAGAGGGTGCACATCTCGGTGTTTCTTACTGGACCCACGAGTACATCGCACCACAACCCACTCCTAAAACACTTAGGAATCAAACATACTACTCGCACCTTCCTGCAGTATAGCCACTCAACCATCACAACGGCTCAAAGAATACTGCCTCTTCCAATTCTTCCAACTCTCCCAAATACCTCTGCCGGATTGTCTTTCGAATCCTGTCCGGTTCTCACTTCACAATAATAATTACCCAAACCGTGTTTGCTCACCGGTTGTTCTTCCTCTAACGGTGACAGTTGTCCGCCATACAATTCATAACACTTGAATTCACCTCATTGGCGACACGTTACGCAAACCCCAAACGCATTCCCAATTAATACTTCTCATTACACGCCTTCCGAGTCGGACCCTCGAGCGCAACGACGGAAGTTCTCGCCTCCAAAGAGAAGATCCTCAAGGACGCCTCAAGACCCCACGGATCAAGTCTCGCCTCAGCATTCCATCAATAGGGAATAAAATCAGGCGAGCGTAAACTGACTTTTCACTACCCTTCAAGTAATGGTAAATGGGCTTTCTCTTGATTAGTTAGAGGCGCCAGTAGTCGCGTCAGGACACCTCCTTCTGAGGACCGAGCCAGACATATTACTATTATCTATTAAGTGACGCCTTCCAGGGCGTCTGGTGACCCATTTATACCGAATGCCTTATGCCTTGCTGACAACTCCAGAACATCCACTGGTGTACCAAGAACTTTACTTAAAAATTTCAATAACGGGCAACATCTAAAAATTTCACAAGTCTATTATAAGCCACTTTCACATATCCTACCGTATCCTAAGCTACCCAACATATCCTACCGTATCCTAAGCTACCCTACATATCCTACCGCATCCTAAGCAACCCTACATATCCTACCGCATCCTAAGCAACCCAACATATCCTACTGTATCCTAAGCTACCCTACATATCTGTTTGGATTTGGCCGTGGGGTATAGCCAGTCCTTAACAAACCTCGATAAGCATTTGGAGTAAACCATGAGAAAGGATAATGATTGACGTGGAAACTCAGCTTTTGGTTTGGGAATTTATTCGGAGGAGACGCCCGGCGGTCTGGCGAGTCTTGAGTTACTGAAGACTTGGCTGGCGAGGTTCGCAGTCCGTGCAGGCGAAGAGGCACCGGCTAGTGACGAAGTCGACAGTGTGGGTGTGTGTTTGGGAATTTATAGGGGGCCAATTTATAAAACTTTGAAAGTCCCGTGATGAGGATGGTCACTTTAAAGTATCGGCTTCGATAATCCCCAAACTGGATTAGCAAGTTATCGTAGTAGAAACAGGTAGTTTAGTTAGCCTGCGAGTGGAATCTTAAGCTTACCAGCTTCAGTGATAACCCATATGAGTTGCAAAAGGGAAGAGGCCCAAACTCAGGTAAAACAAAGGTAATCCCCATGAAAGTAAGGCCCAGGGAGACTGTGTGTGTGGTGTGTGGCGATGACGTTGAGGTCCTGCAAAGAGTCCAAACGCTGGATGAGCAGTCCAAGGAGACATCAAGGAAAATTCCACCACTGACAGTCCCCAACATCGTACATGATAAAACTCCCACACAGCAGAACTCTCTGAGAAATTCTACAAATCCGACACGAGCTAATTTAAGAATCTCTCTCTTGTCAAGCTCAAGAAGATAAGACAGATTTTTGGTAGACAGATTTTAAACAATAAATAAATTGTTTAAATTGTTTAGCTGGCAAACCTGTTCACTAATGCCTTTGGCTTTAATATCTGAGCATGAGGTTTAAGAACTTCCGGTAATAACGATCGTTATTCATTACCGAAACCTCAGGCAGTTAAGCACAAGATCTACGGAAATCATGAAATATCCATAACTGCAGCTTGCAAGAATCTGCAGGACAGCAAATCCTGTGATTTTTAAGGCAGTAATATCGTGATTAAATTTATAGAGTTTATGGAAAACACATGATTCATGAAGCAGAAAGAGAAGAAATACGGCAACTAAAAATTTGCATAGAATGAGAATTACTGCTTCTTTAGTACTCTAGAACATCTCTATAACTGTACAAGAAATAACAGAGAAAAATCCTAAAGTTCATTGATATAAATCCTACTGAAAATCACTGATAAATATCATTTGCAATAATAAAAAATTAAGGAATAATATCCACAATGAGAAAAGAAACACTAAACGTTTTGCTTGCACAGAAAGGAAATATGCGCAAAAACGAAAGCATGAAAATCAGTGCGACGATTAACCCGGCGGTTTTACGCGTCGCCATTTTGCAATCAACCTTGAGCGTTCACGAAGTATTTTTATGCGAGAAGTACTCGTTTTACGATGGCAGATGCTAGTATGTACTTCTTTTCACAAGAATAAGAATTGATTTAAATTTGTTGATAGGGATTTATATTGAAATAAGTGCGGTTAAACGCAAGATTTAAGGAGTATGAAATATATAAAAATAAAAATAAAAAACTTTAGCAGGTATATGTATGAATAATCTGCGTACTCTATTATTTTGAGAACAACAACAAAACGTGTCGTCGGACTCGGTCGCGGTCGGACGTGCGGGGAAATGGTGCGGTAATTGTTGAAATTGCAAGGGGGAAATAACCTAGCCATGCATAAAAATTATACTATCAGTGAATGTGTTTGCTACCTGTGGAACAACGAAAAGGAAAAAATAACTTTTGTCTTATTTCTGCTTAAATCAGTGCACTTTAAATGAAAAGCCAACGAAGCAGTGCTGGCAAGGGGTGTGAAATGGTGTGCTCAGCTTGGTCTCGAACGATAGGCCTGAGTGAAGTGTGAAGTATCCTTGTTCCCTCAGTCTCCCCTCACCGCGCCCGCACCCTCCCCCCCCCTTTCCCGTACACCTGCCTCGCGTCCTCTGACCGTTCAGAGCATAGTAAAACCTGGACTTTTCCGCTTCAAGCAACCAAAGAAATTACGTTTGTTTTTGATCAATTTTTGGTAATGTCAAACCTCTCAGTTAAGTTTTTGTTCACTTCCTACGTGGCCGAGACGGCAAATGTGCACGAAAGAATTATTGTGTTTCGTACCTCCGTTTCACTACTGACACCGAATAGTTTGAATACACAGAAAGTTTGAAGTGAGCTACCAGTAAGAACAACGGGTGAACGAGAAGTTGAAAAACATTTACAATCACCAGGGAAAATACTATAAAAAGTGCACCTAACCTTGAATTTGTAATTCAAATATGTTCTCACTAAAAGCGTTAGTCATCCTACTGACGATGTGTTTCTTGATCCTGCAAAATTTCCTGCAAAATTACCGCAGCGAAAGGAAGCCCATCCGAACGAAGGAAAAGACTGAAGATGAGGCTGAATACTAAGATACGCTTTCTTTATGATCAATGAAACTAAAATTTAAAAATTGTGCTGTCCCTCAATATCATAATATCATCATATCACATTTTGTACCAGATCTCATTCTGTTGAATAATTAAAACGTCCCTCAAATAGGAAGAAACTCTCGGCCAAAAAAAGAAAAAAAAATCACGACTCGTGTCAGAGACTGTGACCTAGTCGTACAAAATGCAAAATGCAAAATTGCATGTCATTGTTTGCGGCCAACCCCAAGCCTCCCAGTTCCTCGCCTCTGTCCTCCAGCATTAAAGGGCAACCCCTCTTCTCTCAGCTGTGAGCTTCAATACCTCGATGAACGGCTTGGATTTACCTCACTTTTCATAAAATACTTGCTGAGCGAGGTAAAATTTAGCAAATCAGTATCAGCGATACATATACAAAAACTACATCGTTCTCATAATTCAGTCATAGCTATGCAAATATAACGCACAATGCATCACTACGAGACTCGCTACGCAGGCCGGAAAGTGCCGTTCTCTGCACAGATGTTGCCCTACACAACATCCCGGAAAAATGGTTCTTTCAGGGGCAAAAATACGACCTTACCAAGCAAAGTGCCTGCAAGTAGGAAACCTACATCCTCTCACTCACAAGATTCTAATGCTCAAAACGCAGGAGACTTGCTAACCGCTGCCAGTAACTCCGTCAGAGAATGTGTGTCACCTTCCGAAGCAACGTCAGTGAAGACTATGCAACCAATATCGCAGGACGAGGGAAAACATATCTGCCAAACCTCCAGTAATCATTTGAAGGTTCGAAGCAGTGAAGTCTCAGCCGCAGCACCACAACCAACTGCTGCTCCTCATCTGAACAAGCATAACAGCGTGCCAGCTCCCCAGCTCTGCGTCAACAACAACGCTCCAAACTGTCCGCCAGCGACGGGGACACAAACGCCATCCTCATCAGTGGTACAAGACAGAATAGTTGTTATTAATAAGGACATTTCAAGCGTGGTAGACTCTCCTCATTCTCCAGATTATATGTTCGATAATATTCGCGCACAAACCGATACTGGCAGTAAATTACCCCAGAGCGCAAGCTGTGAGAACAAAATGAAATTTCCAGTACAGAGCAATAGAAAAAACACTGTTACTTCTTTAAATGGCTACTTGCACCCGCTTCAAATCACAAGCTCTCAAAAAATTCATGAAATTATTCACAATTTGTCTCTAACAGCAGCGTTTTTCAATAAATCCCTAAGACAACGTGAGCCTCCTAGCCCGTCGTCGATTTTCTCTACAGTATCAAACATTCAGAACTTAATCGAGCAACTTTTTGCTTTAAATTCACATATAAGTTCTCATGACCTTGCAACTGCGGTACCTGCTAGTATCTCTTGTGAAGTCGACTCCAATTGTCGAGAACCTTACGATACTCTGCTGCTAGGTGACAATATCCTAAGCACGATCAGAAGGAAGGACATCGATCGCTCTTGCTGGATCAAAACTGTTCCATCTGGGCGCTTCGACGACCTTCTCCATGCTATAAATTGCATGCCTAGATTTAAAAATTATATACTAAGTTTTGATGGTCTCTGCTACTCTCCCTCAGACCTTGCTCGAATCAAACAACAAATTGTAAGGAAGTACGTACTTTCTACTATTTATATCGCCAATGCTTGCAGTGCGAAAGAATTCAACAAAGCGATGAATTTCTGCAAAAACCTGGGTTTAAACTTGATTCAATTTCAAACTTACCCAGATAATGAAAATGGTGACGCACTCAATAACATTCAACGGCCTCGCACCCAGGCAGAAAACTTCTGTTTTCTTGGACAACTTGCAATGAAATCAACATTGCGAATCACCGTGCCATATTGTCCTCATTTTAACAAATGTCAAGCAATAATTGGAATTGTAGGTCATTCCAATGAATCGAAAACTTCACGGAAAGAGACAAATAGTCTCACTTTAAACTTTGGAAAAGAATATAAGCCTATGCACATCGCTGCACATGGTACTCCAAATCCTTCAAAATTTATTGCGTCATCAAGCAGAGCTCTGAGTAACTCACCCACCCACAACATGAGGAACATGAATAAGCCTGAGCCTTTCCCTGACTCGATCTCAGACAAATATAATGTCAGTACGAAAAATAAATTTGCGTTACTTGCAACAGACACAAATAGTGATTGCGACATGCCCTTCTTTTCAACCAATTCTCAACTTTCCAGTGAGTACGCAGGAACCGAGGAAAGTCAAGCTAATAACGATATTCAAAACTATTCCAAAAAAAATCAAATCATTCAAAAAAAATCTGTTGCCTCTGCCAGGCCTCCGTTGAACGATCAAACCGATACTGCTACCGCAAAACCAACAGTGAATCAAATTTGCACACGCGTTGCAAACACACTGGACGACTTGAAACGATCGCTCAAAATGGAGCCTGCTTACACTGTAGGTGACGGACACTGTCTCCTCCACGCCGTAACGACGCAGCTTGCTTCACAACAAAGATCGAAATGGGATTATACATCTCTGAAAATAGCCATCAAAACTGAGAGCTCCAGAAACAAGGACCAGTATGCAAAATTCGTTGACAAGAACAGTGGCAGTTTCGAACAACTCATCGATAAATACATCAATAGAAAAGTCTTCGATCACGCAGTTGGAGACCTCATACCCCAAATACTTTCTAATGTGACGAGAACACCAATTCACGTATTTGATGAAAGAGAAAATGGGATTTGGAAGACGACAATCTCCCCTACATCAAATGCTCTGATAAACTGTCCTCCGGTAAACATACACCGGAAACAGGACCACTATATATAGCGCCCTCTTGAAAATGCGTGATGAAAATCGTGTTGCTCCCTCCCCCATCTTGTGACTAAATAACAGTGATCAAATTGAATTTGAAGCTGGAATCACAAACAATGAACGCGGCAATAAAGACCTAGAGACGAATACCAAATGCCCTGCTAGACCTAAAAAATGCAATAACTCCACTAAAGATCTGCCTATTGAGATAAATAACATCAAAATATTACACATAAATGCTCGCAGTCTCAATGGTAAAATGGATGACGTACGAGTAATGTTGATCACTAACAATATCGATATTTTATGCGTATCTGAAACATGGTTCGATTCACGAGTCGAAAGCTCATATCTCAGCAATGCCGGGTACACATTGTACCGTTATGACGGAGTCAAGAGTAATAGAGGTAGCGGTTCATGCATTTTCATCAAAGATGTCTACTCTACATCCTTATTTCCGATAAAAGAAAAATGCGAAGACATAGAAATGGTTTGGCTCAATGTTCAGGTAAACAAACACAAGTCTTTCATTATCGGCAGTCTTTACAGACATCCGTCAGCATCTCTACGTCCAACATTAGATTTTATTGAAAATACGTTTAAATTAATCTCTGCAGCCAAAAAATCTTTCTATGTTTTCGGAGATTTTAACGTAGATCTGACAAATAAAAACAATAAGCTAAGCAAGATGCTGCACAGACTTAATCTTTCTCAAATGGTCCAAGAACCAACGCGAATTACCAACGCTTCCAAAACTCTTCTTGACCTAGCAATTACAAACAATCCCCAAGCAGTACTCAGCACAGAAATCTTACCGTCCTTTTCTGATCACCATTCGGTAGAATGCCAAATAAATATTGCAAAAGAGAAACAGAAATCTAGTTACATTTCATATCGCATGAAAAACCACTACTCCCCTGAAATATTTCAAGAAAAGCTATTAGACAGATGGAGTGAATTTCAAGGCATGGAAAACACCGATGATGTCAATTTACAAGTTTCGCTTTTCAACGAAAATTTCGTATCGGCTCTTAACGAATGCGCACCTTTCACTACGAAGAAAGTTAAGCCAAGAATTTCTAAATGGATAACAGATGAGATAAAACAGTTGAGCAGAGCTAAAAGAAATTTGCAGCGTGAGTACAAACTGAATAAATCAGACAGTACGCGTCGAAAATTATATAAAGATCATGAGAAGATCCTACGAAGAAAAGTTAAGGAAGCAAAACGGGACTACTTCCACAAAGAACTCTTGGCGGCAAAACAAAACCCAAAAAGAACTTGGGAAATCATTAGAGAAGTTGCTCAGTATAAAAACTCGGAGTGCAAAAGCACTTTCGACAACCCCTCAAAAATGGCTAATGACTTTAATACTTTCTTCTCAAAAGTTGGCGAAGATGTTTTCAATGAAGTATCCAGGACAGTTTCAGACACATCTACAGGAGCAAATCCGAGCGATGTATCATCCCCAAATAGTAGAAACAAATGGAGACCAAAGCCGGTTAGCGTCATAGAGTTACGAAAAATCTTATACTCACTAAAGAATACCAAAGCGACTGGACATGATGGCATAAGCCTCCAACATATAAAAGACAGCTTCCCTGTCACAGCACCCCTCATTCGTTTGATAATAAATACATCTATAGCCACAAACAAGTTTCCCGACCAATGGAAATTATCCATTATTAAGCCATTACATAAATCTGGTGATATCGACATAGCGTCAAACTACAGACCAATCAGTCTCCTGCCTGTTATGTCCAAAATATTAGAAAAAGTAATAACAAACCAGCTCTCGTCTTACATAGACGAGTCACATCTACTGCATCGCAATCAATATGCTTACAGAAGGAATACCAGTACTCAGGACGCCCTGTTAAACATAACAGAAAAAATTTACAATGATATTGACCAAAAAAAACTAACTCTCTTACTATTGCTTGATCTCTCCAAAGCTTTCGACAGTGTTGAGCATAAGAAACTTCTACAAAAAATTTCAAACCTCAGAATTGACACTCAATGGTTTGAAAGCTACCTACTAAACCGCTCTCATGCAGTGTGCTTGAATAACAAAATGTCATCATTCATACCAAACAATTTTGGCGTTCCTCAAGGTTCAATCATCGGCCCGCTCTTATTTTCAATCTTCATCAATGATTTCCCCACCATGCCGGCAAACACAAAAATCTCAATGTATGCTGACGACGTACAAATTGCCATGACAAGCTCAACAGCAGATTTAAAAGAAACACAAGCCAACGCTGAAAACCTTCTGAGAAACCTTAAATTGTGGTATGACCATAATGGCCTCAAACTTAACGCAAGCAAAACGCAATGCATTATTTTTGGATCACAGAATGCGACTAAAAATTTACCACCATTCAAGCTAACATTTGGAGACGATACAATTGAACCAGTAGAGACGGTAAAAAATCTGGGTGTTTGGTTTGACAAAAATATGACTTTCAATTCACACGTCGAAACAATGTGCAACAAAATAAACGGAACCTTAATGTTCTTTCATCGCATTAAGAACACACTTGACGAAAAATCTAGATTGTTAGTGATTCAGTCTTTAGTTTTATCGCGCCTGGACTACTGCAGTCTTGTATGGGGAAATTTACCTCAATATCGTCAGGAAGAGTTGCAAAAATGTCTAAACTTCGCCGCCAAAGTGGTGTGCAAAGGAAATTTCAATAAATACGATCATGTCACCCCTCTTTTAAGAAAACTCGACTGGATCCCAATACCGAACAGATTCATGATCCAAAAAGCTCGACGAGTGTTCTCCTCTCTGTACCTCCCCCAAAGTAATGCAGAGGTGGTAAAATTTTTTCCATCTAATATCCCAAACAAAAAACCAAATCGGAGGAATGATGTTTTAGTCAGTTACCGTTCATCTAACGTGGGACAAAAAGCTCTCTCAGTTTCTGGAGCTTTTTTGTGGAACAAGCTTCCCCAGCATATCAAAAACTCTAAAACTGTAAAAGAATTTAGAGTAAATGTGTCACGTCATTTTGCATCTCTATAGACCTGCAGCATTTCGGTGTGAATTTCCCATTTAACAGAAATTTTGATTTTCCTGAAATTTCTGTTAGAAAATTAGAAACTATTTCATTTTACGTTTGCTAAGCCATTCGTGCATTCATCTTAACTATTTCTGTCGACAATAATGAGCACCACAGCCGTGAGTTCAATACAGCAGAATGAACGTTTTTTCCATAATTAGGAGTATTTCCTCATCTTTATTTTGTTATTTTTTCTCCTCTGTGTTAATATTTAACATCCGTATGGAAAACATACTCTGAAATACATTTTGTGTGTACACCAATATACAGGTTTATAAATGTGAGGATTGTGCAAAGTTTATAATGAATTAAATTTTGGCTAACGTTGTCTCGCTATTTCAAAATCATTCTCGAAGATGTTTTCAATCGATTTCGGCTGAGCTGGGGGGAGGGGTAATTTAAGCATTTTCATTTAGTCTTTTGATATTTTTCCGTGCGTTCAGTGCACACCAGCACTAAACTTTAAAATCGAAAAAAACTGTTAATTTGTGTTATCAAAATTATCACTTTGGACCATTGCTTAATCTACCTATATGTGCCAAATTTTGTAAATATTCTCCACTCAAATGTGATATCCGGCCACAAAGTTACTCCATTTTATCCCATGTACACATGTCTGTATAATGCTGAAGAGTTGTGTTGTTTCTTGACTGTAACCTGAGTTTTCTTAAAAATTTCTATGAAGAAACTAAAAACCAGTTCATTTTACGTTTTCCGAAGTCATCTTTTCCTTTTAGTTATTTTTTTTCGAATAATTTCTTAGGATTACAATGAGCTCAACTGTCATTATCGGTGTAATAGATGGTAGGTTGTTTCTATCCTCTTATTTTATATTTGTATTTTTTTCTTATATTTCATTCTCAATAAGTACATATATTAATATGTGTGTGTACGTATATAGGTATATATATATCTACATAAATAGATAGACATGTTTCTATTTCATTTCTTTACACAAAAACCATCCGGTTAATAAATTTTATTGCACTAGCGAAATGATTCAAAAATAGATCTCCCACTTACTCCAGAGGACGTCTCTGTGAATCGGATTAATGACAAATACAATTAATGAAATTAATCGTAATTTGAGCGTATGAATCGTGGTAAAATTATCTTTCTGTCCGTATGTTGTACAAGCAAATTTTGATGTTGAGTATATGTTTGTTTGCGCATTTCTGCCAAAATTTTGTAGATATTTGTCAATCATGAGTGGTAACTGGCCTACATTGTATCTCCATTTTATCCCATGTACCCATGTCCGCATGATGTTGCAGAGAATATCGAGAAGATATGATATATGATATGATATATTGAAGATATATGCTTTTTTTTTTTTTTTTTTTTTTTTTTGTTGTTCCTCAGCGGTAACTTGAGTTTTCTTAAAATTTCCTTTAGGAAATTAAAAAACCATTCCATTTATACGTTTTTCGAAGTCCTTTTCTATTCCTTATCTTTCCTCAGGTTATTTCTTACGATTCATCAGAGCTTGGGCTGTCATTTTAAATATTGAAAGAGTAAGATTATTTTTCATGTCTATTAGCATTTTTCTTATATTCGTTTTCAATACGTATATATATGAATATGTGTGTTGGTGTGTGCGTGAGTATGTACGTGTGCGCACGCAAACATAAATGTTTATGTATCAGTGTAAACATGCACACGTTTCGCACACATATATGCGCACATGTACATATATCGGTTTCTATTTCTACTTTTTGCATAAAAAAGCAAAACCTCAAGACACATTAAATTTTACCTAAAGCTCTGCGATCAGTTAACACTGCACCAAATTTCAGAAATAAACAAATTGATTGCGCTTGCTTTATGATTTATAAATCGATCTATCACGACCCCGAAGGGCATTTCTGTGAACAGAAGAAATTAAAAAGTATAAACAGACAAAGGAAATAAAGCACTCGTGCAAAAATTATCTCTATACTTGTATGCCGAACAAGCCATGCATTTCAATTTTGAGTGTAAGTATGTTTACGCATTCCTAGATGTGCGTGCTGTGTTGCGCGATGTTCTTTACAAATTATTTCGAGACTATCTTTTCTCAATACTTGATTGTCATTTACGGTGTTGTTTCAATCTAGTACGGTGGAGCGTTTTTTTTGTATTTTTCCTACTTCGATGATCTTATAAATAATTCGAAAAATACTAAAGAATTCTTCGAAACTGCCAAGTTCTTAGTTGAAATTATCGAAGTAGGAAAAAGGCAAGATGCGCTGTACCGGAATCTCTTGGAATATAAAATATCCAAGAGATAATATTTCTCATTTCTCATTCAACTACCCTTGACAGAGTTAAACTATTAGCACGACCCGTATGGTTTGTCTATTAGTACGCCTCGTATATTTTTTCTATTAATATGCCTCGTATAGTCTATCTATCTGTACACCTATGATAGTATTGTCTAATATTACATCTCGTATAGTTTGTCTATTATTATGCCTCGTACGGCTTATCTATTTGTACACCTCGTATGGTTTGTCAATTAGTATTCCTCGTATGGAACTTTGTTAGACTATTAGCACACCACGTGTGGTTTGTCTATTATAGTACGCCTCGTATATTATGTCTATTAATATGCCTCGTATGGTCTATCTATTTGTACACCTCTGATAGTTTATCTATTAGCACACCTCATATAGTTTGTCGATTATTATGCCTCGTATGGCTTATCTATTTTTACACCTCGGATGGTTTGTCAATTAATACTCCTCGTATGGATCTTTTGTTTTAGGACGTCTTATATTAAAGGAACTTTTAAAAGCCAATATGTTGGCATATGTATCTCATGTGACAACTTGGAAATAAACGGTTTTGTTTTTTTTTTGTTTTGTTTTCGTACGAAATTATTAAAGAGGCATCCCCCACTTATTACACGTCACACATTTAAGAAAAAACTACTACTAGTATGTTTGTAAAAAATCTTATTCCAAAAATGCGTAAGGTGCGATTTTTGAATCGCAGAATCACTACCGCGACGGCGGTCTGTGCGTCGCCATCTTGGAAAACAAGGGACCGGCACAAAGACGCCAGCAGCTCTGTCGTGCTCTAACGACCGTATTCGTAAACGGGTCTTGAATTAATATGTCAGCGTAAAATGTCGAACTTTGTTAGTGAGGCACAAACTTAGTCTGATAATATAATGACTTGACACAGGAAATGAATCGTGAAACACAAAATTTATACGTTTGTCACGTCGAAGATAGCACTTCGAAAGTAACACATGCTAGTCTAACTTTTAACACTATTATTAAGTTCATCCCTAATTCACGACGATGAACAGATCCTTAAGTTAATCACCATGCACACAGGGAATTTACACTTGTATACATTACCAGGTTACTTCTTCTTATTTAAACACTAAATATCTTCCACTTACACGAACGCGGTATGCACGAGCTAGTGATGCACGAGAGAATGTGTTTCAAAGAGACGCCACGCACAGTGATGCCAGATTCAGAGGCTTGAAACACGAACATGTCAATCGTGACTTTAATTTTATGCTTTTTGCACAAAAACTTTAAGGATTACGAATTAGAAGTAGAAAATAATTAATAATAAATTAGAGTAAGATTTTTAATGCTAATAATTAATTTATTTAAGTGCGAATGGGAAAATTTATAATTCTTACGCTTTTGTAGCGATTGCTACATATCCTATCGTATCCTAAGTTACCCTTACATATCCTACCGTATCCTAAGCTACCCTACATATCCTACCGTATCCTAAGTTAATCATGAAAGATTAGCGGCCCAACAAAAACAATACGACAGCAACACAACAACAATAACAACCCCAGCATCAGCAAAACCCACAAAACTAACGAGAACAACAATACATCCCTTGAATGGCGTGCTCTTAACCACTCGGCCACTAGGGCCTCCGTGAGAACAGTCACTCGTAAGACCGGAATCCATCGTGGATCAGTTCGACTAATGACTTAAACCCTGTACCGTTAAAATAGATTTCAAAATCCACTTGCATGAACAGCTCATATATGTTTTATTCCTTGTAAAAAATGTGCCCTAATGTGATTTTCGAGTTCATAGTCGAGTCCCAGCTCAACTTTTTCGCCGTCTGCATGCATGTTTTTCGCCGCGCAAGTAATTAAATCGCTTAGGCGGCGAAAAACATGCATGCTCCGGTGAAAAAGTTTGACTGGGGTGGCAGTCACTTCCTTGTTGTGATGTCACTTCCTCGGTGATGGTGGTTATGATAACGGCAATATAAGTACAAAATGCGGACGTTAAGGGGTTAATGATGGTGGTTGTGTTAGCGGTAATGTAAGTACACAATGCGGACGTTAGGAGGTTAATGATGGTGGTTGTGATAAAAGTAAATGAGTACAAAATGCGTATTTTAAAGGGTAGAAATGAGTTAGAACTCCAGCGACCATATGTTGGATTTTCTATTATTGTTAATGAATAGGTAATGATTGGATCAAGAATAACTTTTTTATAGTACACAATGCAGTGAACCTTTGCTCAATATTTCATGCATATCAAATTTAGAGTTCGGAGAGTTTTTCAAAATTTGAGTTCGTGACCCATGATTGGTGAGCGGAGGCCAGGTTTCCAACGTAAGATCCATTGGAAACTCTCACGCTCTCAACTCTCAATAAAGCATTTCTTTAAGCAATATATAAACATTGGCACTTCAAAAATCAATAAAATAACACTTACGACTTTTACTCGTATATCATTTATTTACACATGCTGTACATCATGAGATGAATTC
Organism: Morinoia aosen; assembly: GCA_030386875.1. NCBI lineage: Eukaryota > Metazoa > Arthropoda > Malacostraca > Amphipoda > Talitridae > Morinoia > Morinoia aosen. Next base: position 38,683,448 of record CM059557.1, on the reverse strand, counting down.
ATCAGAAATTTACATTCTAAATACCACAGAGGCAGACAGACCAGTCTGCATAACTTTTTTGAGAAAGAAGAAAAGAAAGAAAGAAAAAACTTTATTTCCAATAGAGATTGTACAATATTACAATCATTGGTTTTTAAATATCTTAAAATTAATACACTTAGATGATACACACACACGAGTATTGAAAAACTCGTGTCACTAGTCGAAAATAAATGATTGAGGGCAATGTACTCCTAATCTTGCTTAATCTACATTTGACAATACATGTAATGATAATTATAAGAGATAACGCAAATTCATGGACGATGCATTTTCATTGTGGGGTGAAAAAACTTTTGACAGTTTACATGTACATGACATAAAACTTCGCAATTATTGATGCCAGGAAATAATATATGGATCGCTTGTTTCGGCAAATGTTCAAAAGTGTCATTTTAAGGAAGCATGAAAAAAAAAAAATTTAAACACAAATCCATATACATATATATACGTACATACATATATACATACATACACACACACATACAGATATATATATATATACATATGTACGCATAAGCATGAGGACCAAGAAGATTATAAGTTTTGTATTTCTAATTCAACAATTTTAACATAACGGTCGTTAGTTAATAAGCATTTTATTTGAATATAAATGGATGATCGTACAACAAATGTATAGTTTGTACATGAATGCTTTACAATAATAAAGAGATGACGAGTTAGGTAATGTTACAAGTTGAGAGTGAACAGAAAATGACCATTATCTCTAGTAAAATGCTAGTTGCCAGTTTAGTACACACATATGTGCACACATACATGTAAATATATACACATATATGTACACATAAAAAGAAAAAAAATGGTTTATTTCCAATAGAGATGGTACAAAAGTACCATCATTGGTTTTTAAAATATCTTAAAATTAATACACTTAGATGATACACACACACGAGTATTGAAAAACTCGTGTCACTAGTCAAAAGAAATGATTGAGGGCAATGAACTCCTAATCTAGCTTAATCTACATCTGATAATACATGTACTGAAAATTGTAAGAGATAACACAATTTCATGGACGATGCATTTTCATTGTGGGGTGAAAACACTTTTGACAGTTTACATGTACATGACATAAGACTTCGCAATTCTTGACGCCAGGAAATAATATATGAATCGCTTGTTTCGGTCAATGTTCACAAGTGTCATTTTGAGGAAGCATAAAAAAAGAAAAATATATATAAATATATACCCACATACACACATATGTACATATACGTATGCATGTGTGTATATATCCATACACACACTCACACACATACACACACACACACACACATATATATACACGCGTTTTACGGCCATGTGTGTGCCTAGGTTACGAAAAACACCGGTTTCGTTAACATGGACACACACGTGTGTACATATAAGCAAGAGGACCAAGAAGACTATAGGTTTTGTATTTCTGATTCAACAATTTTAACATAACGGTCATTAGTTAACAAGCATTTTATTTAAATATAAATGGATGATCGCACAACAAATGTATAGTTTTTACATGAATGCTTTACAATACTAAAGATATGACGAGTTAGGTAATGTTACAAGTTGAGAGTGCACTGAAAAAAAGACCATTATCTCTAGTAAAATGCTAGTTGTCAGTCTAGTACACACATATATGCACGTATACATGTAAATATTTACACATACACATGCACACATATACCCACGCACATATTTACACCTGACTCGTAAGCATACGCAAATGCATTTCTATGCATCGAGGCAATACATACGCATTCTACAGAGTGTCATACGCATAGCGTGGACACGTACACATTTACACAAGTAAGCATGTGCGCAAATATCAGCGTAAACTAGTCAGTATAAACCAGAATTCCAATCGAGGGAAACGGAGAAAATATCTTTTATTATAGCATGAATTTTATAAAATTTCGTACTAAAAATAGTGGCACAAAACAGTCTACTTAAGTCAGAAACATGAAAACGATTGTGGGACGTGAATAAGAAATAAAACCTTAATGTCCTATAATGGTTTCATATTAGAAAAAAAAATCACATTATCTTTGAAATATGGCGCAAATTGTCGTCAATTGATAAACAAACATAGGTATCACATTATTATAAGCATATAACTATAGGCCGAATAAGTATATTACTGCAGTATAAATGGATGATCACACAACGAATTTTTTTTTTTTACATGGATGCTTTACAATTTCATATTAGAAAAAATACATTATCTTTGTAATATGGTGCAGAATGTCTGTAATTGATCAACACACACACACATAGGTACCATGACGGTCTAGTTTGATGCTTGCACAGAAACGGAGAGGAATGACATAAAATGCACCTTCGACTGGTTCATCTACTCTAGTGCACACAGTTTTACGTGCACATATACACACCCATATGCGCACATACACCTATATACGTACACACATATACAAGTAAGCATGTTTGCAAATGACAACGTATAGGCGGTCAAATCATAATACCTACGCATACTTCCAAACTGTTGTTTGATGTCTTGAATTATAACACAATGAGCGAGGGAGATTGTTCAGCAATGGAGATACCAGGTAAATGAGATTCGTCAGTACTCATTCAGTATGTTCTGTAACTAAGGATTATTATTGAGACACAAGATGACGAGTTATTTTGGCTTTAAATTCTCTCGGTCTTTGAGGGACTTTAATACTCAGGGGAAGTTTGTTCCACAGTAAGGCGCCTGATATGGACAGAGCCTTCTGCCCTAAGTGAGATGAACGATAGTTGACTAAGACATTATTGTTTCTGTTCGGTTTTTGATTGGTTACAGTGGGTGGATGGAAACGCACTATCTCAGCATTGCTCTGAGGAAGATATAACGAGGAGAATACGTATTGGGCCTTCTGCATGAGGAGCCTTTCTTGGATAGGGATCCAGCCGAGTTTATTGAGGAGAGGGGTTACGTGATCACGTCTTTTGAAATTACCGTTGCATACCACCTTGGCTGCAAAATTCATGCATTTTTGTAAGTCCCTTTGAAGGTATTGAGGTAAGTCTCCCCATACTAGGCTGCAGTAGTCAATGCGCGATAACACAAGGGATTGAATGGCTAATAATCTGGATTTTTCGTCTAGCATACTTTTTATTCGATGAAAAAACATTAAAGTTCCGTAGATTTTGTTGCAAGTAGTCTCAACGTGAGATTTGAAGGACATATTTCTATCGAACCAGATACCTAGATTTTTAACTTTTTCTGATGCATTAATTTTATCATTTCCAACTGCAAGAGTAAGATCTGAAGTTTTTTTAATTGCATCTTTGGATCCAAAAATGATGCATTGTGTTTTGTTAGCATTTAATTTGAGACCATTTCGGTCGTACCATGATGAGAGGAACACGTATAAATCAATTGAACAATGGTCATGAGATTGCTTCCTAAAAATATCATCGATATTTTACCAAATTTTTAAGAAAATGAATAATCGAATCATCAAGCTTATGAATTACGTGAACTTCTGGGGTCTACCAGTGGCTGAAAGCGCCTGTGCTTTGCATTGAGAGTTCGAAACCTACCATGAGCTCGGTGTCTCATTCCTGTGGATAAAGGAATATAGTTAGCTAAAATCCCTTTCCCTACCCAGGTCTAAGAAAGAAAGAAAAAAGAAAGAAAAACAGTCTATTTCCAATAGAGATGGTACAAAAGTACCATCATTGGTTTTTAAAATATCTTAAAATTAATACACTTAGATGATACACACACACACGAGTATTGAAAAACTCATGTCGCTAGTCAAAAGAAATGATTGAGGGCAATGAACTCCTAATCTAGCTTAATCTACATTTGATAATACATGTAATGATAATTGTAAGAGATAACACAATTTCATGGACGATGCATTTTTCACACTTTGTCAACTGAGTAAAAAAATAGTCTAAATTATTTTAATCAAAATAAACACATAATATCATGATCAATATTGCAGAAAAAATATTCAAAATTAGCCACAATTTTTTAACCTGCTGAAGTACTGCAGTTCCCCATATATTGAAAACCTGAGCCAAGGAAGGTCTTCTGGCATTAGTCATTACCTATACATGCAAAAAATTTCTACATTACAGCGGTTATGAATGATAATTCCAAGAAGTACAGTTATCATTTGGTTAAATGTTGAAATTCTGATTTAAAAAGTTTGAGTAAAGATAAACGCTGCTATACTTCAAATAAAATGGATCAGCATGATGAGTAAGACATGAAATGACAGTCTATGAAATGAAAACAAGCTCAACAAGGGTAGCCATCATTACATTCATTTAATGCATTCGGTAGTTATTTAATGCATTCAGAGTAATCAGTATAAAAATGAAATGAATAAATTCAATCACAAAACATTTAATACACACTGATATATCCATTTTATATAATTATGAGTAATTCTACTAATTGACTTCGATCAGCTAATTATTTTTTAGATTAAGCTTTGTTCTTGAGTGTGTTTTTTTTTACAAATATTCAGTGATTTCCCATTCACAAGTTACGACATTATGTAAGAATTTTTTACTTTGTACTTTTTTCGACAGAACAATCAAGCCCGAGTTACTTTCTGTCAAAGAAATCGGACGAGTGCCGTTATCTTGAATGTAAACACACCCTTTGGATTCGGCGGCTGTTAACTACAGGATTTTCATTTTTCATCAGTAGGAATATTAATTAAATTTGATACACAACATGGACGCAAAGGGAAGAAAAATTGTCGTGTGTGATAATGGAACTGGCGTAAGTTCTCCTAATTTTTTATTCAAATTCATTCCGATGCAACTGTCATTTCATGTCTTACTCATCATGCTGATCCATTTTATTTGAAGTATAGCAGCGTTTATCTTTACTCAAACTTTTTAAATCAGAATTTCAACATTTAACCTAATGATAACTGTACTTCTTGGAATTATCATTCATAACCGCTGTAGTGTAGAAATTTTTTGCATGTATAGGTGATGACTAATGCCAGAAGACCTTCCTTGGCTCAGGTTTTCAATATATGGGGAACTGCAGTACTTCAGCAGGTTAAAAAATTGTGGCTAATTTTGAATATTTTTTCTGCAATATTGATCATGATATTATGTGTTTATTTTGAGTAAAATAATTTAGACTATTTTTTTACTCATTTGACAAAGTGTGAAATAAGCATGATGAAATATATATGAATAGCAGCTGTTGAGTGAACTTGTGATACAAAGTTTGATCTTGGCTCAATATGTTTAGATCATCTCATCTGTTTTGTGTTTATGAGATCTAACAGAATTTCAAAACTGCTTTACTTTAGTTGTATTAATTACTTTACCTTAGGTTTGAACTGTTTTTTGCTGTCAGATAGGTTGTAGAATACTTGGGAAATCATTAAAATGTAATTCTCAAGAAGGCTTGCCATTATTATTTTTTATTGAAAGTTCTATGTTAAATTTTATGCAATCAAAGTTGTAAAAACATCTGAAAATGTGGAATTATTGCTGATTCAAAGTTCTAATGCATAGAATAATGCAAAATTGATTTATTTCTGGAGAATGATTTTACAATATTTAAATTTATATGAAAAATTGACATGCAAATGCACTGTGTCTTGAAATTTTTATAGTCTCTTAGTTGTTAAAACTTGTTATAGAACAATTATAGTTATAATTTTGTCAGTTTGAATTTTAAACTTTGATTAATTAGTCTTACATTTTATTTTTTCTTTAAGAAAATATATCATATTATGGATAATTAACATTTTTTCCTTTGATTTCCTATTCAAATCAGTAATGATCTTGCTCATTTTTAATTAGCAAATACTTTGAATTTCTTCATGTTGAAGTTTCATGTCCTAGTTTTTAATGATTATAAAAGTAATAATAATTACTATAACTAGTGTAAATAATTATCAGTAAAATTAACTTAATAATAACTATGCTATATTACACATGTCTTAGCTATGCTATTTATAATTATTGGCAAACTGAATGCTTCAAGTAGTTTGGCTTTATTTCCTAGTGAAAGTGTTTTAAAAAGAGAAAATGAGCAGCTATTCAGCACAAGTAGTGTAAGTTCAATTATTTTGACTGTCTCTCAATATTGTGCAGAAAGCATTTGTCTGGAAATAACACTACTAGTTGTTAAATGTTGGATGTGTGTAGTGGTTTACCCTTGCATAAGCTATTTAATGCTAGTAGTGTGATTTCCATTTAAATTTTATCTGTACAATAATGAAGAATGGTCAAAATACCAGAACTTATCCTACAAGAAAATGAAAGTATGGAAGTCAATGAACAAGGTGCATTTTCAAGCCAAATACCTTTTGCATATGATCAGTCAGTTAGAAAGGCAGGGGAAGAAGAGATAGCAAAGATCTTACTGAAAGAACATTACCTTATAGTCTCCTCCCTGTATGTGCCCATCCTCAAAGCATGGGATAAACAAACCTAGCTAACTAGTTCTTCTTCTACGGCTCAGTGCTTTTGCTTTACTGATAAGCCTTTTTATTTGCTATAATGAATTCACGAAACACTCCTTTTCTATGGCTCTGTCTGTATGTCTCCTTTACTGATAAATCTATTCATTAGCCAGTTTGTGAAGATCAGAAATTAATTCCTCTTATACTGCTCAGTAGGGTACGTTTCTTTCACTGATAAGCCTGTTTCTTTGCCAGTTTGTATGTATAAAAAATATATTCCTCTTGTTCTGCTCAGTACTTCTCCTTTACTGATAAGCCTGTTTACTTTCTAGTTTGTGAATTCAAAAAACTAATTCCTCTTCTACGGCTCAATCCTTCTGCTTTACTAATAACTTGGTTATTTTCCAGTTTGTGAAGGTGGGCTATGCTGGCTGCAACTTCCCTGCCCACATCTTCCCCTCGATGGTGGGCCGGCCAATCATCAGAGCCACCAATAAAATAGGAGATATTGAAGTCAAGGTGAGAGTGTCTCTAATTCCTTCTCTGAACCAAAATTTTTATTCCCATTTTTGTAGCTATCCAAAAAAGTCAGGGTGAGACTCACAAATTTTCCCCTTCTACCGGACATTTTTTTTTGAAGAATGTTTCATGAGCTGATGAAGTCAAAGCTAGTATTTCAGTTGAAATTCCGATTAATCTGCAAAATATATATTGCTTTTAGAGGGCCAATCATAATTGACTGATTACAAATTGATATACCCTCTTAATAATTGAATATGAACAATTCTGATGATATTTATGACAGTTGTAGATCAACAAGTAACCCACATAATATAATGAGTGAGGATGGATCAACATTTAAGATAATATGAATCTTAGAGAATTAAAGACCAACTACTAAGATAACCTAATGATCAAGTTAATCAAAAATTATCTTCACATAATTCTTATAGTGGGAGTGGAGTTGCGTTAGTAATTACACAAACCTTATGTTCAACTTTTTCTAGCTGTTTTTTTTTACTTTACTGACCCTTTTGTTGAAGTGCCATGTTATTGAATAGAAAATACTGAACTTTATGATTCGGGTGTAATTACAAATTTATATTGGTTGTTTATTACTTAGTATTGACTACAATTACAATTATGACTACAATTGTAGTCATATTGGTTGTTTATTACTTTGTATTGATTTGTAATTTTTATTGACTTGTAATTTTACACGGGTTGTCTCAAACCTTGTTATTTTTATGCCTTTGTTTTAATGAAATTTGGTTCACATGATGAGCCTGGTCAAGGAACTCAAGATATGCACTGAAGGGTTTTTGGCCAATAAATGAAATAATTAGAAGGGTTTAGCCAATGGTAAACTGAGGTAAATCACAAGCTAGCACTCACTTTCTCTGCACAGAAGAGTGTTGTTGACCTACAAGAGCTTGGCTTGGTTGCCTGTTTGTAAGAATTTTTTTTTTTTCAAAATGCTCAAAAAAATTATATGTGTGTATGTGAGTGAGTTCAGTTAAATTTGAATATGCCAGTTATTAATTTAGCTAAATTGAAAATTTATTTGCCATTAATTTAGTTAAATTGGAAATTTATTTGCTATTATAATTCAGCTAAACTAGAATGTTATGAATAATTAGTTCTGCTATGTTGGAAATTCAGTATGAGGGAAGCTCAAGTAAGATTTATTATTGTATTCTTTGAAAGGTTTGAGAGAGACAGCTCATTCAGTGCTGGGTGGTGAAAATAGTGGTAAATTACTGTTCTCAGTTATTGTGGGCTACCTTTTCAAGACAAATATTGTCTAAACTTATATGTAGCCATAGTTGGTATATGATGAATAAAACAGCTAATAGCAATCTGAGCTTGATTTGTTCTATGCTTGCTAACATAGTTTATGTAGTCACTATTAATTTGCTGAAAATAGCCACTTTGATGATAGATATTTTAAAGCTATTCTCCTGTGCTGGCTTTTATTTTTCATACACATTTGCATAAGTTTGCTACATTTCCTTATGTTCAGTTTCACCTACTGTTAGGGCTTACTAGCAACAACTTGTTGGGTCATTTTTGTGTTCAGTTGTTAGGACCCATTTTTGCCCTTTCTGGCAAGAATTTCAGATGAATTTTACTAAATTAACCTAGGCCAAATAAATTTTAGGCCTGGCTAAATGAATTTTAGGCCTGGCTAAATGAATTTAAAAAAAATTACACTAGAGTAAACTAGGCTTAATGAATTTCATGTATCCTATTTCACCAATTCTAGCTGCCTAGATCTACATACTTAAGGCAAAAATTTCCATCAATTGCTCCTGTCTGGGACATTTGGTTCAGGGATCCATTTTCACATATTTCAGGTGTTCATCGCTACCACTGTCTGGTGTCCAAATAAAAATACTTCAAGTACCCGCTTCCCCAACCCCTTGGTGTCCAGTCTAATTTCATTCATTCGAGGGGTTAATTTTCACTAATTCCTGGTGTCCAACTTTACACAGCTTGGGGGGGGGGGGGGGGGGGAGTATTTTCACCAATACCCAGTGTCCATCCAAGTATTAATCTTTAAGGAGTTTATTTCTATTATTCCTGGTGTTCAATAATTCATCTCTGATGGGTTCATTTTTAACAATTCATGGTGTCCAATTACAGCTATCAAACATTTCTAGTGCCAATATCTAATATCAAAGTGCTTAAATTTCAGGTGCTCTTTTCATCAGTGCCTGTTCTCTCTTGTGTCAATATGTCTGACATTTATTTCATTCTGATTTAATTGATGAGGCATGATCTGTCATTGCTGTTTAGGATGAGAGATATGCTATAAATTCTCTTATGCACATCCTGTCTGTCATCCATGTTTCTTGTTGATGGATGATAATTGCTTGTTATCTTTCAATGATTTGCTATTTAACACGTTGACTAAGATTGCACGGGTCGTAAAGTTGATTTGGTTAGGTTTTAAAAATAGACTGGTAAAATCAACTTACCTGCGCTTGAATAAGTTTCCATCCTTTGTAAGAAATCTACAAAATATAAGGGCTCAACAATATTTTCATTCGATGATAAAATTCCTTCAAGAAGAGGTGAAATGGTTTGAAATGTTATACTTTTACATTGATCTGTGTATGAACAATTTACCTAGTGATCCACATTTGTCCCACTCTGTAGTCAACGTGTTAATTTAACTTGTTTTTATGTGTGGTTCATTGCCTTAAAATATATGTTGGTCAAGTGAAGTGAGGTGAATGGTTTAATTTGACATTGATTTGAACTGTTAACTATGCATATCAAAACCTAAGGAATTAAGTTTTCAAGTGCTGACAGGTAACAAGCAGGTAACTTTGTTGTATTTTATCATGTATATCTTGTATGTTGGGAATTCCGCAGGTTCTTGTACACTGTCTTTCACACAAGTTTATTCTCAGCTTTCCTATTTCAGGTATCTTGTATGATAGATATTCAACTTGCTCTTGTACATTCTGTCTGTTATCTATGTTTGTAAGCTGTTTTTTAATAATTGTGATGTGTCTTGTTTTGCAGGAGCTCTACGTAGATGTAAGAGCTTATTCTTCAGGTATAGGATTTTGTGTTTTGCTTCCTAATCCTTGCATTGGCCTCACATGGTAAAGGCTTTGTCTCATTCTGGAGAGCAGGCAGTCCTTGTACTCAGTGCCTCAAAGTTAATGACAGGAGGTACGTTTCTTGTGGGATGAAAGCAGTCATTTTTGGAATGAAGTCAAGGTTTAGTTTATAGAATGAAGTCAAGTTTGGATTTTTGGAGTGAAGTTAAATAAACTGAGTTAATGACAGGTGCGTTTCTTTTAGGATAAAAGCATTAATTTGTGAAGTGAAGTCAAGGTTTAGTTTATAGAATAAAATAAAGATTTAGTTTATATCCTCTTATTCAGATTCTGACGCTGATTAAGTCACTACTTCTCAGCTCAAAATTGCCTTCTCAATATATAAGTTACCAAAATTATCATGATGTCACTTAAACATGGCAGTTCTCAGAAGTAAATTCACTTCCAAGTTCCAAGACCGTGTTTTTTTATTACTAAAAATATGGTATTGGCTTCACATAGGAGTAATTAAACGCAGAAATGAGGCAGTGTTTTCACATTCTGGGATGCTGTATAACAATGAGGCAACTTAGCAAATTTTTAATTAGGTATTCTGTATTAGTTAATTTGAAACTGCTAATTTGGCTTAAAGGGGAATTCTGCTTTAGGATATGTGGAATTCAAAGTAAATATTGTTGTCCAAAGTGCAAGGATTGCCTTCAGAATTCTTCAGAAATTCTTCTCCTATTAACAACTGTTGTGTATTGAGTCTTCAGTAATTCTTTCTCCCATTAACAATTGTTGTGTATTGAGTCTTCAGTAATTCTTTCTCCCATTAACAATTGTTGTGTATTGAGTCTTCAGTAATTCTTTCTCCCATTAACAATTGTTGTGTATTGAGTCTTCAGTAATTCTTTCTCCCATTAACAATTGTTGTGTATTGAGTCTTCAGTAATTCTTTCTCCCATTAACAACTGTTGTGTATTGAGTCTTCAGTAATTCTTTCTCCCATTAACAATTGTTGTGTATTGAGTCTTCAGAAATTCTTTCTCCCATTAAGGCCTGTTGTGTATTGAGTAATTTTCTTCTCCCATTTACAATTGGACTGTTTTGTATAAAATCTTCAGTGATTCTTCCTCCTATCAATGACTGTTGTGTATTGACTTGTGTGAAGTTTGCATTGTTTCCTGCTTTGAATGAATAACTGCTTTGTATTTAGCATTGTTCGTAGGTATTTTGCATCCAACATAACCTTGTGCTGTTTCCTCATGTCTGTAATACTTCACACAGTATTTTAACTTGGAGAACTATTAATTTATTTTTAGAAATTGGTGCTGGTATGTCATCTGTAATATATGACCATGTAGTACCTTTTTTCCATCTGTATGTTGGTGTGTCAAATTTCCATCACATTTTCAATCTAACTATTTTGCTCATTTTCTGAGCTTCAGTGTGGTCCTCCAACCAATTTTTCTTCTCTACATGCTATTGCTGAGAGAATATTCTCTAGTGCATTTTTTATGTAGAAACAACATACACGAGTTCTTATGAATCATTCTGTCCACATGCTGCTTTAGGAATGGGCTCACTTTCCTGTAAGTAATTCTTTCTTTCTTTCTTTGGTGCTCAATATGATGGTTTTGCCTTCAGGCTAACTGTTCTTGTTTCCATTCTTTCTGGTAACATTTCCATTCTTTAGCTGCTTGACAACACTAGACTTTGCATGTGAAATTGTGATATCTGGGATTATGTATAATTAAAGGTTTATTAATTCATAGCAAAGCACTGATCTAACTTACCCTTGGTATTCTTCTTCATAATCTTTTTGACCGTTCATTACATTGCGTTGAGCACATAATAATTTTTTGTCTTGCACAAGACCCCTTATTTTGTCTGAGTCTTCTTGTTTGAACTGAGAGCATGAAGTTGTGAGACTGATTTTGTATTGATGCAATAAGATTATGTGCTGCAGCAAACATGTCCAATATTTAACCCTTTAATGCCCGAGAGGACACCACTGTCCTCTTTCATAAATACCCTCAATATATTGTATTTCTAGTTAAATTAGTTCCCTAATGTGTTCTTTGAAGTTTACTGCCGAGTGGCAGTTCATTTCTCATCCTGATATCGGTGACTGCCTGATGCTGGCGCCAGTTTAGTGACGATGGTTGTGATAACGGTAATATGAGGGCAAAAATTCTGACATTAAAGGGTTAAAACTTGTTTTTGACACATATTCCTAGCACAATGAATAACCATCACCAATGAATTCATCAATGTATTGTGTGCTTGTCATTGATTGGTGAATGTTTCTTTTTGTGTGTAATTTTTTAGTAGCTTGACTGCATATATTGTTGTAGTTTTTTAATACTATACACTTGATTACTTTTTTGTATATGGCTTGATTTTAGCGCATAGTTTATTTAGTATGTACGTACATGGTTTTAGTACATTTACTGGTTTCTATTATAAGTTACTTAAAGTAAGGTGGAATTTTTCCTTGTACAGGATTTCAACCCTTGTTCAGTTTTAGTTGCAATTCCTGATTTTGGATTTTGTTACACTGCTTCTTATTGAAAATGTATGCTTCTGTTGCACATATCAGTCATTCATCAGCTGACTAATTTTGTACTCATGCAGTAAAGAGTTTCACTTGGTTTAATGTGCTTTATTTCATGTGTTTGGTACTTGCTTTAAAGGAGTTACTGTAACTAATTGAATTGACTAACTGATGGCACTAAGTTATTGATCAAAAATTACTAAATTAACACTTTGACTGTGACTACTAAATATTAAGTTCAATGCCAAACTCAAATTTATAGTCAATTGTAGTAAACTAATTTGAAAATAGCAAACATGAACAGGATCGTGCCTTCATTTAGCTTTGATTAAATATTTATAAAAATTGAGTTTGCAACTACAGGTCGGTCAGCAGCATTATGAAAATTACCTCCGTGTACCACCGGTGGCGCACGTCACAGTTCAAAGTATTAATGAGGGAATATTACTGACTTGATCAAAAAAATTACTGAACTGACAAATTGTTTCTGAATTGAGATGCAATGTTTTTGAATTGAAAAGAAATGCTACTGAGTTGTCAAAGAAGTTATACACTTGCTGAACTAATAGAAAAAATATTTGTGGACTGATAAAAAAGTATAGTGTTGACAAAATAATTGATTTGATGAAAATGTTGTAAATTGATGATGTAAATTGATGTAAAATGTTAAATGATGAGAAATAAATTTCTAAGAAAATAGTACTTTGCTAACCAGCTTCTGAAGTAAATTTAAAAATGTCGCTAAATTGACAAAGTTTCTCGTATTGACATAAAAACTTATTTCTCAAAATTATTGGACGTACATTCCATCCATAAGGCATTGGTACACTATTTGTCTATTTTTTAAGGAGACCGTCTGGGGACGGTCTATATAGAAATCGGGATATGTGCCGATTTTCTGTTTTAATATGCATCTTATAGAGAATTTTCTTGCGCTTCCATTGGTACTTTCCGTTTACGTCTACTCCGAATAGTGCGTGCACCAGAGGGGGGGAAAGCGATGGGGGTGGCGTGACCTTGAACCCTCTCCCCCTCATTATTGGGGTCAATTGAGCGTGTTTCTCTGCGGGAATGACAATATAGTTCGTTCATGGGCTACTCAAAGTGCTTCCATTATACAAACGAAACATTTTAATATTTTTTTTATAATTTTTGACAATTTCAGAATTTAGTTGTTCTGCCGTATCTATGTTACCGCAGCTTTCATTCATAGCTCGATGACAGCTGCAGTATCATAGCTACGGCTATGGCGAGCACACCAATTCAAAGGGCTTCAAAAGAGCTACAAAACAGAGAAGTTGCCATGAAAAAAAAAACGTATTTTGGTTGGAAAAAAATGAAAAAATGAAAAAAGTGGTTGTTTTGAAGAATTACACGTATTGTCTTTTGTTGTATATTTTTTCCCAGAGTTAAAGAGCTACAGCAATGTAAATTATATCAATCGAAAGGGCTTAAAAAGAGCTACAAACGCTAAAGAGTTCATTGTAGAACATCTTGTAGTTCAAAAGATAAAAAGAAAAAAAATTTTTTTGTGAAAAACACGTTTTTCTGGAAACATGATAATTGGTTTCTCAAATGTATCTTCTTCCACAGTTTTAGAGCTACAAGAATGGTTTATATACCATTTGATAGGGCTTAGCAAGGAGTATCGTTAAGCAATGGCATTTTTGGATAAATTCATTATTTTGAAAATTACATGACATAAAAAAAAATGAAGAAAAAAAATTTTTTTTTTATTTTTAATTCCCAAAATCCACAAAAAGGAGTTATCAAAATTCCCTATTGCTTATGGTTATATAGACATATAAGCAATCTAAAAACGAAGTACTGGTTCTGTAACTTCAAAATTGTAGAAGAAGATAGATTTTAAAAAAAACCCTATTTTTTCATATTTTTTGAGAAATAAATAAAAAAAAAGTGCAGATACAAAAATTTCGTCGAAATAACAATTGATCTTTGCATCATTTCACACCTACTATGAAAATGTCAGAGAAATCCATCCATAAATAACGGACTTTTTTTTTTACCCAGACGGTCTCCTTAAGTACGCAAGCATTTTCAAACTGATTTATAGATAAATGTGCTTTAGTGTATTATGTGCTTTTATATATTCTCAATAGAAATATGGCACAATGTTATTCCTCTAACTAAAATAAGCACTTATATAATATGACACTTGAGCATCAGTCTCCTCTGGATGGTACAACTGTTGCATGTTTGGGGATTAACAATCCTGGGGGAAAATTTGAGGTCCTGAGCTAAGTTAGGTTTGAAAAGATTTTTATGTTAAGGATTGTTTTTTTTTTTTGGTTCACTGCTGTCCTGTTTTTTTTTTTTGGTTCACTGCTGTTCTGTCTCTGCACTTATTGCGTTCGTCTTCTACTTTTATTGTTTCAGAAAATTCTTTCTTAACTCACTGTTTTTACTGATATGGGTCTTGAGTATGAACACACTCTGTGCATAAATTCCCCAGTCCCTAAACATCAAACTAAAAAGTTATTAATATTGGCTCCCTACTATTCCTTAATTATTATCTGCTGTCTATTTCTCAATTACTTTCTCTTCTGAAGAAGTACTGGGCTTGTGCCTCCATGGGAATGTAAAAATCAGTATAATAATTAATTCTTGTCTCTAAATATCTGCAGCGAGCCAATCATTATAATTTCTCCTATCTGTTAGTAATAGTTTTGTAATAATGGAGAATTTTCAACAGTTATGAACTGCTCCTTTTGATAATTACTCTTTCTCACTAACTAACCTTTGTAGTAGTGAAATGAAAATGCCAGTCTCTTGGTTGACAAGGGTATTATCTCTTAAGCTTTGGATTTACATTTCTACACATCTTGTATTCTCTATGATCACTTTCTTCACCTGCCAAGTATTCTTTCATGAACTGTTGCATTAACATTTGCTATCATTCTATAGGGGGGATGCTGTAAGGCAACATTAATTCTAGATAGGCCTTTTGGACATCTAATTTTTGTCCCCACTTTGCCTCTTCAGTTTTTGTGGCTTCCTTATTATGTCTTCTTTGTCTTTCTTTCCTTTTCTTTCTTATCTCTTTGTTGTCTTTCACCCCTCTTTCTTCTTAGCTTGCTGTTTCTGTGCGCCGAGTGTCATGCGCAGAGCGCAACTTTTGCATTGATCATCCATTATGTAGAATCAATGCTAAATCATCCCAACTTTATACTTTCTTTACACTGTTTTTGATGTAGATATACAGTTTTTAGTGTTAGTAATAATAATGCAAATAATAGTGATAGTAACACCATCATTTCTTTATGGATTGCATTGAATGTTGCTTTTTAGCATCAAACCACCCCCATTTCATTACTCGTTCTCCCATCCACCCATCCCCTTTAGTGCTAGTTATAATTAACATAATAATAATTATGACAATAATATGCTATCATTCTCTTGTTAATAGCATGTTAGATTACTTGTCAGCCCATATTTACCTTGTGACCCCCAATTTCCCACCCGTTCCCCCATCCCACCCTACCCCCACACCTTCCCAGGATCTGATGGTGGGAGACGAAGCAAGCAAGCTGCGGTCCATGCTGGAGGTCACCTACCCTATGGAGAATGGCATCGTCAAGAACTGGGAGGACATGTGCCACATTTGGGACTACACGTTTGGCAATGAGAAGCTGGACATAGATCCTCGGGAGTGCAAGATCATGCTCACCGAACCTCCCATGAATCCCATCAAGAACAGGGAACGCATGCTTGAGGTCAGACTTGGTCACTCAGGGCATTTTTCATTTTTTGTTGGGCCTTTTTAGTTGTTGTTGGACCTTTTTCACTTGTTGGGCATTTTTCACTTTTAGTTGGGCCTTTTTAGTTGTTGTCTTTGCGCCTGCTCTATTGACAAGAGTATCCTTCCCCGTTTTCTTTGTGTTCTGATGCGTGGTCTTTACTTTTAGATGAAAGAATTACTTAGTATCTTTCTGAATTTTTAACTTATTAAGCATGTCCTATCAAAGGTGACTTAAATTCTCCTGTAGTTTGAAAAAAAATATTTTCTGGATTAACATAGTTTCAAAATGGGACCATGAGTGGGTCAAGTTTTGGCTTTAAGAAGTAGGCGCATATTAACTTTTTAGAGAATTGAGCTGCATCAAAACGTTTTGTTTTTATTGGCAGGGATATCTTTCCTAGGAGTGGTGTAGTTGTTTTTAAGATAAGAAATGATCAAGCAAAGCTTTAGGCTAGAGTTGAAGACCTGAGTGGTGTTACAGGTGATGTTTGAGAAGTACGTACCATTTAGGCAGTATACCATAACTACAGGAATCTTTTAGCTGCAGCAACGCTTTTGCTGTGATTAGCATAGGTTTAGTTTTGGGGAGTCTTATTGTTATTTTTAAGATAAGAAGAAATTATCAAGCAAAACTTTGAGCAAGAGATTAAGACCTGACTGGTGTCACAGGTGATGTTTGAGAAGTACCAGTTTGCGGGAGCGTTCGTGGCCATCCAGGCCGTGCTGACGCTGTACGCGCAGGGGCTGCAGTCCGGCGTTGTTGTCGACTCTGGAGACGGTGTCACGCACATCTGCCCTGTGTACGAGGGCTTTACCCTGCCGCAGATACGGTGAGTGTGCCAGGGCTCACCTTGCCCCATATACAGTGAGTGTATCTGGGTGTATGGTGAGTGTGTCTGGGTGTATGGTGAGTGTGCCTGGGTGTATGGTGAGTGTGCGTATGTTGAGTGTATCTGGGTGTATAATGAGTGTGTCTGGGTGTATGGTGAGTGTGTCTGGGTGTATGGTGAGTGTGTCTGGATGTATGGTGAGTGTGTCTGGATGTATGGTGAGTGTATGGTGAGTGTGTCTGGGTGTATGGTGAGTGGGTCTGGGTGTATAGTGAGTGGGTCTGGGTGTATGGTGAGTGGGTCTGGGTGTATGGTGAGTGTGTCTGGGTGTATGGTGAGTGTGCGTATGTTGAGTGTATCTGGGTGTATAATGAGTGTGTCTGGGTGTATGGTGAGTGTGTCTGGGTGTATGGTGAGTGTGTCTGGGTGTATGGTGAGTGTGTCTGGATGTATGGTGAGTGTATGGTGAGTGTGTCTGGGTGTATGGTGAGTGGGTCTGGGTGTATAGTGAGTGGGTCTGGGTGTATGGTGAGTGGGTCTGGGTGTATGGTGAGTGTGTCTGGGTGTATGGTGAGTGTGTCTGGGTGTATGGGGAGTATATCTGGGTGTATGGTGAGTGCGTCTGGGTGTATGGTGAGTGCGTCTGGGTGTATGGTGAGTGCGTCTGGGCGTATGGTGAGTATATCTGGGTGTATGGTGAGTGTGTCTGGGTGTATGGTGAGTGTGTCTGGGTGTATGGTGAGTGTATCTGGGTGTATGGGGAGTATATCTGGGCATATGGTGTGTCTGGGCGTATGGCGAGTGTATCTGGGCGGATACATCATAAAAGTGTAACAAAAGTGTAGCATTTGCCTATCACTAATAGCTAATTTAGGCACCACACTGAAGGAATAATAAAACTAGTTTTCAGGGAAACGAACAGTAATGGAACAGCTGTTTGGTGATGCAGAAACAAGTATTTGGATCAATGAAAACTTTATTCAGGTGAAGTTAACTACCTATAAAATCCTGCAAAACGAAAAAAAAATAAAATGAAGAAAAAGAAAATCACCCATTCTAGTCTGTTTAAATTTATTCAAAGTATACATTTGAAACAAAGAAAGGAGATGAAAAGTCATGCTCAGAATAAATTTATGGCAAATAAAGAAAATGTAGTGACTTGAAATAGAGCAAGACAAAAGAAAAATGAACCATTAAATGAGTTTCAATGAAGCTCAAACTGATATCGAATCAGTAAGCAACAAATTCAAATGGGCATCTTAGGAAATATCCAACTACAAAAAGTGTGAAAAAGAAAAATTACCAAGCAAATTAAAAACAGAAAACAACTTTTTCATCTTTTAACATTAGAGAAACAAAAGAAATCCATGCCTCTTAATATTGGTAATGCCTTCACCTGCTCGCCTTTCAAAAGTGAGATTAAAACTTGAATGTTCTCAAATTATCAAACAATTGGAAGATATGAACCTAGAATAGAGAACGGTAGAAAAGAAGAAAATCAAACCCTAAATTGTATCAGTATTTCACCATAAGAAATGTGAAGAGAAAACTTAGAGTAAAATATTTTTTCATGTATTTAAATTGTGTGTTGAGTTAGAAACATAATTACGCTGAGTTATTCCCCATAGTTTGCTGCAGAACTTCGGAAGTTCTGCAACAATCTTGATAGGTTGCCGCAGACGCCTCGTAGTGACCCATTATGCTCGTTTTGTTTTAAATAAATACTTGTTTTAAATGAATACTTGTTTTAAATGAATACTTGTTTTAATTGAGTACTTGTTTAATTGAGTACTTGTTTTAGATGAGTACTTGTTTTAGATGGATATGTACTTGTTTAAATAAATCTTTCATGCTTTTTCCCAGTATTTCAATAGGCTTGTTCCTAACCAAATTAGACTGTTTATTAACATCGTCTGCTTATTTGATTATTGTATGAAGCCGATGAAGCTTGTTATGCGCTTGTTCTCAACATTAGATAGCAGGTTAAAATTGTGAACAGTTTGTTAAATATTGTGTGCCAGTCTCTAACTTTGTACGCTTCTCTCAACATTGTATGCTTCCCCATCAATGTACTCAACATTGCATGATTCATTAAGATTGTTGTGCGGTTGTTTCCAGCCTTGTACTCTTATCCCAACATTTGTACTCCTATCCCAACATTTGTACTCCTATCCCAACATGTGTACTCCTATCCCAACATATGTACTCCTATCCCAACATATGTACTCCTATCCCAACAAGTGTACTCTTATCCCAACAAGTGTACTCTTATCCCAACATGTGTACTCATATCCTAACATATGTACTCCTATCCCAACATATGTACTCATATCCCAACATATGTACTCATATCCCAACATATGTACTCATATCCCAACATATGTACTCCTATCCCAACATATGTACTCCTATCCCAACATATGTACTCCTATCCCAACATATGTACTCATATCCCAACATATGTACTCATATCCCAACATATGTACTCATATCCCAACATATGTACTCATATCCCAACATTGTATGGCTCATTTAACATTGATGTGCGGTTGTTCCCAACACATGTACATAGTCAATACTCACCCGGATTTCTATGTGTGCAGGGTAATCATGATGTTTGTATAATCTTTATCTTTCAAATAATAGTGATGTTCAAATTTGAAAGAGTCTGATACCTATCAAATTATGTGACCTTCAGTGCGATATAGTTAGAGTAACTGAAGCGCTAGCAAACCCATATTACTATTGCTATTATTACGTGTGCAGGCGCCTAGACATAGCTGGCCGTAACATCACCACCTACCTGATCAAGCTGCTGCTGCTGCGTGGCTATGCCTTCAACCACTCTGCGGACTTCGAGACCGTCCGCATGATGAAGGAGAAGCTCTGCTATGTTGGCTACAACGTCGAGCAGGAGCAGAAGCTGGCTAATGAAACCACTGTGCTGGTGGAAAACTACCAGCTTCCTGATGGTCGGGTTATCAAGGTGGGTTGGTGGGTACTGACTGGTGGTTGTGTCAAGGTGGGTGGGTGGTTGTGTTGTAAAGGCTGTTTACTGATGGTCGAGTTATCAAGGTGTGTTGGTGGGTACCGCGGTAGAAGAAAAAAAGGTAGGGTCAAACCAGCCTTTTTATTATCGACCATGTGGCAATAGTGACGTCATGGTAATGAATCAATATCAGTGCTCATATGGCATCTGACAACACTACTAGCCCCAAATCTGGCACCATTATTGGCTCAACGACAGGGCGCTTTGGTGACGTCATCAACTTTGTATAAAAAATGAAGCCTTTTTATTGACTGGCCGAACAAAAGGTGTATTTTCCTCCATAGAAATGACCCTACCTTGTTTCCTCTACTATGGTACCGAGTTCCAGATGGTTGTGTTAGAAAAAAGGCCTAAAACTTGTAGGTACCACCCTCAATATGGTCAATACCCTAATATCGTCAACGTGACTCTCAACTTGCAGACACCACTTCTCAACCAACATCCGAACATTGCAGATGGGGGGAAGGTAGTTTGAGGCGCCAGAAGTGCTGTTTGTTAGTTAGTTAGTTACAAAGAAACAGTTTGTTACAGTTTGAGCAGCTTAACACTTAGACCGCAGGTGGTTAAACTGAAGTTCAATATTCAAATCAAATTTAAAGTCAATTCTTGTAAGCAATTTTGAAAACAAACATAAACTGGACTGTGCCTTCATTTAGCTTTAATTCAAGTAACTATGAAAATTGAGTTTGTGACTACAGGTTGGTTAGCAGTACTATAAAAATCCCCTCTGTGGCCACCGGTGGTGCACATTGCGGTCAAAGTGTAAACTAAAGGGGTGTTTACACTAGGGGACATTTCGGCTGTGAGGCGCGACTCGTGTAGACGAAGCTCACCACTGAGGCTCATATTTGTGTGTGTGAGCCCGAAGTTCCCGATTCACTTTGATCCAATTCGTGCAGCGCCGCATGTGTGAGAGGCGCAGCTCTAGACCGGTCAGTGTGCGGTTGGTAGTCATCAAGTGAGGTAGCGCCTCTCGCTCACCCGTAATGGCTGACTCAACACTGCCGCGAGAAACTACACTGCTTCTTATTGAAATGTACGAAGCCCATCAATGCCTTTGGCAGACTAAAAGCTGCGAATATAAGGAGGCTGCTTTCCATTATATTTTAATGAAAATGAACGAATATAGTAACATTACACTCATGCAAATAAAAAAGAGATTACGTAGCTACGATGCAGCAACAATATTCCATATTTCAAAGCAGCAAGCCACACTGACTGGTTTTGTGCTGCATGGCTGCCACTTGTGTTTGACCAAAAAATCTAGTGTGACCTCAAAAAATATCGAGAAACATCTAGATTTAAAAATAAAACATCCAAAAATTTATCTAGAAATGAATTAATTATCTACTATAATAAATTAGTAGAACAATAGCATATAAGGATATTTATATCATAAATTGCTTTACATTAGGCAATTTATCTTTATATAAATTATCTAGTATCCTGATATTTACCCTAATAAAGCTTGGTATCCAAATATTCTTCAATTCCACACGTGTTGCGAGTCGAATTTTTTTTTTAGTTTTTGAAATTATTATTGATACAGCTTGTAGCATTGCATTGCATATTATCAATGCTCAGATTCCTACTTATCAACAATTGTTTTAAGGCTTTCACACCTCTATCTTCATTATTTTTAATAATTTTGCAATTACTAAGGTTGATTTTACTTTATTAGATGCATTACTTTAGTATATAACTGATACACCATGTAGTTTCATGATAGAAATATCATTGCTTCCATCCAACAATAAACTGAACTCATTGTTACCAATATCATTCGTCAGTCTTTCGTCAAAATGAGGTCACAATACATTCTTGATAATGTATGTGAATTTTATTCCATGATTTTTTGATATCATCACTAGTTTTGCAATTGGAGATAGTGTGCTTTAGCTTATGAACCGTGAAATAGCCGTCTTGGTGTCGTTCATAATCTGAACATAACATGATCAGAATATGGTTGCTTCACTATTCAGACAATTTGCTTAAGTAAATTAACAAATATAAAAAGAATGAAGTAGTAACCAACCATTATGGTGAATTCTTAATTCGAATATACATTATTCTATCATATACATAGCTTAATTGTAATTCTAGCTAGAAAATTTCTAGGATGCTGAAAAAACTATATAGATTTTATAGCTAATATCTAGGTTCGAAATTTTACATTTAGGCTTCAGCAAAAACATCTAGATCTAGCTATATAATATCTAGAGTGGCAGCCCTGTTGAGCAGCGCGCGCTCCATGGCTCGCTCCAATGGTGTCTAGTCTAAACGCACATGTCTTGTGAAGCTCCTCACGAGGCGTCTACACGTGAGCCTGCAGCAAAATGTAGACCAGTGTAAACGGCCCTTAACATATAATCTAACACTGCAGGTGGGAGGAGAGCGGTTCGAGGCGCCTGAAGCGCTGTTCCAGCCGCACCTGATCAACGTGGAGGGTCAGGGCATCGCGGAGCTGCTGTTTGACACCATCCAGCGCTGCGACATCGACATCAGGCCCGAGCTGTACAAGCACATCGTGCTCTCCGGCGGCTCCACCATGTACCCCGGCCTGCCCTCGCGTCTTGAGCGCGAGCTCAAGCAACTCCATCTCGAGCGCGTGCTCAAGGTGGCTCTTCCTTTTCTGGTCTTGTCTTTGGTGTTGGGTGTGGTGTGTTGTGTGTACTTACTGTTGTGTTGTGTGGTGCCATGGTTCCATCTTGGTGTCTTGTGTGGCCCTATTTTAGGTGTGTTGTGTGTACTTACTGTTGTGTTGTGTGGTTCCGTCTTGGTGTGTTGTGTGGTCCTATTTTACAGGGTGCGTACAGGCATGGAGAAGCATGGAAAGTAGTTGAATTTCGAAAATAAAATTCAAGGCCTCGAAAGTAGTGGAATTTTAAAAATGGTCATTGAAAGTCATGAAATTTTAGGATTTTCGTGAAAAGAAAATTTTACTGTTGAAAATTTTCGTTCCGTTTGGTCCGCGTTGAGCGAGGCGTTGTCAGTAACCTTCGAGTGTTACTTGGGCTCTGATTGGTTGATCCAGCTACGTCTTTAGTGTCCGCGATTTTGATTGGTTCTCAGGCGTCACGTGAAACCAAACGCGCTCAGTGTGACTGAAGACACGCGCTCGCTCGGACCATTGTTGACCTGTCGCCCAGGGTTGGCACATAAATAACCCACCCAAAAAAACCCACCCAAAAAAGCCCCAAAAAACCCATATTAAAAAACCCACTAAATAGTGGGTTTTTTTGGGCTTTTTTGGGTTTTATTATTATGTAAATTTTACTTGTTTTCAAGCTTATAGAATCAAAATGAGCTAAACATTTATCTTGTCAAAATAAGTATCTAAGTCATGTGCATGACTATGACAAGAAAACATTGAAAACAAAACACCAACCCTATACAAATCAAATTAGAAAACCTTAATCACAAAAAAACTCGAGGGACTAATATATTTTAATGAATTCCATTTCCAAAGTAAAAAAACAAAAATTTAGAAACAAATGCAGTTTGACTACTTAATATAGAGACTTCTGAATTTTTACTGTCTTCTAGACTAGACTGCTACTACAATACTACTGTGTTTCTCTTTCTACATCCACTGCCATTTCATCGTTGTCATCCACATCATGATCATTTGTGAGGTGGCGATATACTGAGACGATTTATGTGCGCGTTCTGATCCTAAACTATTTCTCAATTTATTCCACACAATTCCAAATGTCGAGAAAATTCTCTCAATGGATCCTGAATTTGCGGGGCAAGAATGAAGATTGCTTATAAACTTGCAGCAACCCTCTGCCAGTGTTCTTTTCATGAATATGCATTTTATGCTGTTTCATGTCTTGAATATCCCACCATCAACAAGGAGTCATTGTCTTAGTGATATTCTCATTGAACATGTGTTTTGGGAAGATGTTGGAGTCCTTCAATTTATAGGAGTAAAGCGCACCGATGAACTCCGGATAGTACTCAGCCAACCACTCTTCAATATCAGTCTCCTGTGAGAGCTTTGCCTTAAATGTTGTAAAATGAAACATCAATATCAAGTTCATTATCTTGTTGATCAGTCTAATGTGAAACTAGACTAAGTGAATTAGGTTAAACATTATTAAACACCCTAGAATAATGTAATGGTAGGATGCCCTAGAAGTCGCTGAACTTATTCGGGCCCACAGGTAGCTATACTCAAATTTGACCATTGTATTAGACTTAAGAAACATTCTACCTCTGTATCACCTGTGGTAAATATATTGTTTAAATTGAAATAAGTCTAACTATTATAGTCAGATGGGGCAAGACAACCGCAGCCATCATGGGGTGAGAAAGTAAAGAAACTACTGGCCTATGGGGAGCATTCAAGCTGCACTGGAACAAATTTGACGATGGAATCTGTTAGAGCATTTACTTCCAATCATTTTAGTGTTTGTTGCTATCCTGTACTGCGAAAAGTGAATTTTTTGGCAAATTTAAAAAAAAATTTGGCATGTCACTACATGTTGTAACATGTAACATGTAACAGTGTGGTTGACTGACTTGGCTTGCGCAGCTAAGCACTCCAGCTCACACAATACACATGTTAAGTTGTTAACAGCATGACTGTTAAGTGATGTGCAGCTGTCTTGCTTCAAGCTGCTTGTGATGGTTACTTATGATCTGCATGGTGCTTCCCTCTTACATGACTTGCGCCTGTCTGCTGCTAAAACAACTTACTATAAATTGACAAGCATAGCAATTCTCTTTGGACATCTTATATCTTTACAGACTGCAGAGCTATGTCTCTATGCATATGGTAATTGGTAAATGGTAATTGTGATGGACAAACTTAATTCATATATTGTTCATATAATGTAATAATTCATATAATAATGTAATATAATGTTGGAAATAAAGTAATCAAATAACAATATTTACTCAATAAGTGTATGTATATAAATCTGAAATAGGGGCAACGGGAGTTGTGTGAATAGCTCTTTTACAAAAACAGGTATTACAAAAAACCCAATAAAGCCCAAAAAAACCCAATAAAACCCATAAAACCCAATTTAACCCAAAAAAAACCCAAGTGGGTTGGGTTTTTTAAAAAACCCTGGGTTTTTTCCATCCCTGCTGTCGCCACTGTTGAACATTTTCGAGCTGAGTTTTTATCATCGGTCTTGACCATCCCGTGTGTGTGTGACTAGAGTTACGGTGCCGAGACTGAGCTGAGGAATTATCGTCATGCCAGGCAGTTGTTCTTTCAACAACTTGTGGTTGCGAGACAAAGACTTTCAACAATGGATAGCACCGCATCCCAAACTGAAAACAATGGCGGTTTGCACAGCGTGCGAGTCGGAGTTCGACATCGCCAACAATGGAATAGCGGCGGTGAGGAGTCATGCAAAAGGAACAAAGCATGCCAAGAACGTGAAAGCTCAGACGACGAGACTTGCCAACCCGAAGATCGGGGATTTTTTCGTGACTTCCCAACCATCGACCGATCCTCCGACGCCTGCTGAGGGCAGTTCGGAGGCTCAGACTGAGAGCAGTGAGACCGTGCCAGCAGTACCAGAGTCTGCTAGTACCTCTACTTCATCGCCATCAGTCAAAACTTGCACCTGTCAGTGCTGTCGCAAGAAAACGGCTCTAACTGACTTTGTGCAAAGGGACAAAGTCCTGAAGGCCGAGACGCTTTGGGCGTTGAAGACCGTAGCATCGCACCTGTCCTTCAAGTGCTCAAACCAGACTCCTTGGCTTTTCGCCTCAATGTTTGAGGATTCCCCCACAGCCAGCAAGTTCACCATGAGTGAAAAGAAATGCGCCTATCTGACAACATTTGGACTGGCCCCTCATTTCTCAAGTGTGCTGAAGGAGAGGGCCAAAACTGCAGAGGGTTTCGTCCTCCTCTTCGATGAGGCATTGAATGAGGAGCTGCAGAAGAAACAGCTTGATGTTCATGTCCGTTTTTGGAGCAGCCAGCTGGCCACATCCTCCCTCAAGAAACTGTGGCTGGTTGTGAAGATGCTACTGGTCCTGTCACATGGCCAGGCTTCAGTGGAAAGGGGCTTTTCTGTGAGCAAGCAGCTCATGGAAGTCAAGATGGGTGAGAACACCATCGTGGCGCAGAGAGTGGTCATGGACCACATCAAACATGTAGGAGGTATCTCCAAGGTTGACATTTCCAAGAAACTCCTCTTTTCAGCTTCACAGGGCAGACAGCGCTATCAACACTACCTGGATCAAAAGAGGGAAGAGGCAGAGAAGCAGAAGAAGGGAGAGAAGAGGAAGAGAGAACTGGATGAAGTGGAGAACCTGAAGACAAAACGGAAGAGGATGGAGGAGAGTCTGCAAGCGCTGGTGGAGGATGCTGACAGCTTTGCACGGAAGGCAGAGGACAAGAATGATTTGCGCCTACTGGCAAAGTCAAATGCATTGAGGAAATCAGCCAAAGACAAGCAAGAACAACTCAAGGGGCTGAATGCGGAAATTAATGACAAACTTAATGCACTGGCAAATGCATAGCAGATGCTATTGAACTGTCCAGCATGACTGTTTGGTGTTGTGATGATCATTTACACATTTATGAAAACAAGACCTGCAAGTAATGATGAATGTTCTGTGAAGTTTATGACTGAAATACATTTATTGTGCTGCAATTTAACTTTGTGTGACATTATTTTGGGCAGAGAGAGGTAGTGAAAATGTGATTTGGTTGGCATAAAAAGTCATGAAAAAGTAGTGGAATTTTGAACCTCAGAGCCTGTACGCACCCTGATTTTAGGTATGGTGTGTGTTCTGCTTTTTTGGGTGGTCCTGTTTTAGGTTTGGTGTGTACTCGTTGTTGTGGTGTTGTTGTCTGGTTCCATTTTATGTGTGGTGTGTACTCGCTGTTAGGTTGTGTGGTCCTGTCTTAGATGTGGTTGTGTTGTGTGCTTATTGTTGTGGTGTGTACTGTTTTGGTGTTGTTGGATAGTTCTATTTTATGTGTGGGGTGTGGTCCTATTTTGTGTGGTACTTGTTGTGTGGTTCTGTGTTTGGTGTTTGGCGTGTTGTTCTATTTTGTTTGGCGGCCCCAACTTATTGTTTGGTTGGTGGTATGGTTTGTACTTATTGTGTTGCTCCTCAGGGGGATACGTGGGAGTTAGCACTCCCAGGGGGAAAACGTAAAGTTTCAAGCTTAGAGTTAGGTAGGCCTTTTTTTTTTTTGCTGAAATAAAAGGTTTTTATGTTGAGGACCACCTTTTTTTCGGTTAACTGCTGTCCTGTTTTTCAGCGCCTACTACTTTCTTCTTTAACTTTTATCATGTTTCATAAACTTCTTTCTCAATTTACTGTTTCTATACTCCTTCTGCACAGATTCCGCGTTCCCTTATCTCCAAACTAAATGGTGCCTTCTTTCTTTCTCTCTCTCTTCTGCACGCTTTTTTTTAGCAGTTAGGGAGCATATACTAACCTCTAACCCTTCAAATTAGTTCCTTAACTATTCCCTTTTTTAGGTGTGGGGTGTGTTGTGTTGTCCTTTGTTATTGTTCGGTGTGATGTCTACTTATTGCTGTGGTGTTGAGGGTGTTATTTTTGGCTATCTCGTTGTTTTGTGTGGGGTGTTGTGTTTTTTTTTTTGTGGTGAGAGATTTTATTTATGCTAATTCTTTCGAATGGGAGGTACCATCTGTTTTTATAAATGGTCATCTCGAGAAAATTTTCTAAAATAATTAGTTTGAAAAGAACCTAGAACAGTGATGTAGTGATTTTAGAGGTTTATATTGAAGAAGCTAGTAATGACAGGAGAGAAAATACTCTTAAACAACTGTATAGTACGTTGAGTTCAATTTAATTTTAAGATTGTTTGAAAATTTTTATCACTTTGGTTGTGATCCCATATGCCGACGCTGTATTGAAATCTCTTTCGGATGTTGCCGTTGTCATTTTACTATTGTTTTCAGATCTTCAATACCTGAACTGAAAATATGTTGCGCTGGATTCCGAGTGAACGTCGAGAGACATGCGATGTTTTACTGTGTTGTTGGAATCTAGTTGTGGAAACCCTGGTCGAAAACCAGGGTTTTAGGTCCTGAAAACCTTGGTCCAAAACCATATCATGCTAGAAGATAAGAAGGAAATTCATACTAAAATAGAGTTGAAGTTAAATTAATACTAAACCAAAACCAAACTTGAGTCACAGCGTTTCTAAAGTTCCTCTGTAACCATAGTCGCTAAAGTTGATACTAAACCAAAACCATACATTCTACAGTTAAGTCAAGTTAATATCAAACCAAAACCTAACTTGAGTCTGAGCAAGTCACTAAAAACTGCTGTGTGCCACCAGGGTGACGTGGAGCGCCTGTCTAAGCTCAAGATCCGCATCGAAGACCCGCCGCGGCGTAAGGACATGGTCTTCATCGGCGGTGCTGTGCTGGCCGACGTCATGAAGGACAGGGAGAACTTCTGGATCTCCAGGGAGGAGTACCAGGAGAAGGGCGTCCAGGCCGCCATGGTCAAGCTCATGCCGGGGGGCACGTTGTAAGCTGGGGCAGGTCTTCGTAAGTTGAGGCAGGTGTTCGTAAGTTGAGGCAGGTGTTTGTAAGCTGGGGCATGTGTTCATAAGTTGAGGCAGGTGTTTGTAAGTTGGGGTAGTTTACCACCAACTGTGGTGGGGTGTTTGTAGTGGCAGGTGCCCGTTGCTGCTAGCTGTGATGGGTGTTTGTAGTGGCAGGTGCTCGTTGCCACCAACCATAGTTGAGTACAGAGTGCCTGGTGGGATGCTGTGGGCATCCATTGGTAGGTGGGGTGGTGCGTTTTGACGTGTTTCTCCATTTGTAAATCGTTAGGCCTTAGTGATGAAGCTGTGGTAATTTCCTCCTTGAATTCGACCTAGCGTTCTGTGCGAATGCACGTGACCCAGTCTTAACGTTTTCGCTGTTGCATCTGTAATTTTGGCCGTCACATGTTCTTAGACGGCTAAAATTAGGACTGCCTTTGTGAAGAGGTTAGAATGCGGAGTTGGGGTTCTATGGTTAAGGAGGAAGAACAAGTGCAAAGTATTGATTGTCATGGTGGATGTAAAGTTTTGGTTGTCATTGTGAAAGTAAAGTTTTGGGTGTCATGGTAGAGACATCTACGAGGAAGTTCGCTGTCAGGTCGCGTTGCAGCGCTGGAGGAATGGTGCTACTGAATGTTTCTTCTTGCGCGGGAATTCTCACACGACTCGGTGTGAGAATTAGTCTCACACGATGACTTAGTCTGAGTCTATGTTTACATATGAGGGGACTAAATTCTTACTCTGTGTACGTAGTAACGAAAATTAGTGCTCGAGCCAGCAAGCGATTTTTTTTGACAGAAGTGGTTGCGATTCAAAACGAGATTGATTTGAGAATTTTTCACATGTTTGTGTTAGTTTCAACATGAGGTCGTGAGAGTGCTGCAGTGGTTGTAATTATTTACTTGTTCAAGTTTAACTCGAGGATAATGGGGATGATTTTCTAGAAGGTAGAGAAGTCAGACAATATAGCGGCAGTAGAAATTGAGTCAAAGGGTAACACGCACTCATCATGCGGCATTTTGCACGCCTCCATTTCATGCAGTCGATGTTGACATGTCTTTTGAGAGTATTTTTTCCTCTTTTATAACTTTTGAGAGCTTGCACGATGATGCTTCATCATCTCTACACTCACAACTCAATGAAATGATAACTACCTGCTCCACGTATTGAGAACTGCTCTATTTCGGGTATAACTCAAGGTTTTGTAACCTTTATCAGTTTTATTTTTTTGTTATTTTTTGTTTTTGGATTTTTTATTTTTTTTTATTGGTAACGTATGAATTTAAAGCTTTTTTCATTCCCTTATTAAGGCTCTACATTTTCTGAATATGTTGCTTGATTTTGAATACCTTGCTGTTGCTCTATCAGTGATTGATTTATGATTCTATGTATAGTAATTGACGTACCTTCCTAATATTCACGCTCTCTGTTGACTTGTCCGTGAAGTTTTAAGCGACCTTCAAGTGTTTATAGAGTGTCATCTTCCAGTGCGTCATGTAGGGTAAATTCTTTTTGGTGTTTACCCTAAATAAGTCTCTTACATGATGCGTCTAATTAGACCGGAATTAATTTATATATTTATTGAGTGTAGGCACACAAAATTTATTCATAGGTTCATTCATTATATATTTATTGAGTGTGTGCATACAAAATTAATAGGTTTGAATTCTCTGTGATGCAGGCGCGAGTTAAAGAAAATATGGATATGGTCTTCCCTTTTTTCTTTAAAAATAGGGAAGTGAATATGGATTGTACGTCTTCACATTCCGCTGTACATTTTGTAAATAGTTGTGTGCCAAAATCTGTCCGTGTATTAATTTAAGAACTTTTGGTGGGTATAGCTGATATTCAGGGGTGTCGACGTACAACTAAATTTATTTATGGGGGTGTAACAAAAATTAATTATGTTGGGGTTTAAATAAAATTTAATTATGGGTATAGTAAAAAATTAATTATGGTGGGGTTTAAATAAAATATTTAATTATGGGTATGATAAAAAATTAATTATGTTGGTGTTTAAATAAAATAAAGTATTGAAATATAACAAAATTTAATTGTGGGTAAAACAAAAATAAATTATGTTGGAGTTTAAATACGTTGAGAAAATTTTAAATTATGTTGAATGAAAAGATGTTATGTTGGTGTTTAAATAAAATAATATATGTTGAGACATAAAATGTTGAATCATGTTGGGGTACAACAAAAATGAAACTGTGCTGGGGGTATCGATAAAAAATGCCGTGTCCAAACAATAGATCACAGCGATGTAAAATTCAATACGCATTATGTTGGGTATGATCATCATAAATTAGGTCGAGGTATAAAAATAATACTACTGATTCATTTTGATGTATAATGATAAGATATTGTTGTGGTAGGTATCGTGATGCTGATGAACCAGGTTAGGGCATAACTATGAGCTGAGTTGAGTATTGCAATAGTAGGCCATGAGAATATCAACTATTAACAAGATAATGTTCGGGTACAACTAGAATAAATAAAATTGTGGTACAGCAGTAACGTGAACTCGATATTTTTTGTGTATTTCAACAATATTAAATGTACTACTTATATGTACTCTATTTTGTCAAGGATCGTCTTTTTTCGTTTCACTACTGTCTTGCTGTACACTACTGTCACCTCCGACTTTCTTTTTGTTTCATAGCCTTCCTTTTTATCTTTCAATTTCCATCTTGTGTAGGAACACACTTTGTGTGTAGATTCCATCTTACCTGAACTCCATACTAAATGGTGCTTTCATCCATCCTCTCTTAAGAACACTTTTGTTGCCGTTAGGGAGGCTTGAACTAACTTCATCTGAGATATAAGTACATTTGAGGTATAAAAAGAACATACGGATTTTTGCTGATGAGTGTTGTGATACAACTGATCTTGCCTCGTATATTGCGCTGCTGCTTCTTTTTTACTTTTTTATTGATATTTTTAATTTTTTTGAATCGATGCTGACCGTGTTTTTTCGTTATTTAGGTCCCCTGGTGAGGTCTGTAACCTGCCTCAAGTCATCTTCCTTTTCTCGCATTTTGTCCCTCATGAACGTACTTACATGATTGGTTTGCCAAGCTCTGGTACGTCACTGCGCCTGGTCATTGATGTAATTTCTGTGTGATCCTATGTTTATTTTGCGTACTCCATGTGCGTGTTTGTGTTTGAAATTTTCAGGAATAAAAACAAGCTTATATTGAAGTTCTTAACTTGCCAGCACTGACAGACTACTACCTTGGGCTCCAGAAATTTTTTATGGGGATTATGTATTTATAGAAGTATTGGTGACCATTTTCACGTGAAATTGCTGTTTTTCGTCAAAACAACCAACTGTAAATATGGTAACTTTCTCGTCGTTGTTTTCTGCTATTGATTTCTCAAATTCTTCCATTAAATGTTAGTTGATTTACCATCTGATTGTTAGCCTACGTTAGGTTGCAGGTTATTTTTCACTTGCTAATTCGTTTTTTTAGATGTAATGATGATTTTTCCGATATCTTATGTTATTTTTTACAAATGAACGTTATTTCGCATCTAACAGTTTTTTATCATAGCTCTCTGTATTTGCTGGTCACGCATCGTGAATAGACATTTTCACATTAGCCACAAAGCAAAATTGTGGGTTAGCATTGTATGGTTAGCATTATAAAAAATTATTTCTGGAAATGCATAAGGTTAGCATTATAAATTTTTTTTTGTGGAAATGTATGTTAGCATTATAAAAAATTATTTGTGGAGATGTATATGATTATCAAAATGAAAATTTTGAAATTAATTAATTTTTTCCGGCATTGGAACGTGGTTCCACTCTACTTTTATGGTTACCGTCAGCACCTCGAGTAACCTGGCCATGCCACTTCACTGTGCAGGTGTACGCGTTCAGTTCTTGAGCGTACTGAGTACGTTACTGAGGCGCCTGTTAAGTATAAGACTTGCAGACGCACTCCAATGTTGATTTCATTAACACCCTTATATACTGTTATTGTATGTATTAATTTTGATCATGGTAATTATCATCTGGCGCCTATGCAAAAGAAGTGTCGGACGGTGCGGGACTCGAGCACGAGCCCAAGAATAAAGCGTTCGGGTCATATTTGTTGCTATATTCTATTCTATTTTTGCAGCCAAGTGTTGTGAACCAATGAACCTAATGAATTGTTTTGTTATTTATACAGGGTGGCGCGAAAAAGAACGCATGGATTGTTATTGATCTATTTTTTTCAGTTCATTACTGTCCTGTTTTTTTTTCAGCATCACTATTTTCTTTTCAACTTTTATCTTGTTTCATGAAAATCTTTCTCAACTTACCGTTTCTATGAGCCTTGTGCATAGATTCTACGTTCCCTTGAATCAATATCAAATGGTGCGCCTGTTTGAAATCTGTGTTCTTTTTGCGCCACCCTTCATAATGTTCATGTGTGAGCAGTTTCGGTTGAACGTCGAACTCCAGCACTTCGTGAAAAATAGGCAGTATGTGTAGTGAAGTTGATCGTATTCCTGTGCTGTACTTTGATATATCTGATGCAGATTTAGTGTCACTGTTTGTAACGGATTCCTGAGGTTCTTTACTTTGTCAGTTGTCATTTCCATTTTTCTTGGAGTGTTACTGATGCGTTACCACGACGTACACCTCCCTCAGGGAGATGCAACTATTGCATCTATGGGAATTACCGCTCCCATACTTGATGGTGCATTTTTTCCTTCCTCTCTTTGGAACTTCTTCGTGGCAGTTGGAAAGACCTGAACTAATATCTAATCTAATCCGACGTTCACGACTCAAATCACCTTGCACGAGCTAGCGTATCTATCACCCGTCGCTTACGTTTAAGTTCGCTTTGCTTTCTCTATCGTTCGTTTATATATTTTTGATTTTGTTTTTTGTCATTTGCTTATTAATTTAATTTGCTCCTAAGTGTGTTTTTCTTTCAATTATAGTTGTCCGTATTTCTTGGGGGAGATTTATTGCTCTACGGAGGTACCATGAAGTAGCTACGTTAGTTGTACGAAACCCTCCAGATTCTATCGGACACAATTTGAACTTCAGTTTATTTCATGTTATGTTTTTATTTAGGTGCTCTGCTTATAGCGCAAGAGCATGTTCAATTGATTATTTTAATTCATAGCTGCATCATTTTTGGAGTAGACATGACGTTGTCGTCCCGTTTTTTCTAGCATTTCCACTTTTTTTCATGGCTAATTATAGGAATCAGAAGAACACGACGGATTAGCTCATTTTTTATTAAGTCAATCTGCTAAAAAAAGGGATCGCTTCCATTCACAATGTATAAATAGAAAGAAGAGATAGAAAGATCAACAACATAATTTAAACTTTGGTCAATCTTGTTAACTTAAAAAAGGGGTGGTAGAGGTATAGCCGTCGGCGATCTCCGCTACACCAAACTAACTAAATAATCTACAATATGTAGAAATGAAGAGCAAACACTGCCTGTACTTACAAAAAATGATTGCTCGTACTATGAAAAAAACATTGTGCTTACAGTTTCACGTTATTGAAGGAGGGGCTGGTTAAAATAAAAGGTTGTCAAGTCTGTACTTGCTCGCATGAAGTACAAGGCAAAATCAATTGTGCTTCTTGATAAATTTCTTCAGCAATGTATGCGTAGGCCTAGGGTTTGATAGGCGAATCTCACAATGTGTACAGAACTTGTCTAGTGAAGAGAACCGCAGGCCTCTCGGCCTTCTCTCCATCACAGTTTTGCACAAAAATAAGAGTTAACTTATGCCACGATGGTTGAAACTGATCTTAATTACTAACTGATCTGAGTCACCGTGAACTTGTTTCCTCTGCACATTATTCCATATTTACTTGACAATTTTGAAAAACTTTAATAACTATATTTGTAACGAAAGGCGCACAAATAAAAGAATATTTAACACAAGGACATTTTAAGTTGCGTCTAGAACCACACGCTCACGGTGTTAATCTACTGATCACATAGAACTTGTATTATTTCTTTTTCAATTTATAACGTTGAATGCATATAATTTTAGTCGAATGCATTACAGGTGTTCCCGAAATTGTATCGTTAGAACTTCACCTCACCTTAACAGTTACGATTTAACCAATCATGATGAAAGAAAAACATTTATGCAAATTTATACTGCAAATTGAAATTGTAGTCTCGTGAATTTAATAGCTGAAAAACGCAATTAGTTTGACATCAACGGAAATTCTAAAGAAAACCTAATGCCGCAGGTACAAAAATGGGTTCACGTCAATTAAAATAGGCATAATATATTCATGAATGTCACATTGTTTAGCGTAATTCAGGCTCGCAGTCCACGGCATACTTTCTAACGCATTTTTTTTTGTTTACCTACAAAGGTTGTGCGCGAACATGGTTGGCCACAAAAAAATATCTTTGCTCCGACGTTATTGATGGAAGAGTTATATACATGATAAAACGTACATTAACTTCAGCAAATTTCTTAGCAATGAACCTGTGTTTTTTCCACTGCTTGCATGATATTAATTGTTTGGAATGTTGCAGTTGGTTACGAAACTGAAAGGCGCGATCGCACAGAACACATTCGCTCAATAACCAATACAGAATTCAAGTTCACTATTTCGTACACGGATCGTTTAGAAAAGATATTTTAGCATACAGCATTACACTGTTGAAGTTCGATGATTTTATAGTTACAAAATTTCCAAGTACATACAATCGCATTTTTGCATATTGATAGTTAGACCCAGCATGAAAACATGTGTAAAGTACGTCTATGTGACGTACAATTGGCTGAAACAAAAAATTAGACGTACATCAGGAACAGGTTTACGATCTAATAAACATGATTGGCAACCGACGTAAAAGATTCGAGACAGGTGACGAAAATTCACAAAAGCAAGTTTTACCGAAAAGAAATTAAACATTGGCTCCTATTGTCATTATTCACTGCAAAAAGAAACAGAAATGACGGATTACTTCCTATGATTTATTACGCAAAAAAAATTCTGAAATGATTCTTCGTGAGCAGTATTTTACTTGCAAGAAATTGGTAAATTTAATATTTCCCAAAAAAAATTCCATCGTACGTGGCATGCGCAAGAAACTTCCATTTGAGCGTCCAAAATTAAAATCAGCTATACATGAGCTCAGCAAAAAAGAAGTACGTACTACGAAAAATAATTCCCTTGAGCTGAAAAAGAAAAGACGGCAGCCTCTTTACCAGGAATAACTATATAGAATTTTAATGTTATAAGTTGAGCTGAAGAATTAAACTGTGAAAGCATGTAAATTTTAAACTATTTCAGAATATTGATCTTCACTAAATATAGCCGAAAAATTGCACAGCAGACGACTTCATGCCCTCTGATTTTTTAACAAATATGAAATTCATAAAACCTAAATTCAGAATAATTCAACTACCTCGAAGACAGTAGGACCTACGAATAAAACTCCGTCTAAAAAAATCACAATTCAGGCACAACCTGATCGCTTTTTCCTTTAAAAAAAAACAACAAAAAGAAGAGCGCAGTCATAACTAACTACTGTATCTACGAAATGTTTAGAAATCACTTTGTATTTATCGCTTCAAAAGTATCAAAACTAAAGCTTGTCAACCTCCTAAGTAACTTTGGAATACAACGCGACTTAATACCTAGAACACTCCCATCAACTGTGACGTAAATAAGCAAGCTACATAGAATTTTTTTATACCAATATGCACTACTTTCATCGACATATATATTTATAAAAATAATCACTGCAAGTGCCAGATTTACGTGCAGGTTCTCTACCTCTTAAAAATCATTACTTTGTTAATCAAAAATATGCTCCACCTTTTTTTAAATATATTTGAATTCCTGGCGAGCATTGAAGTCCACAGAAGAGATTGAATGCGACCGAAGCGAGAAGCTGGAAATTAACTCAGTTAGTGTCGTTTTGATACGAGTGACTACAAAGAAAATCAGGTTATTATTCTCTTGCAAATGGGAAGTTTTAGTTTTTTCGCTACGTGAGTTCACTGTCCTGTTGAAAACTCCGCCCAAAATTTCAACCAATTGCAACACAGAAATAGAAAGAGAAACTTGTAGGGTTGATAATCTCCCGGGAGAATTACACTATTCTTCACCATTAATTTCATGAAACAGATGCTGAAAATCACAGAGTCTCGCTCGTCACAAATAAGAAGACGGGTTGCTCAAAAAAGAAAGATCCAGATTAATTAATGAATCGCGAACATTGAAGACAAGACAGACACGAGACATTGCTTGTGCCTTGCGCTATCACAAAAGGAATATGAAGGAGATCAACGGTAGGAAATTCACGGTGGTTGGGCAAGTGCATCTCCGCCCTCAACATGCATCCAATGTAAAAAAGCACCAAATCAAGTAAATTATTCTATCTTCTTCCCTACAACGAGAAAATTTAGCTGAAAACAGGTGGCTGTGAGAGTGCGCTGTAATACTATTAATACAATCAGGTATGTTCATTAACTGCGAGAATTTGACGTTTTAGTTACCTCAACGGGGCTGAGTAAGCAGGCTCGGTGAGGCCACGGATCTTTAACCATAGAATTGATATGGCTACGAAGAGTTCATTATCGCCATCACGTGTGAAAACAGCGATTACAAACTAAACGTGGCTGATAATCATAGTCCAGGTCAACGTTATGATCATACTCAACATAGCACGAGTTTATCATTATGATCATCATACTCATCATAGCACGAGTTCATCCTTATGATCATCCTATGTATCATAACACGAGTTCATCATATTGATCATCACACTCATCATAGCACGAGTTCTCATCGTAATGACCACGACCGTCGTAATCGTAATGCACGAGATGAATAGATACAACAATAATAAATAGGTGGGCAACAAGCTACACTAACTATCTTTCATTACTTAGAGTGCTCCTTAATACGAAACAAAGTATGCTGTCATCATCCTCAACCTCACCATTATCATGATCATCATCACGATGAAGAAATCTGTCGTGGTTCACAGAAGCGAAACAATGCGTTCATTTTCCTAAGGTCGAAATCGGAAGATGTAGAAAATTCACTAAAGTTCTCTTGAAAAGTTCACAGCAAGATTTGGCATATATTCTGCTATCTCCTTTTAGCATTGATGAAATTTATTGTCGTTACATTAAATAAGTTGAAGTAGCACCATGACTCGAAGCTTCAGTGATCCATTCCGATCGAAGTCAGCGGAATTCTAATAACAACAAAAGACGCACGCGCAAACACTTACTTCCTCAAAAGACATTCTCGCTCCATTCAATACCACAACGAAAAAATAATATAAAAAATTAGAGGCTACATACACATACATACAGTCCCAAGTGTATTTCTATTAACTCCTCCTCGAAGGGTTAAAAGACAGCAAGTGTTTTGGTCAATTCTAAAAGGACGCTAAACACGAATGGGTGTGCTACCTTAATTTACGCGGTTTTCTGTGTTATTTATTAACTTAAACGTTGGCATAGAAACTTACAAGAATTGAGCACTCTTCGAATGAACACGCATTTTTGCACAACAAAAATATTTGCAAATTTCCCCCAACATCCAACGTGAAAAATAATGTCCTACTATGAAGTTAACTCTAAGTTCGAAAATAATTTCGAGCAAGATTTGCTATGATGAAATTCTGGTAGAATTAATTCTGAGCAAAACCTTATTTCCATGCGACTTCAAGTGCGATATGTGATAAGGCAACTGAAGACAACCTCCGAATTTCCCTCGACATTTGAATTTCAACATTCATACCAACATATTGAAGGAATAACATATCTTCCTCTTACCCCCAAAGGTTTTCAACCTGAAAACCGTTAACTTCATATTTTTTGATCACCTGCAAATTAAAGTGATAAAATTAACAGCTTGCATCAAACTATCTCACTACGTTCAACATTTTTTGTACCGGAAAAATCTCACAAAACTTCTATATTCGTCGCTGAATTCTCGACAATGAACGTAACGTTGAAATAGTTAACTACCTTATTTTTCTCATACATTCACATTAAAAAATGTAACGTTGAAATAACTTCTCAACCCTTAAACTCAACTACCCACAATAAAATAACGTTGTAGTAGTATCTCACTAGCGCAATTTGTTTCTCGTTTCAATAATCGAAATTACTTAATAAACGGCTACCCTAACCCATTTTCAATCATAACCAATAAAGCCTCAATTTCTCTCTCATTCAATAAAAATTAGATAACATTGAAATAAGGCAATTTTTCAAGTCCCTCTCATGCAACCTCGCTCAGTCGCTGCAGACACGCAACACACAAGAACAAAAAAAATATATATAGTTATAGGATCTTATGGCGAGTAGACCTGCGCCTAGCGCCTTTGTACTTCATTGGAGCCTAGATAACGTGTAGCTAGTCGAGACGACCACCTTC
Organism: Morinoia aosen; assembly: GCA_030386875.1. Classification (NCBI taxonomy): domain Eukaryota; kingdom Metazoa; phylum Arthropoda; class Malacostraca; order Amphipoda; family Talitridae; genus Morinoia; species Morinoia aosen. The sequence continues at coordinate 38,644,359 of CM059557.1, read as the reverse complement.
TGCAGAATTGTGCACTGGAATTTCAAGGCAAGAAACTTCGCGCCTTTAGACCCAGGAATTTTCCCTAGGTCGAAAAGGATTCAGAAAAAAAATCAACCCATCTCCCCACAGTTGCTAAAAATGTAGGTTAACGTTGAGCAAAAATGGAACACAGAGTAATGTTTTCACGAAATGAAGAGAAGTTGTCTTCATTTGCAGCTTCTCCATGAAAATTCAGGGCACAGTTCTGGAGAAGATGAGGGCCACAACGCGCACAACATCTCACATAATAAGAGCTTAATATTGATGTAGGCGAGTGAGAAAAGCCGACCAACTCACGAGAGAGGCAACACTTCAATAAGGTCGACCTGCAACAGACACCTTTGATTTACGTACTCTCAAAAACGATCCTTTATCAGCCCACAGGAATTTACCTTTGACAATGAAAGCTCTTTGATCTGATGGTAATCGATAACATTTGTAATCGATTACAGATGTAATCGTACACCAGAAACCTCGGAATTTTAATTTTTAGCGTATTTCAGGGTCTACCACGGCCTGAAGTTCTGATGTTATAAAGAGAATCGCTTCAGAAATGAATATCGATAAAAAATTCCAGCAAATATCCATAAAAGATTCAAACAAACATCGATTTAAAATTCGTATTATAGCGTAATGAGGAATTCTCTTACTATTTAAACGACACTGAGTAGTGGGAGGTGGATCCGGAACTGAACATTTTTTACAGGTGTTACGAGATAGCTAGCACCCATTAAAAAACTCGTAACATTTTGTCACAGCGTCGAATGCCAAACAACAGTTTCCGTATCTAAAAGCTGGTTGAGTTCTTCCAACAATACAACGATCCGAACAGCGTTTTCCTTCGTCGCGTTAATTAACGGTTACATTTGTATAATTGACGCACCTAAAATAAAGAATTAATCTGGCATACCAAAAAATATAAAATAATCCTTTCGTAATAGACAATATAATGAGATAACCGAATTTGAGAGTACGAAAAACGCACGTGTCTGTGGAGGCAAAGAGATAGCCTATTGAAATGAAGCCTTTCTTGATCATAGTCAGAACGGTACGCTCTTCAAGCAGACGTTACATTATGACGAACTATAAAAATCTCCAAAAAACATTCACGTGCTACAAGACTAAGAAACACAAACAGCGTGCAGTATGTAATTCATTAATTAAGAAATAAACCTTCAATTAAATCACTCATCGAGGTGGTGAAGCCTACACAAACTTGTTTCCATTCCTATGGGTCGATTGAAGCAAAGGTTGGACCGTGTAGGCCAGCCAGTATTGTACACGATGCAGTAGTTGCGCTCACAGTGGAAGCGGAGATGATACAAAATGATTTACCAACCTCGGTAGAGGGTCTACCTGAGTAGAAAGTCTACCTGGGTAGAGAGTCAAGCTCAATAGAGACTCAGTACAGAGTCCACCTCAGTAGAGTCTACCTTAGTAAAATATCTACCTCAGTAGAAAGTCTACCTCAGAAGTGAGTCCAGTTTAGTAGAGAGTCTACCTGAGTAGAGAGTCTACCACAGTAGAGAGTCTACCGACGGAGGGTAACTTGTTAAGAACATGGCAAGAACAGGGAGGTGGCGCCGTTCACCAAAGCTCACAACGGTGCGTACATTTTACACTACGTAGTTCGATTTCGAATGAAACTTCTTAAAATGCAATACAAAATTCTCTATTTTTACACTTTTCAGATGGATTTAGACTAGCGATATGACTGTAAATTTCAGCCAAGAGTAAATTAATTTTTTGAGTCACTTCAGCACGAAAGTGAAGATTGGTTTTCATTGCAACCTCATATATTATACGGTCAATAAGGCCAGTATACCGCAATCTCGGGTCGTTTCCGTACATTCTACCTCTACTGACGAATACAACTGACTATTACAAATATATAGAAAGCGGATCAAAAAAGCGCACGCGATTGGTAAAGTGTGCCCAATATTTTTGTTGCCACTGAAGCAATAGGAATTAGATACCCATCGCACAGGCGTTTTGTAGTGGATTTGCCAAATGTCAATATTTGGTAGGTCAAATTACTCAAAATTTCAAATGTTGAATGAGGAATGAAGAGGCGATCCATCAACTAATTTCCTCCCATTCGCAACAAAGAAATTATTTCAACGAATCATGTCTCACGATTAGTAAGTTTTTGTTGGTCAGAAGAAACGTTTGTTGAATGAGGTCGGTGCGAAGAGGTGGTCTGTCTACACCCTCGGTTGCGGTTGCTTTCGATCAGCTCAAACTCCGCCCACTTTAAAGTTATGGAAGTAAGCGTACCAATACGTGCCATGACGTATTGGTACCGATACGTGTCATACAGTACCAATACAAAAAGGCCAAAATAAATTTTGCAAACGACTCCTAACGCTGAAGTAGACTTTGCAAACGATGCCCAACGCTGATGTCCAGGAATTGATTTTACAAACGATGCCCAACGACAGTATTTTTGAGTTAATTGTGCCAACGATGGTTATTATTAATGAACCTCCATTGTTGAAGTTTCCCTGTGGTAATTAAGCACAACGCCAGGGCATGCAACGCTTCACCAGTACGATGACACCAGAGCTGTTGAACTTGACGTTGTAGTTCACATAGTTCGAACGCTCTCAGATGAAGTGCGCATTGGGACGCATGTAATGCAGCAACACATTTCATGTACGGAACTCGGATCCTAGACTGACAATTTTACTAGTCCTGCAGCACCGAGATTTGCGAATTGTACTGGGGAGGAAATATGACATCACGTCACCCACCTGTCCAATCAACAAAAAATTGGCCTTGATTTAACCCTTTAACGCCCCAGAGGACACCAGTGTCCTCTTTCAAAAATACCCTCAATATATTGTATTTCTTGTTCAATTAGTTCCCTAATGTGTTCTTTGAAGTTCTCTGCCGGGTGACAGTTCCTATCCCATCCTGATATTGGTGACTGCCTGATGCCAGCGCCAGTTTAGTGACGGTGGTTGTGTTAACGGTAATATGAGTACAAAAATTCGGACGTTAAAGGGTTAAAAAATTAGATGTCCGACTTTCTTGGAATTCACGATGCGGTTCAACCAAAAAATGAAGTTCGCTTGGAACATCCGCAATGCTTTCGCTACGAACAAGCTATGAATTTTACAGCGTTGAATAGACAGAAATTGCTGGAATCGGAAAATGCCAGCAAAACGCGCCTCCAACGAATTGTCGAGGGAGTTTGAACTAATGGAAAGGAACCACCACAATTACAAGCACGGAGTTATCCAAACGTTATTGATGATGTTGATGTTGTCATCACGCATCACGTTATTGATGATGATGATGTTGTCAAAGGGAACACATGTCACGCTAACTTATGACTAATATCAGCCGTTAAACAGCGGTTCGGTGAGCGTTCACGAGCAATTATCCGTGCGAATAAACATTAACCATCTTATTCATGACATAACCATTCTTGCAGCAACAATCATTATAATAGTAATGATAATAAAAAATACTACTAATTACTGTAATTCCTTACAACACTTAGACAATAAATTCAACAACTGACGCGTCCGAACACAAGTCAGCTGAAGGGAACTGATCTGTTGAGCCTAACTGTTGCTGTCTCGAGGTTGTGGGGGGTGAGCTGAAGTGGAGTGAGGGGTGAGTTTGAGGGGAGTAAGGGGCGAGTTGAGGGGAGTAAGGGGCGAGTTAAAGGGACTAAGGGGTGAGTTAAGGAGAGTTAGGGGTGAGTTGAAGGGGAGTAAGGGGTGAGTTGCAGACGAAGATGGGGAGGGGGGGGGGGGGGGGTAAGGGTGAAGCAGATGGTGTGAGCATATGTGGGACAAGAGAGGTGAATGGAGAATAAAAAGTGAAATTGATGGAGGAAATGAATGAGGAAAAACTGAAGGGATAGGAAGGGAAATTGATGAAGAAAATAATCTTAAAAAATGAGTGCAGAAGAAAGAGCACGAGGGAGTCACTGACGTCATTTTTGAAATGTAAACATGTGTACTGAAAAATATTTGGACAGGCATAACTAGAAACTAGAATTTGCAGGTAAGACGAATGCATCAGAGAGCATAACACTGTTTTGTGTGTCATGTACATATAAACTACCTGTAAAGTAACATATAATCGAGCGTCGTTGTTAATTTCAACGAACTAGTACCTGAAAATGATGGGTATGCATAACATGCGATTGTGGTGAACGAATGTGAGTCAATTGATGGGTACCGATGTAGGAAATGAGCTGTCGTGCTTAAACAGCTCATTTCTGTTTCACTGTGTGTGAAACAGAAAAAATGATCTGAAATGAAAGTTAGGTTTTTTTAATCAATTTCAGGGAATTGTCCATATAAGCAGAAATTCAAAAATTATGGGAACAATGGAGAGATTGCTGAAATCAGAAAACAATGGGAATAGAATTTGTCCGAGCGAGAGAAAAATATTATGAACATAACGTTAAGTGGATGAAAACAAAGGTGTAGTAATTAGGAAAGAGAATAGCAACGCGTAAAATGAAATATATACGGTATGTCCCCTAACGATCGAAGGGTACGGAGATTACGACAAAACGTGGAACAATGAGGTAGTGAACATGAACAAAACATGAGGAAATGTGAATCAAGTCCGACTCGAGTTAACGCCCTTCAAATAATAACTCCCTCTGTGATGAGTGTGGTAGGTATCGCATGTATGCTGTCCCTACTCACCCTAACAACGGGGACCAGGTATATATAAACTATTTCTTCAGTAAGGCTCTTCAGAATATAAACAGAAGCGGGAAAGACGAGCTTACCTAGGAATCCTACTAGTTTTAAGTCGCAGGGACTGAAGTACATATATTCCTCATAAAATTTTAATAATCGTTTAATTAAGAAAAAGTTGCTCAGCAGTCAGTGGTCACCGGCCTTCATTGCGCCGTCTCCCACACGCTCGAAATGCAACGAAAATTGACCAACGTAGAAGTAATGAAGTAGTGGGAATGAAAAAAGAAAAAAGTTAAGTAGCAGAAGCCAGGAAGAAACAATGAAGTAATTGAAGCAAAGGAAGACCAACGAAGGAACTTCAAAGAAAACGGAAGAATATGAAACAATTGTAATATGAAACAATTATAAAACAAAATATGAACAATTGACGCGAAATAAGAAAATAGAAGTCTTGATGGCGGAAAAAAATTTAAAATGTCAACTTGAGTAATTTAGAGAAACTTGAAAGAGCAAAATTAAATAAAAATAGGGAGCGTTACAAAATGAAGCCACAAAAAATGTGATTTCAAGGAGAGGATGTTTTTATTTGCAGCTGTGTTGCGGAAAATGTTGTTGAGAATGTTGCTTTCTGTGGGTAACGCGAAGAGAAATAGTTTAATGAAAGCATAAATGAGAACTGCTGTGATGAACATGTAATTGGGGTGCGATGAAAATTTTAAATTTTATCGCCCTATTCAAAAAAACGCAAGCGTTCAACAGACGCAAAGGAAATCAACTCTGAACTGTCCATACATTACTCAGATGCTCCGAAATTTGGAGAACTTTTGATAGAATACCGAAATGAATGAAACCCACAAGTGCGAGTTAGACGAATAAAATTCAAAGTTACCGGGACAATTGGATGAGTTTAAAAGGAAAATTTTGAACTGGTTATAATAAACAAATACGGACAAGTATTCGAATAAAAATACACGTTGAAACATCAAAGTGAGCAACTAAACAAAGAAAAAGTTGCCTTAACATTAAAAAAAGGATTAAGAGCAGAAACATGATACCTACGAAGATGAGACGAGATCATTGATTGGCCAATTGAGTGGAGGCATGAGCCAATAGGAGACGGCGACACAAAGGCAGGTTAGGCTTAATACGACATGGAGTGATCAGATCGCTCAACTATAACCACGATGGATGCAATAATTAATAACCTTAGCCAACAACAACACAGACGTCCTCTAAAATTACCTATAGCGAGACCGGCGGCATCTCTGGTTACTGACAGGCGCGGGTACACACATGTGAGTGTCCGTGTCCCAATACACATGTGTAAGTGACCAAGACACATGTGTATGCACCAAGACACATGTGTATGCACCAAGACACATGTGTATGCACCAAGACACATGTGTGTGGACCAAGACACAAGTGTATGCGACCAAGACACATATGTAAGTGTCCGTGTCCAAACACTCATGTGTAGGCGACCAAGACACATGTGTATGCACCAAGACACATGTGTATGCACCAAGACACAAGTGTATGCGGCCAAGACACACATGTATGTGACCGTAGACACATGTGTATGTGACCAAATCCTTGAAACACTCAAGCTATCCACCCTAGTTATCCAAGGGATACACTCGGCGAATGTGTCTCGCACAGAACACACATGTAGGATTTTTTATAGCCATGACAAGAATTCTTTTTTACCATGACAAAAATTCTTTGTTGCCATAGCCAAGATTCTCTGTTACCATGACAAGAATTCTCTGTTGAGAATCCATGACAAGGATTCTTTGTTACCATGACAAGGATTCTTTGTTACCATGACAAGGATTCTTTGTTGCCATGACAAGGATTCTTTGTTGCCATGGCAAGGATTCTTTGTTGCCATGGCAAGGATTCTTTGTTGCCATGGCAAGGATTCTTCATGGCAAAGATTCTTTGTCGCCATGGCAAGGGTCTCAGAAGAACACGATGAACATGGAGACACATGATGGAAGGAGAGAGGGGGCGAGGGGAAGGGGAGGTTTTTTTCCATCACTAACGTCGTATACACTCTACAACACGCAGCAAACAAAAACACACACAAGAAGATTGATTTATACATTATCATCATCATCATTATGATCATCATAGAAGCCGAAACTTACTTCAATTGGTTTGAACATTGTTGACTTTAGGTAAGTTTTGCATACTTTGATAGTTCTGGATAGTCTCTAAGTTCTGTAAACTTTGCTGGAGGCTGTGGACAGGCTTCGCGAAGGGTATGCCCAAGTGGGTGGTGATGTGCTTTGAAAGGTAATCGGCCCTCGCGAATTTCTTGCCACACACCTTGCAAGGGTACGGTTTTTCCCCCGTGTGGATCCGGAGGTGCCTGTTCATGTCAGACCGACCCCCGAAGGCCTTTCCGCACACCCCGCAGTTGTAGGGCTTCTCCCCCGTGTGGGTCCGTATGTGGAGCTTGAGATTCTCGCGGCCCTTGAACCCCTTAGTGCAGTACGGGCATTTGAAGGGCCGCTCTTCCTCGAACGCGAGACTTCCCACCGCAGGGGAAGGCTGGATGCCTTCTTCCAGAAGCTTGCTGCTGCTGGCGGTCACTGACGAGCTTCCGCTTCCTAAAGTGGGAGCGCAAATGCTCGCAGGACACACGCTCGCGGCAGCGCTGACGATGATCGGCAACGACGAAGCTCCCGACGATATTGCAATGACGCTAGGGGAGACCGGCACCTTGTTCGACAGTGACGTGAAGTTAATGGACGTGAAGGGGGAGTAAAGAGACGAGGATGACGAAGAGGCTGTTGTCGCGCACGACGGGCTCAGCATCGAACCAGGGAGTTGTGGGGACGAAGCGGCAGCCCCAGCGAGAGGGGATCTCGAGTTGAGGGACGGGGGCCATCCTGGGGACCGGTGTGGGGAGGCAGGGGGCGAGGAAGACCCGCTGTGAGGATTAGAAAGATTTGAGTTGTCCCCTCCAGGCACCGAGACTTCCCTCATGTTCTCCGAAGAGCACTCGGACGCCAGCAAACGGCAGTGGGCGTCGAAGCTGGCGACGTCTCGGAAAGTGGCCTTGCATTTCAAGCAGTGGATGAACTTCCACACCGAGTTTTCTTCGTCCATTTCATCGTCCTCCTCCTTGACCTCCCCGTTTTCGTTTATGGAGGCGCTTGGGGTGGATGGGGGAGGGTGTTCCCCCACGGAGTCATCCACGTCGACCATCTCCTCTTTGAAAGGCTGGAGACATCTGGGGGAGTCCAGGGAAGGGCGTGGGTGGGTGTTGGTGGGTGGAGGCGGCTGAGACAGACGCGAGTTCAGCAAACATTGAATATAAGAAGGCGGGAGCGAAGACTTCGACTCGTCCGACTCGCTTTTCATGATGTGGTCGAGAACGTCGTGGTTGGATCGGTGCTTCAAGAAGCTCTTGTGGTACTTGAAACACTGCCCACACACGGTACAACGGTACGGCTTCTCGCCTGGCAGCTTGGCGGTGTGGTTCTGCTCTTGGTGCCTCTGGAACGCCGACTGGTACTTGTATCTTTGACCGCAATGGTCGCACTTGTACGGTTTCTCCTCCTCGTGGATTTTGATGTGCTCTTCCAGGAACTGCTGCGAGGGCATGATACGGGCGCAAATGTGGCATGTATACTCGGCCACATCCCCCTCTTTGGCGGGGGAAATGACCCCCCCGGGGGCCGCCCCCACCATTCCAGGCATCGGGAACGCGGGGGCGATTCCAGCCGGCAATCCTGCCGAGTCCGAGTTGCCAAGCGACTTGACGAGGTCGAGGAATTGCAGAAGATCTTTGGTTTGGTTGGACAAGCCGGGCACGGTGGGGGGGAGGGGGGACTGAGGGTCCAGCCCCGTCCCAAAATAGGGCAGTGGGGGGTACCCCATGGCCAGGGCCCTTTGAATGAAGCTCAGCTGGTGCCGGCTGATGGGGGGAGGCACGGGGGTGGTGGGGAGGAGGGGGGAGGCGTGGGGGAGCGGGGTCACGGACAGGCCTGAAGAAGGCCGGCCTGGAGGAGAGGGTCCTGGCGCAGAGCAGGGCGCGCCGTCCCCGTCCTCCTTCTGGGAGCTCGTCGGGCCCGCCGCCACCCTCTGCACGACAACACTTGGCTCATTTTTTGCTCTTAGCCTTAATTTTGGCTCTTAAATAAACAAATTTGATCGCCAACTCATTCTCTTAGCGTTAACACCTGCTCTTGAATGTAACAAACTTAGGCGTTAACTGTTTCTCTTAAATAAATGAATTTGGGCGTTAACTGTTGCTTTTAAATAACCAAATTTGGTTGCTAACACATTCTCTTAGCGTTAATTCTTGCTATCAAAAAAATAAATTTGGTCGCTAATCCTTGCTCCTAGCGCTGATTCTTTTTCTTGAATAAACAAATTTGGACGCTAACTATTTCTGAAATAAATAAATTTAGTTGTTAATTCTTGTTCTTTTGTAAGCAACCTAGTTGACAACGTTTATTTTTGCTCAAACAACCAATTTAGTTCAACTAAATCAACATTTCCTCTCTTAAAGAATATGCCTAGTTGATAACATAACGCTCAACTAACGCCAACGCTCATCTCAACTCCCTAATCATCCCAACCCCCGGAAGCCAACGCTCATCTCAACTCCCGAATCATTCCAACCCCCGGAAGCCAACGCTCATTCCAACCCCCTAATCATCCCAACCCCCGGAAGCCAAAGCTCATTCCAACTCCCTAATCATCCTAACCCCCGAAAGCCAACGCTCATCCCAACCCACGGAAGCCAAAGCTCATTCCAACTCCCTAATCCTCCCAACCCCCGAAAGCCAACGCTCATCCCAACCCCCGAAAGCCAACGCTCATCCCAACCCCCGGAAGCCAACGCTCATTCCACCTCCCTAATCATCTCAACCCCCGGAAGCCAACGCTCATTCCAACCCCCTAATCATCCCAACCCCCGGAAGCCAAAGCTCATTCCAACTCCCTAATCATCCCAACCCCCGGAAGCCAACGCTCATTCCACCTCCCTAATCGTCCCAACCCCCGGACGGCAACGCTCATTCCAACCCCCTAATCATCCCAACCCCCGGAAGCCAAAGCTCATTCCAACTCCCTAATCATCCCAACTCCCGAAAGCCAACGCTCATCCCAACCCCCGCAACCAGCGCTCATCCCAACCCCCGCAACCAATGCTGACACTCACAGCTGAGAGGTCAGCGTCCCTGCAGCTGACGGGGGACTGACGACGCTGCAGCTGACCGTCTCTGCTGCCGCCCACCGTCAGCTCCAGCGGCTCCTGAGACAGGCACGGGCGTCAGTTTCATACAAATCAATAACTTTATCACTATCGTCCGCCAGCAAAATAAGAAATACGAGTTAACATCGAAGGTCTCGACGAAAAAAAATTCTGTCTCAACAACGCTATTTCAACATTCAAATCAACAACAACTTTTGTCACAATCATCCGTAGGGAATTTCGCGAAACCGATGGCATTTTCAATCTACCTCGTTGCATTGAGCCACGTCAGGAGAGAGAGACCTCACTCCGGAGTCCCCATTTCTTCGACCCACTTCCCCATCGTCCCTGAGTATGGTGGGGCTGTGGGGAGCGGCATTTCCATTCTGGTGTTCTTCTGAAAGACGTCGTTTTTTGCGGATTGGGGAGCACGACCCACTTTGGGGAGGTGGGGACCGTGGGGACACGGAGGCCGAGGCGCTCGTAAATGGGGCAACTGGAGACGGAGGAGGCATGGCGACTGCAGAGAACGTTGACGAGGCACTCCAACGCTCCTTAGAGTTATTACTACTACTGAGATCAGTGGGTTGGTCCAGCGCTGTGACGGTGAGAGGTTCGGTATGTCCAACACCTTCACCAACGTCGCTGGAATTGGCAGTATCTGGATGTTGTTTTGTATCCTCCTTTGGATGGTCATCATCGCGGTTTTCTTCTTTCTTCGAGTCCTGAGAACCAGCATTGTTGCCGCCGCTACTCAAGGAACAGCTAAATCCAGCCAGATGGACCCCTTGAGAACCTGGGTATCCTTCTTTGCTGTCCGCTTCATTCGCGGTCGGCCTTCCATCGTCAACAGACGACTTTTTCTGCAGGAGCACGTTGTTTTCGTCTCCTTTAGCACCATCTTTAGCATTCTGTGCCTTGTGAGACAAAGACTGGGTGGCTGCTAGCTGCAGTTGCGCTTCTTGCAACCGCTTGTCTGCAAGCCCCCGTATCTGCAACTCCCGGGCGATCGAAATGAGCACCGGGAGCTCCTTCTGGTCGACGGCCACTTCGCCATTGTAGATGAAGTGGATGATAGCCTTGAGGTGGTCGAACTTGACCCCTTTCAGGATGATGACAGGGTGTCTGTCAGGGTTGTCCACCAGCAGCTGGGTGAAGTAGGGCGAACAAGCGGAGAGGACCAGGCGATGTGCCCTCAACCGGTGCCCTTCGCACGAAATTGTTACGTCCACGAAAGTCTCGGTTTCCAGTAAAGAGTTGAAGACGCCCACCAAGTTAGCCCAGTGATAGTTCCACTTGAGGCAGTATTGATCGGCGCCCATCATCAACACAGCTGAAAAACGGAAATTCTATTAGTACTTCATCGAGTTAATGTAGCTAGCACCTTCTCACTTCTAGTCAATAGAAACGGCCAGAAATTCTATAGTATTTTATCGAGTGAATTCCGCTAGTGCCTTCTCACATCTAGTCAATATGCGTAATATGAAAAGAAGAACCAATGTAGAAGGGAACATAAGGGAACTGTGTTCCCTAATATGAAAAGAAGAACCAATGTAGAAGGGAACAAAAGGGAACTATGTTCCCTTTTACATTGGTTCTTCTTTTCATATTACGCATTAGATTTAAAACAAAAATCGCCCTATTAATTCCAACTAGTGAATAGAAACAGCCAAAAATTCAATTAGTTTATGGAGTTGAACTAGCACCTTCACACACCTAGTGAATAGAAACAACCAGAAATTAAATTAGTCCATTGAGTTTAGTTAACTAGCACCTTCTCATATCTAGTCAATAGAGACAGCAGTTCGTTCACCTAGACCAAGATATAAATATCACAGTCATTAGACTAGATAAGAGGGAAGGTGTGTTCGTTGTTTACAATATAGGGTGACTATCTGAAGGTGTTTTTACACAGCGCAGTTCCAGTGTCGTTCGACAGTAACAAAGGATTCCGATTCACCAATCTTGCGCTACGTCACGCGATTTTAACCTGACTTACAAACGTAAGAAAGTCATTGATGTTCTTTTCACAAGAGAAAGAGATATCGGCTTCAACAACGCTACCTGCACGTGTTCAACGCAGAGAAGTTCAATCAAACGCACAACTCAACGCTCTTGTCTCACGAAATGATGAATCACGCTTGCTTTTTTACTGGTGTGGATTTAAAAAAAAAATTGAAAAAAATTGGGATATTACGAGTCAATATTTTTTCTAACTCGTAATCAGCAACACTTTAAAAATTATATTTATACATATATATATATATATATATCGCATGTTTGACAAATTAGATAAGACCACAGTTTAAGCCTCCTATACCGCAACAAAGGTGTTCCGAAGAGAGGAAGGATTATTATATTATTATATAAGTTTTAGCCTCCCTTAACCACGACAAAGATGTTCCAAGAGAGGAAAGAGGAAGGCACCATTTAGTATGGAGTTGAGGGAACGCGGAATCTATGCACAAGGTGCACAGAAACACTAAGCTAGGAAAGAAGTTCATGAAACAAGAAAAAAAGTTGAAGAAGAAAGTAGTAGGTGCTGAAAAACAGGACAGCAGTGAACCGAAAAAAGATTTTGCTTAACAAAACAAAAAACCTTATCTATTTCAACAAAAAGAAGGCCTACCTAACCTTTAGCTCGGGATCTCACATACTCCCCCTGGGAGCGCTAAGTCCCATAGATACAATAGTTGTATCCCCCTGAGGGGCGCATGTTTGCTGCCTAGGAACAAACCACAACTCGTGAATTTGTTCTTCAAGAACGAAGTATGTTGATTTTTAATACATAAAAGGACGATTTTACACATTTTTTCATTGAAAGAACGAAGCATAACTCGTGAATTTGTTCATTAAGAACGAAATGTATTGATTACTAATCGGAAAGAGGAAGACTATTTTTATTCGTTTACCGAAGAGAACGAAGCAGAACTCGTGAATTTGTTCACCCAAAACTAATTAAATTGATCGTTAGTCCGAAAAACGGAAGCCCATTCGAACTCGTTTACAGAGAGAACGAAACAGAACTCGCGCACAAAGCCAGAACTCACAGAACGCTCGAGCTGAAGTAGGCACGAGAGATACAGACATGTTGACGGCACGGAGTTCTGATCTCAAAAGAGTTCACATTTTCCGGCAAGCAATACTACTTCGACCACGGTCGGTCATTGACATCCTATGTTAATTGGGAGGCGAGTAATTCATAATGATGCCGGTAGTTCATAATTATTCACGTAGGGGGCTAGCCTAAAAGGTCTAACGGTGTGACTGAGGTGCTATATGGGGTGGTGCACCGGGTTATTTCAATGACAGTCACCGGGTTATTATTTCAATGAGTAACAGGGTTATTGCTTCAATGACAGTCACCAAGTTGTCATTTCAGTGACAGTCACCGAGTTATTATTTCAACGACAGTCCCCTGGTTGTTATTTCAGTGACAGTCACCGGGTTATTATTTCAGTGAGTAATAGGGTTATTTTTCCAGTTACAGACACCGGGTTACTATTCCAATGGTAGTCCCCTGGTTGTTATTTCAATGACAGTCACCAGGTTATTTTTCCAGTGACAGTCACCGGGTTACTATTCCAATGGTAGTCCTCTGGTTGTTATTTCAGTGACAGTCACCGGGTTATTATTTCAGTGACAATCAATAACCGCTGGCCAATACATATTACCACAAAATAACATCCTGCCGTTATGATCGTCAAATTAGACCAGTGAAGTTTAAGCATATTAGCACATTGCCTGCGATGGGTAAACTGAAGGCCAACAGCCAACTCAAATTAGAGTCGAAAGTTGTTGAAAATTTTATAAATAGCAAACATTAACTGGGTAAAATGAATACTATTAATTTGAAAAAATTGTGGTAAATTTTTAAATACCATTAATATGAAAAGATTGTTAAAAAAATTTTATATTCCATTTATATGAAAAGATTGTCAAAATTTTTAAATACCATTAACTTGAGAAGATCGTCAAAATTTTTTCAAACGACCTATCGATGGTCGACCAGTAAATAACCCGATGTCATGAGCAATAAAAGAAAGTTTCCTGTCGAAACATCGAAGAAGCCGCCGCTCGCTAAGTCACAATGGCATTACAATATATTACGTAATAATTCTAATGCAATAATTATAAAAAAGTTATCCAACGAAGTGGTTTTACAATAATTGTGAATTTGAAGGGAAGAGTTAGTAACACCTCTCCATCTCTCAACCTCCTCTCCTTACCCCTTCCCCCACACCCACACCCAACACACACACATGCGCGCACACACATACATACACATACACGGAGCAGTCAATGACCTCTGCGGACTAGGCCTCAACAATCTCGGCCTTGTTCAGTTAGGCCTACGATACATAACACAGGCCGGAAATTTACATTACCGCAAAATAAGCCTATGCCACTCAGCAAATTGCATGCACTCGTAGCTAAGACAAACTTGGTCTTTGTAATTCTAATATTTCTTGTCGACACACTGACTTGACAAAATTTTTAATTTTTATTTATTTATTTTTTACAATTTTTAACTTTTCATTTTTATTCGCAAAAGAAAAAATTTAAAATGTTAAGTACCCGCCCTTCAATTGCATTATTATTATTATTATTATTATTATTATTATTATTATTATTATATAAGAAAGTTTTAGCCTCCCTTAACCACGACAAAGATGTTCCAAGAGAGGAAAGAGGAAGGCACCATTTAGTATGGAGTTGAGGGAACGCGGAATCTATGCACAAGGTGCACAGAAACAGTAAGCTAGGAAAGAAGTTCATGAAACAAGAAAAAAGTTGAAGAAGAAAGTAGTAGGTGCTGAAAAACAGGACAGCAGTGAACCGAAAAAAGATGGTCCGTAACAAAACAAAAACCTATTTTATTACAACAAAAAAGAAGCCTACCTAACCTTTAGCTCGGGCCCTCACATGGTTCCCCTGGGAGCGCTAATTCCCATAGATACAATAGTTGTATACCCCTGAGGGGCCCTTCAATTGCATTTTCTAGTTAATTAGTTATTTAGTTGGTGTAGTTTGTATAGAGGAATTTATTGCTTGCCGCTATATTAATTAATTAATTAATTAATTAATTAATTAGGTAATTAATAAGTATTTAAACACTAAATATATGACCTTTTAACCCTCGCCAACAAACCGGTATTCATGATACCACTTGGGATTTTACGAATTGTCACCATTCATTTATTCATCCATAAATAACATCAATGCTAAATTCATAAAGCGTGATTCAATTCCAATGAATGTTATGAACGTAGCCGACTCATCATGAAGTTAAAAACCGATATCGAAGTCTGTGACCCACTTCAATGCTTCATTTAGCGTGCTTTTTGCAGGTCAGTTGACATCACACAGCATCATCTGTATCTCTTTCTTTCTAACCACAAACAACCGGCAACTCACCGAGAAATTTGCCGACTCATCTAGCAACGCGTGAACCAACATACATACCAGAAACCTCGTTTCCCGTAAACTAATCAAGATATTCCAGTATTTTGTTAGCCTGCCATCAAAGATCATTTCCCGATTCCTAACCATACCGAAATCTTAGCAAAATTATCAAGATTGATATTCGGGTAAATTTGTTAGCCTGCCGGCAAAGATCATTGGCCGATTTCTAAACCCCCCCCACGAGCATGGCGCAGGCAGCACATAATCTAGTGTCAACCAGCGCACTAATGCGCCGCATAATTTGCAGTCGACCGATTTTTTCAGAAGAGGTCAAGGGGGGTGTGTGTGTGTGTCACTCACTCACCCACCGACCGTTTGCTAAATTTATTCTCCAAGATGAACGAACTTCAAGTTTTCCAAGCTTTCAAACACGGCACCACCACCAGAAAGTTGACCTACGGTTAAATCAAACTTTCTCTGGCGTGATAATAATAAGAAAGAGCTCAACGATTAGCACAATTTGGCGCGCTTCCGTTTAGTTAATTAATAGAGATGCCAACAAGCGGCGGCGGCAACAACAAGCGACAAGAGTCAGGCATCATCGTGCCGCTGGCACTCAGTCGCGATCGCTCTATGGTCCAAGGAGGGTGCCGGCACCACGTGCTCCTTCCCCAGTGGCCACATCTATTTATATGCAACAACTGTTACTAGCTACACAATACTGCTGCTGCTCTCGCTTCTCAACCTGCTCACGGCGAGCGTTCATTTATATACTACATATACTTTCACGTCATTATTGCTGAATTTAATCCTATCGTTATCAGTTACATATAAACTTAACCACGATATATTTGGCACCGACTGAAATGCAAAAAATAATTACAGATCGTGGAAAAATTAAAGCTGTTATCAAATCCAAAGACACAACAAGTGCGGCGTTATTTACCCCATATAATTTCCTTCCAAATGCTATGCAAGGCCAGGACCAGCGGGGGTGTGGGTGGGGGTGAGGGAGAGGGGGTGAGGGTGGGGTGGGGGGAGGGAGGATCAATCAACCTACTTTGCGATGAACTGTGGCAGGTTTATTGAGGTCCGCTTTATCATCGAAAATGATCAAGTAGGAACACCTGTGATGATAGCATCATCATCATCATTATTTCCCCGCACCAAATGGCGAGGTTTAGCTTTGATATGCCGTGAGTTTGAATGACAGTTACGAAAATGGTGCGTTTCGAAATCGGGTTCCGTGGACGCGTTTCTCTCGGGCCATTAATTAAAAAAATAAATAAATCACTCCAGAGGACAAGTTATCATTGATATTACTGGGCGTTCTCCACAGCAAGTAACTGAGCGTGAATAATTACAAGCGAAGGTCACGAAAATTTCAACACTTTTTTTGACTGTGGCAGGCAAAACTGAAGTTCAATATTCAACAGAAATACAAATTCAGTTGTAGTGCGCAATGTTGGAAATAGCAAACATCGACTGGATCGTGCCCTTTATTTGGTCTTATTTAAGTATTTATGAGAATTAGGTTTGTGACTACTGGTCGGTCAGCAGCAATATGAAAATTCGCTCCGTGTACCACCGGTGGCGCATGTCGCAGTCAAAGTTAAAGTGAAATAATTTGGGCAAGTGTATTCTACCTAATGTTATGAAAACGTTGGCCTTCGCAACAACTGTGTATTCTTTTAACGCTGCACCAGAGATGCATTCATCTCAACGGATGGGTTAATTTTACTCATAGGGTAATTTTACTCATAGGTTAATTTTACTCATGGGTCACGTCACAGGTGTTCACTAGTTGCACCACAGCCCACATTGTAACAGCGCATTCAAGTTCAGTACACTCATTCAAGCGTACTAAAATTAACCCATACTCACCACCATTAACAAAGAATGCAACAAACTGAAGGGAAACAATAGGTAACAACCGAAACCCCACAATACTGGCGCATGAGTCACTTAACCCAATAATGTTGTTATAAGTCCGAATACAATGATACCGAAATAAATAGTTTAAACACGAATACTTACAATAGCCTTAACAAAGTGCTTAGAATGCAACAACAAACCGGAGGAAAACCATAGGTGACAACCGAAACCCTGGCACATGAGTCACTTACCCATAAACGATACCGTAATAAATAAATAGTTTAAACACGAATACTTGCAATAGCGTCAATGTGGTGTGGCCGTGGGCAGCCATATCGGAACATCTCGAGTTGGCTGAGGTATGACTCACACAACACAACGTTTGGAGACCAACTCCACACTGCACGGTGATGTCAAAACCGTAGCAGTGATACTCACGCAGATGTCCCTCCGTCCCTCCCCTTCAATGGACTCGCCCATACAAAGGGGATCGTATTCATCGAAGTACAAAAAGAAGAAGAAGGAGACAATTATGAATTCATCAACTAAAGAAGTACAAAAAAGAAGATGGAGAAGGAGACAATTATGAAAGCTTACTGCTACTCACCGTGGGCGGCCAGACCCTCTTCCCTACACATGTCACTCGGGCCATTCCGGGTACAAGGAGGAGTGGGGGGTGGACCCAGGGGGGCAAGTGGGGGTCACAGGGTCCTAGAGGGGGGAGGAGCCTTCAAGTGGGTGTTGCAGAGGGGTGACGAACGTGCAATGGAGTGGGGGGAGAGTGGGGGGGGAGGGGGAGCACAACTCCTCACACCCACAACTGGCGATCTCCTCAAGTTACCTTCTCGCCCGCATCTAGGGCAACGCTCTTCCTCATCCACCACCGCCGCCACTTATTGTAACACCTCGCGTTTCACGGTTTGTGCCACCAACGTTTTCAACACTACAGTGATTCAACACTGAATGTGGTTCCAAGGTTTTAACACTTTCGCTCTCGGTGGTTTTCAGTTTTCTGTTCAGGAGGCAGACGCGAGTTCCATGCATGGAAGGAAGTTCGTAGAGATGTTCCGAGCACTTTCAAATATATATATTTATTTCTGTGAACTTCGAACGTTGGATTAGTCCAGTTTCTTCTAAGATAATAATTTTCGAACGCACATTTCAACTTTTGTTTAGAATAATTTGCGCCGTACCACGGAACACAGGAAAAGGTTACTTATAAATTATACAGATCAAGTCTACCAAGACACACGATAAGGTACAAAGGCAGAGCACCAAGGTTATAGATGAAAAACTGATAGCACCACAAGAACTGCTATTGGCAGCACCTCACATATATGGACGTGTCTGATCGATCCAAACCTTCGTCTTTATGTCATCACTAAATCTTTCGTCATCACCTTTAGATCATCACCAAAATAACTTTTACGTCATCACTAAATCTTCATCACCACCAAAGCTTTCGTCATCACTATTCGGAGCACAACTCGGATTTCGTGAAAAACTTAACTTTCATTTATCCGATCACGGATCACACTCGAACTTCTTCTCCCGAGTTCCTTCCCAAGTCCCAGATTGCGATTTCACTTGCGTCCACAAAACAAATATATCTTTCCTCTGGCATGGCAATATGATGTTCAATCTCGCAGTATCAATGACAAACCAGTTATTTTAAATCATCCGTTATTACCAGGTATTTTAAACCATCCGTTATTACCAGTTATTTTAAATCATCCGTTATTACCAGTTATTTTAAACCATCCTTTATTGAACACCTTCAAACAGTAACCTCTCAACAGAAAGAACAACAATTTTCTGGAAAAAACGTGAAACTTCACTTGTGTCCAACAGACCGTTCACTGAACTGGAAGTTATTGATTTGTAAATATAGATAGCACTTGGGTGTGTGGGGTGCTGTGTAAGTCACATATAAGATACTTTTGATTACCCACTCAGGGATCAGTTGGAATTGAAAGTGTCTGAAAAGAAGAAAAAACAGGTTAATGACATAAGAAGTTCGGCTAACGATCTTATTAAACACTTCGATTTGACAAGATTACCTTGGTATCCAGGATACTTAAAATTAAGCATTATCTTGAACCACTTCGATTTGACAAGATTACCCCGGTATCCAGGATACTTAAAATTAAGCATTATCTTGAACCACTTCGATTTGACAAGATTACCCCGGTATCCATAATCCTCAAACCGTAACCTAAGCGGGGAAAAAACACATGATCCAATATAAAACATACACGAGACACAAGCAAAGCGTCCAACATGACAACAAACCAACATCCACACGCATGCACATCCATCAAGCATAACTCGGTTCCAGTTTCAATGGGCGCGAAAAAGGGTAGAACAATCGAAGAAAACCTCAGCGCCTGAGAACTTTTCCCAGGTTGTACTGTCGAAAAACAAAGCAGGCGATGCAGGCGGGCGGGCATCCCCCGGGGGGTATCATGGCTACGGCTGCATCGCGGCGCAGGTATAGGTTTTCACGGGCCGCTACTTGCCAACTATGCGTTCTTGCGTGCATCACATAGCAGGGTAGTATGCATCACAGCGCACAGTTCTGAGGTATTATTATGCACCACAGCCCACATAGTCGAGGTATTAAGCACCACATTGTCGAGGTATTATGCACAACATTGCGCATCACAACCTTCGGAACTTGGAGGGAGTTTCAGCAATCAAATATAAGCCAACATCGCTGCTTTGTCCCGTGTTCTTTTCAAGTCACAGATTGCGATCTCACTTGCGTCTGGAAAACCAACACATAAATATGTCTTATATATGTATAAATATAAGGGCGACATTTATATAAATAAAAATTAATACCAATATAAGGGCAATATTTATATAAGTATGAATAAATAAATATAAGGGCAATATTTATATAAGTACAAATAAATAAACACAATCAAAAATATAAGGGCACAGAGAACAGCGTTCGTAAGTCAATACTCACCAGTCAAAATAAGGTTAAATGGCAGCCACGCCCAAGTTGCTACAGTATTTGAGTCTTGGGAGCGGCTTTTGATGGGTTTGAAACGTACGAAAACTGAGGGTATCGTACGTAGGGACTGCAAGGGTACGTACTACAGGGCAGGGTAACAGAGAGGACAAGGGGAAAAGGGTAGGAGAGGATGTGGGAGGGAAGGAGGGAGAGAGGGAAAGAAGAAGGGAAAGGGAGAGAGGAGGGAAGAACAGAGGGAAGGAGGGAAGGATAGAGGGAAAGAAGGGGAAGGAGGGAAAGAAGGAAGGACAAAGGGAGAAGGGCAGAAGAGGACGCGGGAAGGGAGTGAGAGGAAGGGAAGGAGTGAGAGGGAGGGAGGGGTAGGGAGGGAGGGAAGCATTAGTAGTAGTTAGCTGTTGCAAGCTAGCGGGGAAGGAGGGGGGGGAGGGGGAGGGGGATAAGCAACGCTGCTGTCGTCGCAAACTCGACCCCCTTCTTTGTTCTGAAGCGAGAACGTCCGTTTCCCGCCACCGCTGCTAAGCTGGCGGCCTCCGCCACGCTGCGCCTTATCTAGCCGCCTCGCTGCTGCGCCTTCTGCAACGCCTTAACTTTAGGGGCAACGACTCTCAACTTTAGGGGTAATGATTGTTAACTTTAGGGGGACTGTTAACTTCAGGGGGACTGATAACTTTAGGGGACCATTAACTTTAGGGACCACGACTGTTAACTTTAGGCAAGCCGCCTCCCTTTTGCGCCTTCTCCAACGCCTCAACTTTAGGGGCAACGACTGTTAACTGTAAGGGCAACGCCGTTAACTTTAGGCAAACCAATCCCTTCTGCGCTTTCCTCCGCTTTAACTTTAGGGGCAACTACTGTAAACATGATACGGATCCTAAAGTTATTGGCACGCCTTTAGATATGATACGGATCTGTTCTGCATGCTTCCTTTGAAGTGAAGGATGCGAGTAACTTTCAATTCATGTTCGATGTCCATAATAAGGAATGTATCTGAATAAATTGACGAATTACTTTCAATCGAAATTCTCAATGTCCACAAGAAGGAAGATATGTTGATGAATTGACGAGTAACTTCCAATTAAGGTGCGATGTCCATAGTAAGGTATGTGAACGAATTGATAGGGATGAGAAAGTGTACAAAGCCAGCAAACACCCCAACACAGCGAGATCGTGTAAAACAAACACAGCAACCACGCATAAACTTGGAGCGATGTCCACGTATAATATTCCAATATGAAATGGGGCGAAGAAAGCGCGAGAAGCCGCACTTTGATCGGCAGACTCATCCCAAGATGCCTTGTTATGCTTCAATTTATGAACCGTTACACAATGGCAAACTACCCTCAGATCGCAGTTAATTTTTATGCCTCGAAAGGCGCGTACATGAGCCGAGCCGAGCCGAGCCGAGCCGAGGTGGAAGGAACAAGGAACGTTTGTAAGAGCACCGCCAGACGGTGGGAGTATTATGCAGACTTGCTGTCTGAGTCACCAATTAGCCTCACAAGAAAACTGGGCGGGGGAGTGCGAGTAGTGACTAACCTTCAACTAGGCTCTAAAGAACCTGATCTTCAAGTCTCATTCTCCCATTTCGGGCATTAAAGTTTTATAGGAGCCCGTTCCGCTAGGCCATTTGCAGCCTCGATTTAACGTCCGTAGATGCAGGCTGAAATGAAACAAATGGTGTAGTTCTCAAGCATATAACAGTTAGTGAGGCGGAAACCCGCATAAAAAATTGTACATATACCAGGGCACCCAATTAACGTCATCTAAATACTTACAGTTCAAAAAGACACGGCGTCTCCATTGCAAGGAATCCATCGACAGAGTGTAATTAAACGGACGAGCAGCGCGTATGCCATTAACTCGATCCACCGGCGTCTCTTGAAGAGCAAAAATCAAAGTCCATGACTCTCGTATATCAATGGTCACGCTCCGGATAACTCAACTATTTCACTCCCTCCTAAGACCATAGGCTTGTTTTTGCAGACACACTCGACGTTTCTGTCGAGAAGAATGTTGACGGTCCAGAGGTTGTATAAATAAGAACGGACTGAGCAAGAAACTGCCCGAGTCGACGTCTTCACACTCGAGAGGGTTTAGAGAGATGACACTCCGGGTGGTACAAGAAGGAAGACCTAAACTGCACCTGGTCTCATCCACTCCAACGTTTCGGTCGCAAGCAAGAGGGAACTTTCTATTCTAAACAAAGACAAGTGATGCGCTTTTTTGACGGCTCTACTTTCTCTTCATGAACAAACCCATCCACTTTGGATGATTGGGAACGCATTTCTTTATCAATGAGGATGATGCGCTCCAGCCACCCAGGCAATTATAGGCGCTCGGGCAATACACTTTGTGCCGAACTCTTCGATGAACAGATAAGACGTTAAATGAGTTCAACCGAGTGAACTTTGGTGGCCTTCAGGCACGAAATGTCGATGGGGCTTCAGCAGTTTTGATCGTATCACGCCTTGGAAGGTCTGCAAGCAATTATAGAGCAACTTGATCTGGTAGTTCGTTGTTATAAAGGTCTCGAAGAAACCCACAGTTCTAGATACAGAACAACTGTCAGGACTTGTAAGGAATCATGCTTTGTCTCAAATACGGTACGATGTGAACAAAAAGATAGTTATATCATGCAAGGTCTCAATCTCAAGTCTCGATACGTCAGTACAGGTTGTCAAAGAAGCAGGCATGTTTTATTCTTTTTTATCGCTACAAACTTTCTATTAGTTGGACACACTTGAAGAAACGCAGATGCAGCGATAGTAAAAATCACTACGGTGGCGTTTGAAATTAAACATTTTTATCAGGTCACGGACTGCTCACCAATACAATTTTAAAACTAGATCAGTAAAGCGACCCGAGGGGCGCCTCGCTAATCTTTATGGCAAAAGTCAATTGGTAGCACAGCCTTGATTGCGCTATCAGCAAATTATTGGCCGCTGTGCCTAACCAAAAAAAGGCGCACTTTGAAATAGAAGTCCAACAGTCCGATTAAGATCACCGCTTGATAGATTGCCACAATAATGACTCCCAAACTCGAGCGCCTTTCTCCGCATTAACTTTAGGGGCAACGACTGTAAATATGATACGGATTCTAAAGTTATTGGCGCCCGCCCGTAGATATGATACGGCTTCTAAAGTTACTGGCACGTCTGTGACTAGCCTCCAGATAACAGGCTGTCCATCGACATTGTCTCCGTAAAAAATGAACGGCATTAGAACCCGCACCTGAATTGGTGTGGACTTGCACTAATCGGAGTGCGCCGCAAAAAATAGCAGAGAAGTCATCGAACGAAAAACGGATTGATACATTCCCGTGAGAGCTCGTCATTATTGCGGCAAAAACATAACAGGAGGAGGGCGCGAATTAACACATCCACACAAATGAAATAATTTTAATAGAATACGACTGACAACCACTAAGAAAAGTGTGCACGGAATTGTCCAATGGGGCAGGTGGTCGTTAGTTCTTCATTCAGGTTGCATGAACGGCGATAAGGAGCAATGAATAATGGAAGGCACGACACGCAGGCTCTAAGCCCCAGCTTTTATCAGCGGGTACTGCAGTATCGCAGATAAAGCCCCATGTTCCCATGCATCCTACCTTTAGCATGCACGCACACCGCCACCATGTATGCGTCAGGCAAAGGGGCGGGCAGACATACATTGCATGATCTTTACCAGGACGCGCAAATAGTTAGACGATAAAGACGGTTCCTTAGTTGTAGGTGGTCTCTGAATACAGTGTGTACCCCAGCTACTGGTAAAAACGCAGAGTTAGGGGTATTTAACACTTTGACTGTCGGCGACGTGAGCCATGTTTGGTCACTGAGGGAGTTTTTATTATGCTGCTGACCAACCAGTAGTCACAAACTCAATTTTTAAAACCGAGTCATTCAAAATTAAATGAAGTAAGCAGTCACAAACTCAATTTTTTACAAATACTGTATTTAATAATCAAAACTAACTGAAAACACGATCCAGTTAATGTTTGGTATTTTTAACATTGTTTACTACAATTGACTTTAAATTTGAACGGAACATTGAACTTCGGTTTTACCTGCCGCAGTCAAAGTGTTAGCGTCAGTCACCTCGTATTCTAGATACGCAAGAAAAAACTACGAAATAGTTCACCATTTTTTAGTGATTAATTACGCACAATCCTTCACCGTTTGTTGTTTTTAGCGTTTGACATATGTTTAATATACGTTATAAATCATCATTTATTGATGATTAATTATGATCATGATTTGTCGTTTTCAGCGTTTAACTAGGTTTACTCTTTGTTCATTGCAAGCACATTATTCTGAGCTGTGTATGTAGGTAACGTATAAGCACCATTGTAATTAATGCGAGTTGTGTACCCAAACTAGTGTTTATCATAACGCACGAATAAAATAACGCAGTTATTTCGAAGAATTAAAGTTTCAACACTAATTCAATTAAGAATTAACGTTTCAATGCTAATTCTAATTCAATTATAAATTGCCGTTTCAACGCTAATTTAATGATGAATTAACGTTTCAACACTAAATCAGCTATGAATTACCGCTTCAACACTGTAACGAATTATCACTTCAACACTAATTCAACTATGAACTACCGCTTTAAAAGTACAATGAATTATCACTTCAACACTAATTCAACTTAGAATTGCCGCTGCAACGTAAATTCAACAATGAATTACCGCTTCAACACTACAGTGATTACTGGAATACACGTTCACAATCACAACAGTACCGCCGAGCTCACTTCACGAAGAAACTGTAACTCCAACATGAAAATAACGCCGTCATTTTTGACGGGAAAGTAAAAAAATAATAAACAAAAATAACACTACGTCTTGATGCTGATCACCTCATTTTTAAATACACTGGAAAAATTATTTTTTCTACTGGACGTAAATTAAAAAAAATTATGTAACATTTTGTGTACACGCTTAGGAGAAAATCTTGAAGACTATTCAAAACCTACAATTCAATAATGATGATAATAGCAATAATAATAATAATAATAATAATATTTGGTTAAATAAAAATCGATATTTAGCCATTTTCCCAGGCTATCTGTTCCACCAAAAATACAATATCGCAAGGAAATTAAAAAAAATTAACATGGTGCCAATACAAATATTGTCAGACACACGGTCACATTTGCTTGCAATGTCAGGTACATATTTCAAGGCATAATATTTCCATCGTTGCACGATTCAAAACCGAAAGATCCCTAAACTCAACGGAAAGTATTAATCGAATTAGATTTAAGAAAAATTAAAGAAAAAAGAAAATTAAAGCAACCAGAATAATCCTTACTGTTACTGCAGAATAAGCCGTATCCTGGATACGGTCTGCTAGCAACGCCAAACTTACAACCCATACCAAAGTTTTATTCAAAAAAAGTACGTTAAAGAAACGCTATTTCTTCATGTTAGATTATTTACAACGTCGTGAAGCGAGTGATAAGCGACCAATTTCAAAATCATATCGTATTATTCACAACGTCGTAAATAGATTAATAAATTAATTTCGTTTAAAAACAAAAGAAGAGTGATAGAAGCAACCGGTCGCAATGACTAAAAGGAAGTAATTAGTAAGAACAAATGCTTCACCAGCGTTTACACCGACCACAACGGGTCAATTTTAACGAGTATACAAGGTGGGAAATGTACGCTGTGGGAGGGATAAAGTAGCGTTGGGAGTAGGGATGAGGGGGAAATAGCGGGTGGGAGAGTAGTAGGGAGAGGTGGGAGAGTAGAGGGGGAGGCGGGAGAGTAGCGTGTGATACCGCTTTCCGGTTAGATCCCCTGCATGCTTCTGAATTTTGAAGCATGAGAGTGGGAGGGGGAGTGAGGGAGTGGGGGAGCAGCGTGCTTAGTGGACCCGCCGGGTGGCTGTACTTCCGTTCCCACTCTGGGGGAGCGAGGGGGGGGGGGGGGGGAGTGGCTACTGTGGGGGAGTGGCGGCTGGGGACACGTGGGGAAGACACGTGAGGGGGGCAAGTAGACAGGATACGTGGGGAAGACACGTGAGGGGGGCAAGTAGACAGGATACGTGGGGAAGACACATGGGGAGGATACAAAAGTAGCCAGGATACGTAGGGAGGACACTTGAGGACACTTGGGGAGGATACATGGGGAGCAGCAGTAGACAGGATACGTAGGGAGGACACTTGGGGAGGATACATGGGGAGTAGCAGTAGACAGGATACGTAGGGAGGACACTTGGGGAGGATACATGGGGAGCAGCAGTAGACAGGATACGTAGGGAGGACACTTGGGGAGGATACATGGGGAGCAGCAGTAGACAGGATACGTAGGGAGGACACTTGGGGAGGATACATGGGGAGTAGCAGTAGACAGGATACGTAGGGAGGACACTTGAGGACACTTGGGGAGGATACATGGGGAGCAGCAGAAGCCAGGATACGTAGGGAGGACACTTGAGGACACTTGGGAGGATACATGGGGAGCAGCAGTCGACAGGATACGTGAAGACACTTGGAAAGACACCCCCAAGCAAAGTCTCTGAGATATCCCACAAAACAACACACAAAACTAATCAAAGCCCCATAACAAACAAACGAACAAACAGTACACCGAACACAAACTAGAACACCAGGAAACAACGTGAACACGTTCAACAAATTAAGTCCATTGATATTAAATTCGTGAGTTAGTGAAGAGAAGCTTTGAGTTAGTGAAGAGAAGACACAAAAAAATCTGCGTGATAATAACGCGAGAGGATTGCCTGTAACTCGGCCGATAGATTGTTGCCGCTGCCGATAATTTGGATTGGCGGCAATCGGGCAAAAACAGCAAATTGCCCGCCGGGCTGTCCGGCAGCTAGGCGCCCGCAGCACGCCACCGGTCAGGCGAACCCAGGCAAGGTAAGGGAAGGTGAGGTAAGGTAAGTTAAAACATGGTAAGGTAAGGCAAGTCAAGGCATGGTAAGGTAAGGTAAGGAAAATCAAGGCAAGATAAGGCAAGGCAAGGCAAGGCAAGGTAAGGTAAGGTAAGTTAAGGCATAGTAAGGTAAGGCATGGTGAGGTAAGTTAAGATTTGGTTAGACAATTCGAGGCATGGTAGGGTAAGGCAAATTAAGGCAAGTTAAGGTAAGGTAAGGCAATTCAAGGCAAATCAAACCAGCACAAGGCAACTCAAGGTAAGCCAAGTCCTCATCTTTCATTTACTATCACCATTCATCATCCGCTGTTCATTATCTACCATTCATCATCCGCTATTCATTATCTACCATTCATCATCCGCTATTCATTATCTACCATTCATCATCCGCTATTCATTATCTACCATTCATCATCCGCTATTCATTATCTACCATTCATCATCCGCTATTCATTATCTACCATTCATCATCCGCTATTCATTATCTACCATTCATCATCCGCTATTCATTATCTACCATTCATCATCCGCTATTCATTATCTACCATTCATCATCCGCTATTCATTATCTACCATTCATCATCCGCTATTCATTATCTACCATTCATCATCCGCTATTCATTATCTACCATTCATCATCCGCTATTCATTATCTACCATTCATCATCCGCTATTCATTATCTACCATTCATCATCCGCTATTCATTATCTACCATTCATCATCCGCTATTCATTATCTACCATTCATCATCCGCTGTTCATTATCTACCATTCATCATCCGCTATTCATTATCTACCATTCATCATCCGCTATTCATTATCTACCATTCATCATCCGCTATTCATTATCTACCATTCATCATCCGCTGTTCATTATCTACCATTCATCATCCGCTATTCATTATCTACCATTCATCATCCGCTATTCATTATCTACCATTCATCATCCGCTATTCATTATCTACCATTCATCATCCGCTATTCATTATCTACCATTCATCATCCGCTATTCATTATCTACCATTCATCATCCGCTATTCATTATCTACCATTCATCATCCGCTGTTCATTATCTACAATTCATCATCCGCTATTCATTATCTACCATTCATCATCCGCTATTCATTATCTACCATTCATCATCCGCTATTCATTATCTACCATTCATCATCCGCTGTTCATTATCTACCATTCATCATCCGCTGTTCATTATCTACCATTCATCATCCGCTGTTCATTATCTACCATTCATCATCCGCTATTCATTATCTACCATTCATCATCCGCTGTTCATTATCTACCATTCATCATCCGCTGTTCATTATCTACCATTCATCATCCGCTATTCATTATCTACCATTCATCATCCGCTATTCATTATCTACCATTCATCATCCGCTATTCATTATCTACCATTCATCATCCGCTATTCATTATCTACCATTCATCATCCGCTGTTCATTATCTACCATTCATCATCCGCTATTCATTATCTACCATTCATCATCCGCTATTCATTATCTACCATTCATCATCCGCTATTCATTATCTACCATTCATCATCCGCTGTTCATTATCTACCATTCATCATCCGCTGTTCATTATCTACCATTCATCATCCGCTGTTCATTATCTACCATTCATCATCCGCTATTCATTATCTACCATTCATCATCCGCTGTTCATTATCTACCATTCATCATCCGCTATTCATTATCTACCATTCATCATCCGCTATTCATTATCTACCATTCATCATCCGCTATTCATTATCTACCATTCATCATCCGCTGTTCATTATCTACCATTCATCATCCGCTATTCATTATCTACCATTCATCATCCGCTGTTCATTATCTACCATTCATCATCCGCTATTCATTATCTACCTTTTTTCAAGTTCTCCTTTTTTTCATGAGAAGCAGCAGAAATAGCCACTTACCTATTATAGACCAGATACTGCAACTCTTCAATGAACAAATACATAATCATTATACATGTAATGAGCTGATTATTATTATTATTATTATTTCTCAGCACCTCACCAATGAGGAATTTAAAAACGAAGAAAGGGCTAAACATTGAAATTACATTCAACAAATATTACACAAAACATACATTTGAAATAAGTACATGGTGAAATAATAACAGGTTTCAGAAACCGTCTCCACCTTCAGTTACTAGTCTGGAAGGTTGTAAATAAAGAAAAAATATCAGTCATTTCATAAAACGCACACATGTGCACAATAAAATCTGAAATTAAATTAGCAAGGGATACGAACTATTGATGCCAGCCATTAAAAACCGGCTTTTCTTTGGAAATAAATATAAAGAGATTCCAAAATGCGTTGATCTAATTATTTACCAGGAGCTTCCATCCCGCCGCCTCACCTGGCAAAAACAACGGCAGCTTCGCTGGCCTTCAATTAATGTGTAAATAATTCAAGCAGGGAGCGCGGTCCAACTTCCTAACCCCCCGGAACCCCTTATTTCAACCTTCTCATCCCCCTCGTAACCCCACCTCACCCCACAATCCAACCTCCTCTCATCATAATTCAACCTTCCCCACACAATCCAACCCCCTCCCCCCCCCCCCCCCCCCCACAATTCAACCTCCTCTCATCATAATCCATTGCAACCTTCCCCCCACACAATTCAACCTCCTCCCCCACAATTCAGCCCTCGACTCCCCCAATCCAGCCCCAACCTCCTCCCCTAATCCACAACCTCAGCTTCCTTATCGTTATCTGACACCCTGCGCGGTATCATGGATACAAGTTGCTGTATCGGTATCTCAGCTCTTGAATGCAATTTCCTGGCTCCCCAATTTTTTTCTCATTAGCTCCCGCATTTTATTTCTTAGCTCCCAGTTTTTTTTCTTAACTACCAAATTTTACCGAATTCTATTTTTTAGCCACCGAATTTTATTTCTTAGCTCCCAGATTTTGTTTTCCAGCTCCCAAATTTTATTTATTGGCGCCCAATTTTTTGCTTAGCACCTGAATTTAATCTTACAGCTCCCACGTTCTATTTTATAACTCCCAAATTTACAGTAAAAAAACAGTTCACGGCGGTGGAATGCCGAAGACTTTGCCGTTAGACTTTTAAGTATTTTATGAAGCCTGGTCGGACGCTTGTGTTGATCTGTGT
This sequence comes from Morinoia aosen, assembly GCA_030386875.1. Lineage (NCBI taxonomy): Eukaryota > Metazoa > Arthropoda > Malacostraca > Amphipoda > Talitridae > Morinoia > Morinoia aosen. The sequence goes on along the minus strand of CM059557.1, from coordinate 38,614,135 downwards.
AGTCTGTGTGGGGTATCCACACAAGCCACACAGAGCATGAGTAGGTATGTGTGAGTATACACGTCCAGTTCAACGTTAAGCGACACTTGAGTTTTGTTTTATTTTAGTGTTGAAAGTTGATAAGTTGAGTTGATGATTTCAACTGGTAAGTGAGTAGTTCAACAGGCTAATGAATGTTCGCGTAAATAATCTTTTTGAAATGAGCGGAATTTAGTGAAAATACTTACGTGATTAAGCATAGATACAAGAATGATTTAGTGGGAGCAAGGATGCTTCAGAAGACATGGATTCAATAGAAAAAGCTCCAAGCAATGACATATCGTATACTTCACCGTAAGATTCCGTGTGAGACTTAACACCTGCATACAAAAATACAATCACACACGATAATACAATTCAATACAAAATACAAATTCAATCCACAAGAATACAACCATACAGAGACACAACATACAAGAGAACACCATACAGAAAAACACTATCACACACAAAAATACAATTAAATAAAAAATAAAACAAAGTGTCTTTGATGAACTGCCCTTCACACACATCAACAATCAACACATCAACGCATTTGATGACCACCATTTCAACATGTCACCTGCCTGCCAATAGCTGAGCGCGCCCACTCAAGTCACCTCCCTCTTGATTCTATTGTCCTTTTTTAAAATTATTACTTTCTTTTTCCACGTTTTTTTTCAAACAATCGCCCTATGTCACTTTTTTCCAGCCAATCAGTGTTTTTCCAGAGCCTTGTGTCGGGACGATAGCTTTCTTCCGTCGCCTCTTTGTTGAAACGGTGCTTTCTATTGCTCTTTTTTTGAGCTTCTTCATCACGCCTTTCTTGAAACTTACTTTTTTATTGCCCTCTTCACATGTAGCCTATCTGCGAGTAATCACTTAATCCCGTTCTCTCAGGCCCGACCTTTTCAAAATAATCGCCCCATTCTACCAAATTATTCAGCTATCACCCTCTACTGCTAAGTTTTTCAAAACACTTTGTCTTGCCAAATTATTCAACAAAATTACCTCTATTACTAAGTTTTTCAACAGAACTACCCTCTATTACAAAGTATTTCAACACATCCCTCTTTGATCACTTTTTTTGAACAACTTCATTACTCCTATTACTTACAGGTACAAGTATTTCAACAAAATCTTCTTCGATCACCCAACTTTCCAACAACTTCAGCATCTCTATTACTATATAATTTCCCCCCATGACCAACTATTTCAAAACAATCCACTTCGATCACCTTTTTCTAACAACTTCATCACTTCCACTACCTTAGCCGCCCCCCACACACACACACACCCATACACAATAAACATAAAAAAGACGGTAAATTCCGTGAATGAATCAAGCCCCAGGCGAGCAAAGTGCCCCACAGCGAGACGGTCCAGCAATAACTCACAACCCATCTATTCCATCAAGACGCGGGCTACAGATCTACTACTCAAATATTGAAGTTCACAAACACTTTTTCTACCGATGACCGACCGAACAAGTGCCGGTCCCTTCTAAAAAGTTAATAGAGATTCTTATAACATCAATTAGGATCGAAGAATAAAGTTGCCATCTTCGTTGTTTAATTAACAAAGCCGCGGTCCCGCAATGTCTGCACATTTATTGGAACCCTTTTCTTTATTGTCAGTTACTTTTTAAATAATTTGTTCCTATTTTTTTCAATTTTCAGTTCCTGTTCATTAACCCCACGTGAGCCGCCGGTGGTACACGGAGTAAATTTTCATAATGCTGCTGGCCGACCACTAGTCACCAACTCAATTTTCATAAATAATCAATTAAAACTAAATGAAGGCACGATCCAGTTATTTTCAACATTACTTACTACAATTGACTTTAAATCATAGTTGAATAAAAAACTTGAGTTTTACCTGCCGCAGTTTAATTTGATTTTCCACTTTTGTTAATTCGATGTCCTACCCGCTACCACTTCTCCGTGCCCATTAAACAATTTCCACTTCCGTGTTTTATTTTCGATTCCCACGACCTAATATTTTTCCCATTCACCATTTTTGTTTTATAGGCCAATTTCCTGTGCCTATTCAACATTTTTCCTCTGCATATCCACCAATTTTCAATCCCATTCCCCATTTCACTGTTTTCATTCACCATTTCACTGTTTCCATTCACCATTTCATCGATTCCATTCACCATTTCACGGTTTCCATTCACCATTTTATCGATTCCATTAACCATTTCACTGTTTCCATTCACCATTTCATCGATTCCATTCACCATTTCATCGATTCTATTCACAATTTCACCATTCTAATTCACCATTTCACCGTAGCTAAATACGAATTAATACGTACATCACACACATCAACCAGAACCACAACGCATCACACACATCACTCAACACCACAACGCACCAACCAGCACCACACAACGCACCACTACGATCTACGATGACGCCATAAATTGTAGGCAGGTTTTAATTTGTGCGGGACTTGAGAACTCGAGCCGTGACTTGAGGCGAACCTGCTGCCCATTTGATGTAAAGTCTTGATGGCTCTATTGCTAGAACTGTCAGCTAGTGCTAGTACAATCAGCATGTGATTGTCCCCACACAAGACATGGGGTATACGACCACTGATTAAGATCAACTACAGAAATAAAATTCACTAGTCATCGAAACAAAAAGAATTGAAAATAAACCGTGAAAATCACTCCCAGAAAAACCGCTTAGAAAACCAGGAAAAGCTTTCAAATGAAACCACAGCACTACTATTCATTGGAGCTCGAGTTGATAATGAAACTTATCTCTCACACACACACACACACACACCACATGTTTTGTTAAACAAACTTTCTAAACTGGTCGTTACACGAAATCAAAAGTAATTACACGAAACAATCCCGCACGTCTCCTCAACTCAACACCCGCCAAGAAATTCCAAAGTATCGACATTAAACAAAAAGAGCTCACAAATAACGCAAGTGTCGCCCACTCCACAAAGCGAACCAACAAATTATTCAGGAAAGGTGGAGCATTAAATATATGAGATTTTGTCCAAAAAGAACACCACACACTAATTGTGAAGACAAATCACAGGACCGAGCACCAACATATGTGATAGTTATCGCCTAGTCACACTTGCATTCCAAACAGAAACGCGCCACATGTTTCTGAAGGCTTTCAAAATTAGCCAGTTAGCGATATGCCGCACACCTGCGCACCGTGTGATCATGTTACAAGTTACAAAAATTGGACACACACACCATGAGAACTGATCGTCAATCTTGACACTAATCAAATGCTAAGATACCAGAATGGTCTTTTCCTCGACAAAGTGCTCGTGTTTTGGCTTTTTTACGCGTGTAATTTGGGCGTTTGAAGTTTTAGCTGTTCACGTATATATTTTGAGCGTTTAAAGTTTTGGTTTTTTACGCACACAATTTGAGCGTTAAGCTCAAACTGAGAACTCGTCACACGCTGAGTGGACTTTATGGTCAAATATTATTTAAAAAAAAAACCTCGAACTTGGTGTAGGTATCTGATACATAGATCCTTAGCAGCACCATAATTCAGGACGGTAAATTTAAACTCGTGCTTCTCAATAATTCATCATATTGGCTCAGTTACATCTAAGTATTTTATAAATCATTTGCATCACCATTATTTAGGACGGTAAATAAACTTAATTCATGCTTCTGAAGAATGCAGCATACAGGCGCACATACATATACTTACGCATGAGGAACTTAAGAGACAATTATCGTACAAAACTAATTCCAAACTAGCAGGACAATGACAAGTGTAAGAGGGCATAGATCCGCCGTCACCGAGCTATCAAAATGCGAGTACATACTTGTTTCCCATCGACATTCGCAAAAAAAAGCATGTCACGCAATGCAGCAGCTGTTTGGATTCAGAAAATATTGATTTCTCACACATACCTGAAGTCTGATGAGCCCAAAAATGAGGAGTAAAAAGAATTTTGATGAGGAAATAGAGCATGTAGCGGGACCATTAAACTGGTTGAATTGGGCCAACATTGGGTTGGATTGAAAGCTGTGCCGCACCTTATCGGACTGTGCTGGCCGGTTCCCAGGGCGGAGTGAGGCTTCAAAATCTAAACACATGTCGGTAAATTCAACAGGAAGGTTCTCTTGACTCGTTGGCTGCGATGGGTTAAACGGAAGTCCAATATTTGACTCAAATATGAAGTCGATGGTTGTGGAAGTAATTTTGAAAGTGGCGAACATGAACTGGATCGTGCCTTCATCCAGCTTTGATTAAGTATTTATGGAAATTGAGTTTGTGACTACTGGTCGGTCAGCGGCATTGTGGAAACTTCTTCAGTGACCACCGGTGACTCACGTCGCAGTCAGAGTATTAACTCGTTCACTGCGACGGGCTAAACTCAAGTCTAATATCAAACTCAAATATCAAGTCAACTGATGACAGTTTCATCAAAAGTCTCAGTCAAAGTAAAGTCAAAAATTTTGTAAATACCAAATATAAATAGGGTATATTAAATACGATTAAGTGTAAAAGATTGTTTCAAATTTTCAAACGAAAGCAACATTTTAAATTTCCACAATAACCCCAAGTGTTTGTTGCAGCATTGCGGTACACAGCTGGACTTTAAAACGGAGTATGTTGACGCACAAAACGGAGTATGTTGACGCACAAAACGGAGTATGTTGACGCACAAAACGGAGTATGTTGACGCACAAAACAGAGTATGTTGACGCACAAAACGGAGTGTGTTGACGCACAAAACAGAGTATGTTGACGCACAAAACAGAGTATGTTGACGCACAAAACAGAGTATGTTGACGCACAAAACAGAGTATGTTGACGCACAAAACAGAGTATGTTGACGCACAAAACAGAGTATGTTGACGCACAAAACAGAGTATGTTGACGCACAAAACGGAGTATGTTGACTATCACTGTGGTGTTATACCAGAACATGGATTTAAATCACTCAAAATTAACGTAAGTACATTTGTTGCGAAAAAATGAGAACGTTAACTACGAACTTCTTTGATTACACGCAAGTGTAAATTTACTTGTTTAGATTAGATTAGATTAGTCGTTAGTTTTAGCCTCCCTACCCAGCAACAATTGCGATCCAAAGAGAGGAAGGAGGAAGGCACCATTTAGTATGGAGTTAAGGAAACGCGGAATCTACGCAGAAAGGCATAGAAACAGTTAGTTGTGAAAGAAGATTATGAAACAAGATCAAAGTTGAAGAAGAAAGTAGTAGGTGCTGAAAAACAGGACAGCAGTGAACCGAAAAAAGGTGGTCCTTAACATAACAAAAACATTTTATTTCAACAAAAAGAAGGCCTACCTAACTCTCAGCTCAGGCCCGCACATTGTCCCCCTGGGAGCGCTAGTTCCCATAGATACAATAATTGTATCCCCCTGAGGGGAAATTTACTTGTTTATTTAATAACTAAAATATATATACAAAATTTATGTATTAATACGCTAAATCTGCAATGGAAATAAGAATATAACACAAAAATGAAGAGCGCAATGATATGTCAGGAGTTCAATTGAAAGCATAGCAGCACAAACATCAGTTGAATAGTATACCAGTTGATGGATAATAAAAACTTCTATATTAGCATCATATAAGCACTGGTTTAAAGTGCAATAAACCAATTAGAAAACTCAAGCTTCATTGCTTACAGCTTGCCCTCGTTCATTCAGTAAAAAAATAGATAAAACTTCCAGGCCATTCACACAAATAACACTTCCAGGCCATTCACATTAATAACACTTCCAGGCCATTCACATTAATAACACTTCCAGGCCATTCACATAAATAACACTTCCAGGCCATTCACATTAATAACACTTCCAGGCCATTCACATAAATAACACTTCCAGGCCATTCACATAAATAACACTTTCAGGCCATTCACATAAATAACACTTCCTGGCCATTCCCATAAATAACACTTCCAGGCCATTCACATAAATAACACTTCCAGGCCATTCACATAAATAACACTTCCAGGCCATTCACATTAATAACACTTCCAGGCCATTCACATTAATAACACTTCCAGGCCATTCACATAAATAACACTTTCAGGCCATTCACATAAATAACACTTTCAGGCCATTCACATAAATAACACTTCCAGGCCATTCACATAAATAACACTTCCAGGCCATTCACATAAATAACACTTTCAGGCCATTCACATAAATAACACTTCCAGGCCATTCACATAAATAACACTTCCAGGCCATTCACATAAATAACACTTTCAGGCCATTCACATAAATAACACTTCCAGGCCATTCACATAAATAATACTTCCAGGCCATTCACATAAATAACACTTCCAGGCCATTCACATAAATAACACGTCATAACAAGTAATAACATAACAAGTCATTCACATAAATAACATATCTATGTCATTCACATAAATAGCATATCTATGTCATTCACATAAATAACATATCTACGTCATTCACATAAAGAACATATCTATGTCATCCACATAAATAACATATCTAAGTCGTTCACATCAATAACACTTCCTGGCACAAGTCAAACTATCACTAACATCAAAGCCTTCATCGCAGCCTCAATACGCGAGGCTCACCACAAAATTAGGCAGCAGAGCGAGGTAAGCAAAAGGTAGGCGTGCAAAACCATAGAATTTGACATTACAGGACTACCATGCCTATCTACCGTACTTATGACAGGTAGATGGACCAGTAAATATGCAAGTACATGATCATGATGTCCAATATGAAATGTATGTGCCTGATGTACAGAGCTTATGTACACTTAACATGAAGGTACCTCATATAGCTAGGTCTAGACCGCGGTAGAAGAAACAAGGTAGGGTCATTTCTATGGGGAAAAATACCCTCCTCTTGTTCGGCTAGCCGATAGAAAGGCTTTATAAAGACGACCACATAAGACCTACATAAAATATTATTCTGTACAGTTAACACAAGTGACAACTTGTGCAATTAGCAGAAGTCATTATTAGTCGAATTAGCACCGACAGATTTATACAAATTGGTCATGGACTCCATGGAATTGGTCACCAAATGATTAGCAAAAATTAATCACCCGCAGAAATCATTTAGTTCCAATTACTGATTAGCACAAGCTCATAACTGCTCGCACAACGGAGTTATCACGATAATCACATAATGTTTCTCAACGGCTTCTTCTCGCAGCTGTTGAACAGCACAGCGTCCTTACAGTTAAGTCGCGATTGTAACGAGTGGTTCCCAGCAAGTTTGAAGCTACGAGCTAGGAACTTGGAACTAAGAGCTTAGAGCTAGGAACTTGGAGCTAGGAACCTGGAGCTAGGAACTTGGAGCTAGGAATTTGGAGCAAGGAGCTAGGAACTTGGAGTTAGGAGCTTGGAGCTAGAAACTTGGAGGTAAAACCGTTGAGCTGGGAGCTGGGAACTAGGAGCTTGAAACTTAGAGCTAAGAGTTTAGAACTAGGAACTCAGAGCTAGAAGTTTGGAGTTAGGAGATAGGAACTTGGAGCTAAAATCGCTGAGCTAGGAGCTGAGCGCTTGGAGCTAAGAGCAGCAAGTAGTGTAAGTTCCCAGGACACTAAGCTGGCTTGGCAGCTAGGAAAAATTTATTAGCGGACTAGGAAGCGCTGCAAGTTCCCAGGCTAGCTATGAGCTAGCTAGGAGGTGGCTGGGAGCTAGCTAGGAGGTACGTATGGATGCAGACGCCATATCCTTCTTTTCAATCGATAGCACGGGGCGGAGTCACGCAACCTACGTGTGCGTGCAACCTATGTGTGCATGAAGCCTACGTGTGCATGAAACCTACGTGTGCATGTAACCTACGTGTGCGTGTAACCTACGCGTGCGTGTAACCTACGCGTGCGTGTAACCTACGTGTGCGTGTAACTTACGTGTGCGTGTAACCTACGTGTGCGTGCAATATACGTATGTGCGTGAGTGGTCACGAACGTACCTCGCCGCCGCACACGCAGCACGGGCTGCAGTGACACACACGCACGTCACACACACGACAGGTACGACAGCTACACACACCTACACGCTAAGTTGTAGAGACACTTACAGCACTTACACGTCCTCTCGTGTGTGCGTGTTACACGCACAGCAGATACACATGTAGAAGATACAACTACGTACAAAAGGTACAAGTACACCAGTCACACCCGCTATACATAAACGTGAAAGTAAGAACGTAAAAGAACCGCACCAAAGCTGAAGCGTATAGCAGCAATAAGCAATAGGCATCATACATTACAAGTAGTATATAACTAGTCTTCACTGTAAAGTCCTAATTCACGAATGTAAGTTAAATGTTGCGCAATAAACACTTTGTGATAAATCCCTAATTTCATAACTTGGATCTTGTCTGCAATATGTTACGGTTATGCTTGTATGCAAATGTAAATAACCTTTCCTATTTAAATGTTTACATTCAATATGTTCGATTTCAAATTCACGATATACTAAATATCATTCATACCGAATTTCCATTCAATCAAATATGATTCATGTTGAACTTAAATTTTATTCAAAATAATTTAAACCGAATTTTCAATTAATGTAATATAATTTATTTCAAATTGCATCCATTTTCAAGTTGAAAAATTATATCAATTTCGTTAGTTGTGTAGTTCACAATGAGTTACTTCTGAGTGCATTTATTGTGCACTTCCAACTACATCAGAAATAAAAAAAATTATACATAGCTTTTGTAAGAAAGCAATGCGAAAAAAAAACAAAAAAAAAGTAGAAAGTCAAAAATAAAATTGACCCCTGTATCAAAGACACAGAAGTCATTTTTTCAACAACTAATTCTAACCCAAAATGAACCCATCAAAAATGTAACTAACCATAATCAACAAATGCAATTAACCATATAAGAAAAGAGAGCAACAGGTAAGCACCAAAAAAAAAAAGTGGTTTGTTTCAAAACACCTGAAATGGTTAAAAAAAATCCCCACAACACCACCACACACACAAAGGTTGTTTTTGTTAAAGCCTCATTGAAGGAAGGTAGGCAGGGGGGTGTATAGGCCTGCTCACAATAGCGCAATAGAGGCCTACACAAAAGCGAAGGAGGCCTATGTAGTACATTATGAGGGCATTAGGCAAGTTGCATTGTAGTATTACAGAGCGGCGGAGTGAGATGTAAAAGTGGCTCTAGGGTACCCAACAAAGGCGGGCACTGAAAACCTGTTTGTGTGGCAACTCTGAAACAATAGAGCATTTGATCCCTTCACGGGCCGTTCCATGTGAAGGATTCGATCGCTTGTAAGTAGATCCATATTGCAGAGAGGCTGGGAGATGTGAAAAATTTATTTGCCATGTACATTGTTTGTGAAATGCTTATTTACTATTTACATTGCTTGTGAAATATTTATTTACCATGTACATTGTTTGTGAAATACTTGTTTACCATATATATTGTTTGTGAAATATTTATTTACCATATATATTGTTTGTGAAATATTTATTTACCATATACATTGTTTGTGAAATGTTTATTTACCATATATATTGTTTGTGAAATATTTATTTACCATATATATTGTTTGTGAAATACTTATTTACCATATATATTGTTTGTGAAATACTTATTTACCATATATATTGTTTGTGAAATATTTATTTACCATATACACCAGAATGAACATGGCTTCAATCGGGACAAAATAAGTTGATAACTTAACCTACTTCAATAATCATTCAGAATGTTACAAATAAGGCGACGTTGAACTCGGTATTTAAAAAATTTTAAAAAGCATTTCAATTTAGCCAGATCAATTTGAATAATTAGAATGAGTTTGGAAATTTCTAATTCAAATATAGTATGTAAATTTAAAGTAACATGAGAATTTTTACAACTCTAGGCTACAACCGTATGTGCAACTTTATTTACAACTCTACATACAACTCTAGATACAACTCTTCTAGATCTAACTTTAGATACAACTCTAGGTACAACTTTAGATAAGGAAAATATATCACCCTCGTTATTTAACGCTTAGCTAGAATAAGTAGAGGTAAAAATGTTAGCATGATGTATATAAATAAGCATACCTAGACTCTTTCACACTGAAAGGATAGAGATAAAATTATAGCTCAAACCAACTTATTCAGGTTAATTTTCAAAAGAAAATAGGAATTATTTCATTTTTTACGGAAATTCTGAATATCAACCTCCGTTGTGGGAAACGTGTTCTAGAAACTTTATCACACCAATATTGTAACAATAAATATATATATACCTTAATCTTCATACATAGGAGGTACTATCTTAAAGGTATTCACACTGTCATCCCTTCAGTGTCATTAAAAAAAGTTTTTACAAAGACGCGAAAAATATGTAAACATAGATTGACTTTGTAATGTGGAGAGTAAACGCCGTAGAGTTTGGCGCGAAATTTTCGCCCTTAATTTCTACTGTCAAACGAAGACACACTCGATGTTTCCAAGTTCCAGTAAATTTTCATCAAAAAATTCAGACTGCGATCTAAATTTTTTTTGGATACTGTCTTTCGTGATTGAATTAATTAAAAATATAGAATTGTCATCGAAATATTTTTCGTATTTCATTCACAAGTAAAATAAAAAATGGAAATGAACCAAAAAAAATTGATCACAATAAAAAAAATTCGACTTCAACAAAAAGAAGGCCTACCTAAGTAACTCTTAGTTCGGGACCTCACGTTTCCCCCCGGGAGCACTAAGCTGGAGCAGTAAGGGGGTACCAGAGCAGCGAGGGTGGCAGGGTAAATACTGTATGAGTGCACGCAGGTATACTGCATCGATCCTCCTTCACTGGCTGCATTGGCAGGATATACTGATCAGTGTTGTGTAGGTGCAGTGTTGGTGTGATGGTGCAGTGTTGGTGGTAGTGATGGACTGATGGTGCAGTGTTGGTGGTAGTGATGGACTGATGGTGCAGTGTTGGCATTGCTTGCAGTGTTGGTGTGATGGTGCAGTGTTGGTGTGATGGTGCAGTGTTGGTGTGATGGTGCAGTGTTGGTGTGATGGTGCTGTGTTGGTGTGATGGTGCAGTGTTGGTGTGATGGTGCAGTGTTGGTGTGATGGTGCAGTGTTGGTGTGATGGTGCAGTGTTGGTGTGATGGTGCAGTGTTGGTGTGATGGTGTAGTGATGGTGCAGTGTTGGTGGTAGTGATAGTGCAGTGTTGGTGTGATGGTGCAGTGTTGGTGTGTTGGTGCAGTGTTGGTGGTAGTGATGGTGCAGTGTTGGTGTGATGGTGCAGTGTTGGTGTGGCGGTGCAGTGTTGGTGGTAGTGATGGTGCAGTGTTGGTGTGTTGGTGCAGTGTTGGTGGTAGTGATGGTGCAGTGTTGGTGGTAGTGATAGTGCAGTGTTGGTGGTAGTGATGGTGCAGTGTTGGCGTTGCTTGCAGTGTTGATGTGATGGTGCAGTGTCGATGTGATGGTGCAGTGTTGGTGTGATGGTGCAGTGTTGGTGTGATGGTGCAGTGTTGGTGGTAGTGATGGTGCAGTGTTGGTGTGATGGTGCAGTGTTGGTGTGTTGGTGCAGTGTTGGTGGTAGTGATGGTGAAGTGTTGGTGTGATGGTGCAGTGTTGATGTGTTGGTGCAGTGTTGGTGGTAGTGATGGTGCAGTGTTGGTGTGTTGGTGGTAGTGATGGTGCAATGTTGGCGTTGCTTGCAGTGTTGGTGTGATGGTGCAGTGTTGGTGTGATGGTGCAGTGTTGGTGTGTTGAGCCAGTGTTGGTGGTAGTGATGGTGCAGTGTTGGTGTGATGGTGCAGTATTGGTGTGTTGGTGCAGTGTTGGTGTGTTGGTGCAGTGTTGGTGTGTTGGTGCAGTGTTGGTGCAGTGTTGGTGAGATGGTGCAGTGTTGGTGTGTTGGTGCAGTGTTGGTGTGTTGGTGCAGTGTTGGTGAGATGGTGCAGTGTTGGTGTGTTGGTGCAGTGTTGGTGTGATGGTGCAGTGTTGGTGTGATGGTGCAGTGTTGGTGTGTTGGTGCAGTGTTGGTGTGTTGGTGCAGTGTTGGTGTGTTGGTGCAGTGTTGGTGCAGTGTTGGTGAGATGGTGCAGTGTTGGTGTGTTGGTGCAGTGTTGGTGTGATGGTGCAGTGTTGGTGCGATGGTGCAGTGTTGGTGTGATGGTGCAGTGTTGTTGTGATGGTGCAGTGCTGGTGTGATGGTGCAGTGCTGGTGTGATAGTGCAGTGTTGGTGGTAGTGATGGTACAGTGTAGGTGTGATGGTGCTGTGTAGATGTAGTGTTAGTGTTGCACAAAGTAGGTGTTGATGGTGTTGGTGAAGTGTTGGGACACTCATTCTACCCCTTTACCAATCCCCCCCCTCCCCCCCACCCACCCCCCCCCCCCCCCCGAACACACCCACACAACACGGTACACAACCAGTACAATACCGGCACCGGTCCACAGATGACTACGTTGAACTGGGGAGTGACTTCCCCTAATCCCTATCCCTCCCTCTTCTCCAAGCCCCAACCTACACCCAATCCCCCCTCCCAACTCTTCTTCCTTCAGCAATCCCTAACCACATCCCAATCCCAAATCTTCACCTTTTTCGCCAATCCCCACCTTTCCTCCCCCCATCTTTACCCTTCCCCAACCCCCACCCTCCCCTTTTCCCTTCAATCACCCTTGCCCCAATCTGAATCCGTCACCCCTCGTCCCAATCGTCACCCTTCCCCAATCCCCACCCTCCCCTTAACCCTCCAATCCCTCTTCCCCCAATCCTCACCCTCTCCTTTTCCCTCCAATCCCCTCGCCCCAATCCCCCCAGGGGGAGCAGCATCAAGAGGCCCTCAGCTCCCCTCACAAATGCATCCTATTCAGGCTCCCCCTCGCTGCTCCCACAAGACTTTCCTCCCCCAGCTGCCTCCCCAGGACGCAGGGAGCCACGCTTGCCCTGGGGTTATTAATTTATGAATTTAAAATGAATTTTTGATAATTGTTCAATACTTTTGAAGTCATTAAAGATTTAAATAAATTCCTAACAAGGATTCTCTATTATTTCATTTAGTGTTTCATCAATTTCAACCTATTTTTATTTGAGTGAAATTGTGCCTTTTCAGATTTACTTAGAGTAGAGGAGTTGATCGTTTTAATTTGTATAAATAAATAAAGGTAAGTTTGAGCCCTAAATTGGGCCGAGGTGAAATTGCAATCCATAAAAATTTACCCGAAGTAACAAAATTAATATAATAATATACGGTAAAAATTTAAGCTATAAACGTTATATACTTGTAATTAATATTTTGCAATGCATAGATTATCCCCACCACAATAATTATACACTCCATTCAATATCGCTTGAATCATTTTCAATCTTACGAAATTTCCCACACATCTACAATAAAATTCTCCGCATTCCCTCAACATTTCATTTTCTACCTCAGAAAATATTTCCTTTACGATAATTAGATTATCCGCATCACACAACACCACAATAATTGTGTACTACTCCATTCAACACAAAAAAATTATTAATCACTTTACGAGAAATCAATCAAATTTCCCTTTCTCCCCTCAGAAAATTCTTCCTTTCCCCTCACAGGAATTTTCCCACTTTTCCTCACAAAAATTTCCGTCTCCCCTCGGAAAATATTCCCATCGCCCTAACAAAAATTCTCCCTATATTCTCTCAATAAGATTTCCCCTCATTTTCTCAACAAAATTTCCGTCTCCCCTCGGAAAATATTCCATTTCCCTCAAAGAAATTTTCCCACTTTTCCCCAGAAAAATTCTCGATTTCCCCTCATTAGCAGCGGTAGGCGAGGGAACTCTGAACGCGCCGCAAAAACGGAGGCAGCGAGGGCAGGCAGGCCTACTTCGCTGCCGCAAGACTGATTGAGGGGAACTTCGAGGGGAAGTGTGCCATGCAGTACAGACGAGGGTAGGTGTCTCCGTTGAGCACCTGAACTATCTCCATGGAGCCCCTCAATTATCCCCATGGAGCACCTTAATGATCTCCATGGAGCACCTCAATTATCCCCATGGAGCCCCTTAATTATCCCCATAAAGCACCTCAATTATCTCCATGGAGCACCTTAATTATCCCCACAAAGCACCTCAATGATCTCCATGGAGCCCCTTAATTATCTCCATGGAGCACCTGAACTATCCCCATGGAGCCCCTTAATTGTCCCCATAGAGCACCTCAATTATCCCCATAGAGCAACTTAATTATCTCCATGGAGCACCTAAATTATCCCCATAGAGCACCTGAATGAACTCCATGGAGCACCTCAATTATCCCCATAGAGTACCTCAATGATCTCCATGGAGCACCTCAATGATCTCCATGGAGCACCTGAATGAACTCCATGGAGCACCTCAATGATCTCTATGGAGCACCTGAATGAACTCCATGGAGCACCTCAATTATCTCCATGGAGCACCTGAATGAACTCCATGGAGCACCTCAATTATCCCCATAGAGTACCTCAATGATCTCCATGGAGCACCTCAATGATCTCCATGGAGCACCTGAATGAACTCCATGGAGCACCTCAATGATCTCTATGGAGCACCTGAATGAACTCCATGGAGCACCTCAATTATCTCCATGGAGCACCTGAATGAACTCCATGGAGCACAGAACTGTCTATGTAGAACGGATCTCGGGCCCATAGAGCGCCTAAATTATCTCTAAAAAGCACCCTAATTTTCTCCATGGAGCGTTTAAAATATTCTCATGGAGCGCCTAAACGATCTCCATGGAGTACGGCGCTCAATGGTTTCCATAGAGCACAAAAGAGCTACTATAATGTACAAAATAATAGCTTACGTTTCATTTAGACTACAAAATTATATAACTAATTATTTCCTCCTTTTTCTTAACCTCTTTCTTCCTTTTCTTTTTACCTCTTTCTTTTTATACTTTACCGCTTTCTTTTTTCCTTTTACCTCTTTCTTTTTTCCTTTACCTCTTTCTTTCTTTACCTCTTTCTTTATTTTCTTTCTCTTTCTCTCTTTTTCTTCACATCTTTCTTTCCTTTATCACTTTCTTCATTTTCCTTTCCTCTTCTCTCTCCCTCTCTCTCTCTCTCTCTCTCTCACTCTCCCCGCCCTGCAAGAAACAGAGAGGCTCGGTAGGCTCGTAAGTTGCGATCATTGCAGCCTAGGCCTACGAGGGAAGCCTTGCCAGCCTGCCTAGGCCTACGCGCCGTCTCACAGCACCAGAGGCCTACCTACACACGCAGCACATCAGTGGCAAGAACACTTCTTTATTCTTATTCATCCAAATTTCATTTACGCATCCCTAATTCTATTTACACACTTCTTTATTCTTTTTCATTTAAATGTTGAGTTCTATTTACGCCTCTTTAATTCTAATGAATTAATTTTTTATTCTTATTCATTCAAATTTTATGAGTATTTATACATCTCTCATTCTATTCACACACTTCTTTACTCTCATTCATTTTTCATGTTCAATTTTATTTGTACTTCTCTGACTCTATTTCCACAGCTTGATCTGTTCTCTTTTATGTATTTATCTCTTTATCTTTACTTCAATCAAGTTACCTACATTTCTATTTATGTAATTGTACTCTTCTATTTTTATTTTTTTATTTAACAGTATGTCTGTTTCAATTTTGATTTTTCTGTTCTCATCAATTCGTCTTTATTTCTCCATTTTACGCATTTATCAATCGTCACCAGCCTCAGCACCCCAGCTTCCGGCAAATAATTTACTATTTCACATAAACATCAAAACCAATAAAATAACATCAAAGAAATAAACATTCACCGCAAAAAAATTAATGTCAAAGAAATTAAACGCAAGAAATGAACATCAAACGCACGCACATGCAGTATACCAACGCGCTCTAACAAATGCATTCAACATATGCCCACATGTATCCAAATTCAAACACACACACTCATGTACGCAGCTGCCCACACACGCACACGAAATGTGTGGGGTTGCCGCACACCAGCGCTTACTACACGGTGGCTACCAGCTTGTTGGCAGCAAGTTGGAGCAAGTTGGCAGCAACGTAAGTTGGTTGGCAGCAAGTTGGAGCAACTTGGTAGTAAGTTGCAACAAAATAACAGTTTGTTTGCAGCAACTTACAGCAAGTTGACAGCCAGTGCTACAGAGCAGGCACCAGTGCTACAGAGCAGGCACCCGTGCTACAGAGCAGGCACCCGTGCTACAGAGCAGGCACCCGTGCTACAGAGCAGGCACCCGTGCTACAGAGCAGGCACCCGTGCTACAGAGCAGGCACCCGTGCTACAGAGCAGGCACCAGTGCTACAGAGCAGGCACCCGTGCTACAGAGCAGGCACCCGTGCTACAGAGCAGGCACCCGTGCTACAGAGCAGGCACCCGTGCTACAGAGCAGGCACCCGTGCTACAGAGCAGGCACCCGTGCTACAGAGCAGGCACCCGTGCTACAGAGCAGGCACCAGTGCTACAGAGCAGGCACCAGTGCTACAGAGCAGGCACCCGTGCTACAGAGCAGGCACCCGTGCTACAGAGCAGGCACCCGTGCTACAGAGCAAGCACCCGTGCTACAGAGCAAGCACCCGTGCTACAGAGCAAGCACCCGTGCTACAGAGCAAGCACCCGTGCTACAGAGCAAGCACCCGTGCTACAGAGCAGGCACCCGTGCTACAGAGCAGGCACCCGTGCTACAGAGCAGGCACCCGTGCTACAGAGCAGGCACCCGTGCTACAGAGCAGGCACCAGTGCTACAGAGCAGGCACCAGTGCTACAGAGCAGGCACCCGTGCTACAGAGCAGGCACCCGTGCTACAGAGCAGGCACCCGTGCTACAGAGCAGGCACCCGTGCTACAGAGCAAGCACCCGTGCTACAGAGCAAGCACCCGTGCTACAGAGCAAGCACCCGTGCTACAGAGCAAGCACCCGTGCTACAGAGCAGGCACCAGTGCTACAGAGCAGGCACCAGTGCTACAGAGCAGGCACCCGTGCTACAGAGCAGGCACCCGTGCTACAGAGCAGGCACCCGTGCTATAGCAGGCACCAGTGCTACAGAGCAGGCACCCGTGCTACAGAGCAGGCACCCGTGCTACAGAGCAGGCACCAGTGCTACAGAGCAGGCACCCGTGCTACAGAGCAGGCACCCGTGCTACAGAGCAGGCACCCGTGCTACAGAGCAGGCACCAGTGCTACAGAGCAGGCACCCGTGCTACAGAGCAGGCACCCGTGCTACAGAGCAGGCACCAGTGCTACAGAGCAGGCACCAGTGCTACAGAGCAGGCACCCGTGCTACAGAGCAGGCACCCGTGCTACAGAGCAGGCACCAGTGCTACAGAGCAGGCACCAGTGCTACAGAGCAGGCACCCGTGCTACAGAGCAGGCACCAGTGCTACAGAGCAGGCACCCGTGCTACAGAGCAGGCACCCGTGCTACAGAGCAGGCACCCGTGCTACAGAGCAGGCACCCGTGCTACAGAGCAGGCACCCGTGCTACAGAGCAGGCACCCGTGCTACAGAGCAGGCACCCGTGCTACAGAGCAGGCACCAGTGCTACAGAGCAGGCACCCGTGCTACAGAGCAGGCACCCGTGCTACAGAGCAGGCACCAGTGCTACAGAGCAGGCACCAGTGCTACAGAGCAGGCACCCGTGCTACAGAGCAGGCACCAGTGCTACAGAGCAGGCACCCGTGCTACAGAGCAGGCACCCGTGCTACAGAGCAGGCACCAGTGCTACAGAGCAGGCACCAGTGCTACAGAGCAGGCACCCGTGCTACAGAGCAGGCACCAGTGCTACAGAGCAGGCACTAGTGCTACAGAGCAGGCACCAGTGCTACAGAGCAGGCACCCGTGCTACAGAGCAGGCACCAGTGCTACAGAGCAGGCACCCGTGCTACAGAACAGGCACCCGTGCTACAGAGCAGGCACCAGTGCTACAGAGCAGGCACCAGTGCTACAGAGCAGGCACCCGTGCTACAGAGCAGGCACCAGTGCTACAGAGCAGGCACCCGTGCTACAGAGCAGGCACCCGTGCTACAGAGCAGGCACCCGTGCTACAGAGCAGGCACCCGTGCTACAGAGCAGGCACCCGTGCTACAGAGCAGGCACTAGTGCTACAGAGCAGGCACTAGTGCTACAGAGCAGGCACCCGTGCTACAGAGCAGGCACCAGTGCTACAGAGCAGGCACCCGTGCTACAGAGCAGGCACCCGTGCTACAGAGCAGGCACCAGTGCTACAGAGCAGGCACCAGTGCTACAGAGCAGGCACCCGTGCTACAGAGCAGGCACCAGTGCTACAAAGCAGGCACCCGTGCTACAGAGCAGGCACCAGTGCTACAGAGCAGGCACCAGTGCTACAGAGCAGGCACCAGTGCTACAGAGCAGGCACCAGTGCTACAGAGCAGGCACCCGTGCTACAGAGCAGGCACCAGTGCTACAGAGCAGGCACCCGTGCTACAGAGCAGGCACCCGTGCTACAGAGCAGGCACCCGTGCTACAGAGCAGGCACCCGTGCTACAGAGCAGGCACCCGTGCTACAGAGCAGGCACCCGTGCTACAGAGCAGGCACCCGTGCTACAGAGCAGGCACCAGTGCTACACAGCAGGCACCCGTGCTACAGAGCAGGCACCAGTGCTACAGAGCAGGCCCCCGTGCTACAGGCACCCGTGCTACAGAGCAGGCACTCGTGCTACAGAGCAGGCACCAGTGCTACAGAGCAGGCACCCGTGCTACAGAGCAGGCACCCGTGCTACAGAGCAGGCACCAGTGCTACAGAGCAGGCACCCGTGCTACAGAGCAGGCACCCGTGCTACAGAGCAGGCACCCGTGCTACAGAGCAGGCACCAGTGCTACAGAGCAGGCACCCGTGCTACAGAGCCGGCACCCGTGCTACAGAGCAGGCACGCGTGCTACAGAGCAGGCACCCGTGCTACAGAGCAAGCACCCGTGCTACAGAGCAGGCACCCGTGCTACAGAGCAAGCACCCGTGCTACAGAGCAGGCACCCGTGCTACAGAGCAAGCACCCGTGCTACAGAGCAGGCACCCGTGCTACAGAGCAGGCACCCGTGCTTCAAAGCAGTAAATTCAACGAATTTACTGAAATCTGAGGGCAGTAAGCAGTGTTGCACAAGTCAGTAAGCGGTGTGCATTGCGAGCAGTAACCTGATCA
Organism: Morinoia aosen; assembly: GCA_030386875.1. Classification (NCBI taxonomy): domain Eukaryota; kingdom Metazoa; phylum Arthropoda; class Malacostraca; order Amphipoda; family Talitridae; genus Morinoia; species Morinoia aosen. Next base: position 38,595,024 of record CM059557.1, on the reverse strand, counting down.
GGGTTAGGCTAGACAGATCAGCAGCACCCTAGGGTACGGCCGGCCTGCTGTAACATTCCTTGAGGTTCTGTCTACACTGTCTGGGCCATGAGATACAGACAGACTTCAGTGCTGGACCGAGACGTCTGTCTGCAGAGTAGGGAGACATGAGGGCAGACTGCCGATCAACTTTTGTCTGAGGGGAACTTCGGCAACGTTCTATGCTTCCCTCGCTTCTATGTGGAATTTCTGGACTAAATTTTTCTCTTTCTCTTGGTATGAGTTTTCTTTTCCTTCCCTCAAACTTCGTCCCCTTTCCTAAACCTTCTTCTTCTCCTTCCCTCAGAATCCCTCAAACTTTCTTTACCTCAGAATCACCCAAACCTCTCCCATCTCTCCTCACAACACCCACACTTCCTCTCCCTCCCCCAGAACTCTCACAACTCCCCTCTCCCCTAAAAACCCACACCTCTCCCACAGCTCTTCCACTCCCTTCCCTTCACCTCTTCCTTACAACACCCACACCTCTCCCACTCCTCTCCCTCCCCTGCAACACCCACACCTCACTCACAGCTCTCCCATTCCCTTCCCTCCGTCTCTCCCGAACAACACCCACACTTCTCCACCACAGCTACCACACCACCCCTCCCTCCCCCCCTCCTCCGGGGGACACGGCACATCTGCCAAGCGAAGTGCCGACCATTTTTTGCGGCGCGAATTTTTGTACGGCGCACAATGGCACGGCCTAAATGTGCCCGGGCTTGGCACGGGCACTCTACCCCCCGGGGGTTGGGGGGTGGGGCAAGAGGGGGGTCGTAGTGGGGGGAGAAGGGGTTAGGAAGAGCAGATACAGAACAGCATACCTTCTTTCTACTCCTACGCCTTCAGTGTGAGGGGTTGAAATGCTGTGGGTTGAATGGTTGTCGGGGTTGAGGGGTTGATAAGACTAATCGTTAGATTGAGAGGTCCAGATTTAGGGGTTGAACCGAGGATAGACGGGTTCAAATGGAATGGTTGAGGGTTGAACAGAGGACAGACGGTTTTAAACGGAATGGTTGAGAATGGTTGAGGGTTGAACACGAGGACAGACGGGTTTAAATGGAATGGTTGAGGGGTTGAACAGAGGACAGACGGGTTCAGATGGCAGGGTTGAGGGGTTGAACAGAGGACAGACGGGTTCAAATGGGAAAATTGAGGGGTTGAACAGAGTTCTGGGGTTCAGATGGAAGGAAGGGTTTAGGAGTTCAGTGATATGACAGCCGAGTGTATAAGCTGGGGGTAATAAAGAAGAGGGGTTGAAAGGATTGAGTGATTCGCAGCGTTGAGAAAGGGGTTGGTGAGGTTGAGTGCGGGTTGGGTGGGTTAAAAAGAGGGGGTGGGTGGGTTGAAGAGGGGGGTGGTAGAGTTGATTCTCTCCCCTCAATTTTTCCCTCACTTGGGTGGGGTTAGAAACTTGGGTTATGCTCCCCGCAAAAAAAAAGGGGGGGGGGTAATATTGGGGAACGGGTGGGTGGGAAGGCTTAGATACGTTCAAGCGCTCCTTCTCTCCCCATCTCTACTTAATCCTCCCCATCCTCCCCGTTTCCCTTTCCCCTCTCCCTCATATTCCCCCTCCCCCCCCAACAAGAAGAGACACACGAGCTACAAAAAGAACAACGTACGCCTGCCTCCCCAGTGGGGGTCTGTCACCCCCTCACCCCACCCCCCACCCCCCCCCCTTCTCGTTCACCCCCTCCTTCTCACCCCCCCCCCCCCACACACACACACACAATATCGGCCTTCTCAATTACACCAAAATTAGACGCGTGCACAGTAGTATGCGTAGACTTGAGTTAAGCTCTTATATAACAGTGTGCGTAGACTAAAAGAGAACACAGCTGTGTGCGTAGACCATATTACGCGTGTACGCAGTAATTACGACGCGTACACTACGCTCATCAGACGTAAAAGGCGCCGGCATGGGGTCATGGTGGCTACACGCACACACTGAACACGTACACAGTGAATACACAACAGTGACACGCACACAATACAGCACACACAAAATACATGAAACACACAGGCAGCACACAACACTACACACAACACACCACACAAACACAAACACACAGACACCACACAACACAGACACCACACAACACAGACACCACACAAACAACACAAACAACACACAGACACCACACAACATAAAAACACAACACACAGACAAAACACAACACAAACACACACAGCACACAAACACAAACGCAAAAACTGACACCACACAACACAAACACAACACACAAACAGACACCACACAACAAACACAACACACGAACAGACACCACACAACACACACAACACACAAACAGACACCACACAACACAAACAAACACAACACAAACGGACACCACACAACACTAACACACACAACACAAACACACACAACACAACGCACAAACAGACAACACAAAACACAAACACACACAACACACAAACACACACAACACACAAACACACACAACACACAAACACACACAACACACAAACACACACAACACACAAACACACACAACACACAAACACACACAACACACAAACACACACAACACACAAACACACACAACACACAAACACACACAACACACAAACACACACAACACACAAACACACACAACACACACAACACACAAACACACACAACACACACAACACACAAACACACACAACACACAAACACACACAACACACAAACACACACAACACAAACACACACAACACACAAACACACACAACACACAAACACACACAACACACAAACACACACAACACACAAACACACACAACACACACAACACACAAACACACACAACACACACAACACACAAACACACACAACACACAAACACACACAACACACACAACACACAAACACACACAACACACACAACACACAAACACACACAACACACAAACACACACAACACACAAACACACACAACACACAAACACACACAACACACAAACACACACAACACACAAACACACACAACACACAAACACACACAACACACAAACACACACAACACACACAACACACAAACACACACAACACACACAACACACAAACACACACAACACACAAACACACACAACACACAAACACACACAACACACAAACACACACAACACACAAACACACACAACACACAAACACACACAACACACAAACACACACAACACACAAACACACACAAACACACACAACACACACAAAACACAAACACACACAACACACAAACACACACAACACACAAACACACACAACACACAAACACACACAACACACAAACACACACAACACACAAACACACACAACACACAAACACACACAACACACAAACACACACAACACACAAACACACACAACACACAAACACACACAACACACAAACACACACAACACACAAACACACACAACACACAAACACACACAACACACAAACACACACAACACACAAACACACACAACACACAAACACACACAACACACAAACACACACAACACACAAACACACACAACACACAAACACACACAACACACAAACACACACACACACAAACACACACAACACACAAACACACACAACACACAAACACACACAACACACAAACACACACAACACACAAACACACACAACACACAAACACACGTGCCCGCACACAGTACGAATGAGAACATCAGACGCGCCGTCCTGTGTGCCTCCTGACCTCCTCACACAGCCTACTTCTGTGTAGTGCACACACGCACATATACACGTGTACACTCACGCGCACATACACTCACGCACATACACGCACACACACTCACATATACACACACACACACACACACCCGTACATACACGTGCACACATGTATACATTCACACATGTACACACACACACACACACACACACACAAAGGTGCACACTCACGTCAACATTCACATGTGTGGACGCGATGTCAGTTTAAGCCTCCCTACAAGTAACAAAGGCGTTCCAAAGTGGGGAAGGATGAGGGCACCATTTAGCATGGCGTTAAGGGAACGCGGAATTTATGCACAAGGCGTGTTCCCGCACAAGATTCCCAGCGCATAAAAACAGTAAGTTAAGAAGGAAGGGCAGAATTTTTCTATACTATGAAACAAGATAACAGATGAAGAAGAAAGAGAAAGGTGATAAAAAAAGACAGCTGTGAACCCAAAAAAAAGATAGTCCTTTAACAAAAAAATTAAAATAAAATTGCAACATAAAGAAGGGCAACTTCACTCTTAGCTCAGGACCTCACATTTTCCCCAGTAGAGCGTGTGAACACGTGAAGAAGTGGCGCACGTGTAAACACATGTGCAAACACTTAAAGGCATTTTACATGAGTACATATGTAAATTGGAATTGCGCACCAGCCACACATGCACACAGAGACCCACACATCTCAGCGTGGTGTGTCTACACAGCGCCACTATACATATGTACACAGGACTTGTGTGGACCGGTGTAGAGCAGTAGTAATATACAGCTCTATACAGAGCTTTGTAGTTCTGTGCAGCTCTTCAACACAGCATTATACAGCACCCCACAGCATTATACAGCATCACACAGCCATTATACAGTACCACACAGCATTATACAGCACCAGACAGTATTATAACACTGCACACAGCATTACATAACACCACACAGCTGTACACATACCCCCCACAGCCATGTACACATCGGGCTAACACACAAGTATGTGAGCTACTAACATATTCATGTGCTCTGTCTAGACTCTCTTGCACCACCTAAATCTACGCGCAATTTATGTAACTTACACATATGTGTCTGTGAGCTATATTCTCGCAGTCCTATTTTCTACTTTTTTTCTATCTACATATTTTAACGTCCCAGAGGCTTCGTGTAGTCTGTTAAAATCATTCAAGTTGATACAAAAATACCAAGTTCTACGCACATGTAATCTCATAATCGTGTGTACAAATGATTGCGTTTAGTAAGAACACCAACTTCCACGCACATGTAATCTCATAATCGTGTGTACAAATGATGGCGTATAGTAAAAAAACACTAACTCCCACGTACATGCAATGTTCCAATCATGTGTGAAAATGGTTGCGCCTAGGCGCAGGCACAGCGCGCCTAGACACACCACAATTAGGGCACCATTTTCCTGCTAGAGGCAGGAGTGCCGTCAACTGACTACATCAACTGTCGGGCTGAGGTCAACCGAGACGTCAAGTTACTCTCATTAGCTCGTAACTCGAGCCTCAGAATCAAACTGAGCTCATACTCGTGTAATTCCATAGCAAGCGCACGCTTAAAATAATTTCCAAGTTGAATCAGTAGCTCGAAGTCAGCATCCTTTATGAGCCTTATAATAACTTTTGACGTACTTTATTTAATAACTATTGACACACTCAACTTGATAACTTTTGACACACTTGATAACTTTTGACACACTTGATAACTTTTGACACACTTGATAACTTTTGGCACACTTGATAACTTTTGGCACACTTGATAACTTTTGACACACTTGATAACTTTTGACACACTTGATAACTTTTGATACACTTGATAACTTTTGGCACACTTGATAACTTTTGACACACTTGATAACTTTTGACACACTTGATAACTTTTGACACACTTGATAACTTTTGACACACTTGATAACTTTTGGCACACTTGATAACTTTTGACACACTTGATAACTTTTGACACACTTGATAACTTTTGACACACTTGATAACTTTTGACACACTTGATAACTTTTAACACACTTGATAACTTTTGACACACTTGATAACTTTTGACACACTTAACTTTTGACACACTTAACTTTTGACACACTTGACTTTTGACACACTTGACTTTTGACACACTTGACTTTTGACACACTTGACTTTTGACACACTTGACGTTTGACACACTTGACTTTTGACACACTTGACTTTTGACACACTTGACTTTTGACACACTTGACTTTTGACACACTTGACTTTTGACACACTTGACTTTTGACATGCTCACCTGTCGTATCCTATGAATGGTACAGGTTATGCTCAATTTTTTTTCAAGTTTTCATTTATGTTCATTCACGACATTTTCAACATCCGCTCAATCATGTTAGTATGACATCCAATTTTCGAATCATGGTGACACCCAAGTGACGCACTCAATATTCCAGTCAAGTTGATACACGATGGTCAACATATTCCACTCAATTCAACATTTGTTTTCAACATTAGGATCTCGCATACCTTTCAGTTTACGGCAGGGCGCAATGAGTTGAGGTGGTACCCTTTTCTGCTCCAGTTGAGGTGGTACCCTTTTCTACTCCAGTTGAAGTGGTACCCATTTCTACTCCAGTTGAAGTGGTACCCATTTCTACTCCAGTTGAAGTGGTACCCATTTCTACTCCAGTTGAAGTGGTACCCATTTCTACTCCAGTTGAGGTGGTACCCATTTCTACTCCAGTTGAAGTGGTACCCTTTTCAGCTCCAGTTGAAGTGGTACCCATTTCTACTCCAGTTGAGGTGGTACCCATTTCTACTCCAGTTGAAGTGGTACCCATTTCTACTCCAGTTGAAGTGGTACCCATTTCTACTCCAGTTGAAGTGGTACCCATTTCTACTCCAGTTGAAGTGGTACCCATTTCTTACCCATTTCAACATTTAAGTTGGGTATGAGTTTTGGGTATGAGCGCGTACCCTTTAATTCTACATTGCCTGAACTGGGATTTGAACCCGGGACTTCCAGAACGAAATGCAAGCACGTTACCACTCGTCCACGGTAGCCATGCATCAAATAGCATCAAAGTAACATATTTCGACAAAGAATACAACTTTTAGTCACACACGTAAATTTTTTTCAATTACCAAGCTGGTATCTAGAAATAGATACAGAAATTAGGAAAAAACAGCTTACATAAACACAACCGTAGCACAAAAAATAACTTGATGTGGATGTTAGCAAAGATATAAAAGGTTAGCAAGAAAGGCTCCAGTAGCAAGCGAGTGCACGAGCATACAAATATAGCAGAGCGCATAGCACTGGGGCTACATGTACGTATGTGCACACACTCACAAACGCACACAGAAATGCAAATACATACCGAGAAGTTATCACACGTACACTCACATACAAACAAACACACACACACACACGCATACGCAAATTTCCACACAAAAGCACACACACATTGTCATGGACACATATACAAAAAGACACAGAGACGCACACCCAAGTTCACACACATATAAATACACACAACACACACGCACACGCACAAGTAGGCTTGTCTGTCCTCGGTGCCCTCGCGCACAGGCGCGTGTGATGCGAGGGAACGCGCGACGGCAAACACTGAGGCCGGGCACTGGTGGTGCTGGTCTGTGTGGTGTGTGAGGGGTGTGTGGTGTGTAGTGTGAGATGTTTGGGGTGTGTGGTGTGCAGTGTGAGATGTGTGGGGTGTGTGGTGTGCAGTGTGAGATGTGTGGGGTGTGTGGTGTGCAGTGTGAGATGTGTGGGGTGTGTGGTGTGGAGTGTGAGATGTGTGGGGTGTGTGGTGTGCAGTGTGAGATGTGTGGGGTGTGTGGGTGTGCAGTGTGAGATGTGTGGGGTGTGTGGTGTGTAGAGTGAGATGTGTGGGGTGTGGGGTGTGTGGTGTGTAGTGTGAGATGTGTGTTGTGTAGTGAGATGTGTGTTGTGTAGTGAGATGTGTGTTGTGTAGTGAGATGTGTGGGGTGTGTGCTGTGAGATGGCATAATAGTTGTGGGATTGGGTGTGTGGTGTGTAGGGCGTGGCGTGTGGTGTAGTGTGTAGTGTGGACTGTAGCGAAGGTGTAGAGTGGTGTGGGGTGTGTGGTGAGGGGAGTGTGATGAGCCGTGCGGTGAGTGAAGAATTATTAGGCCTAATATGGCAATATTAGGCCTATCTATGATGAATGCAAGGCCTAATATAGCAATATTAGGCCTATTTATAATGAATGTAAGGCCTAACATAACCATAGATTAATATAGGTCCCAAATTCAGAATGAATACCAGACACTGCAATAACAGGTCTAATAATACGAGTACAATTAATATCGAGTCTAATATCACGATCACTATTCATCCTAATTTTATAATAATTATTATTAGATGTATCAATTGATAAGAATAATAAATATCACGGTGTAGGGAACAATATTGCAATTTACGATCGACCAAATATCAAAAGTACTTCATCTCCATGTTCCATGTGTATTTTCAGGCCGCCTTTTTTTCCTACACAAATCTTAAATTTCATAAAAATCATAAGCGCTAGAGCAAAAATCCCAAAACACAAAAAAAATCCATAGAGCAAAAACATCAACATTTTTCCCCCGTCACCCCCTTCTTGTTTCCAACCATTATTAAATTTCCATCAAACTTCCCCTTCCCATACCCCTTCCCCTTCCGTACCCCTCGGCCATACCTCCTCCAATTCCCCACAGCTTTCATCCCCACCCAACCCCCCACTCTCTTTTTTCATCTAAAATCCCGCTTTGCAATCCCACTCAACCGAACTCTTTCGCAATCACCCAGTCCAACCTTTGTGCAATCCTACTTAATTAAGCCCACTCAATCTTGTCGTTAAAAATTTCTTTTTTGCAATCCCACCCAACTCATTTCTCGGCTCAAAACCGCCCTTTCCCTCTCTTCTCCGCTCAAATCGCCCCTTTTTTCCCTCTCCTCTCCGCTGAAATCCCCCTTTTTCCCTCTCCTCTCCGCTCAAATCCCCCTTTTCCCTCTCCTCTCCGCTCAAATCGCCCCTTTTTCCCCTCTCCTCTCCGCTCAAATCGCCCTTTTCCCTCTCCTCTCCGCTCAAATCCCCCTTTTCCCTCTCCTCTCCGCTCAAATCCCCCCTTTTCCCTCTCCTCTCCGCTCAAATCCCCCTTTTCCCTCTCCTCTCCGCTCAAATCCCCCTTTTCCCTCTCCTCTCCGCTCAAATCGCCCCTTTTTTCCCTCTCCTCTCCGCTCAAATCGCCCTTTTCCCTCTCCTCTCCGCTCAAATCCCCCTTTTCCCTCTCCTCTCCGCTCAAATCCCCTTTTTCCCTCTCCTCTCCGCTCAAATCGCCCCTTTTCTTTTCCCTCTCCTCTCCGCTCAAATCCCCCTTTTCCCTCTCCTCTCCGCTCAAATCCCCCTTTTCCCTCTCCTCTCCGCTCAAATCCCCTTTTTCCCTCTCCTCTCCGCTCAAATCCCCCTTTTCCCTCTCCTCTCCGCTCAAATCGCCCCTTTTTCCCTCTCCTCTCCGCTCAAATCCCCCTTTTCCCTCCTCCTCTCCGCTCAAATCCCCCTTTTCCCTCTCCTCTCCGCTCAAATCCCCCTTTTCCCTCTCCTCTCCGCTCAAATCCCCTTTTTCCCTCTCCTCTCCCGCTCAAATCCCCCTTTTCCCTCTCCTCTCCGCTCAAATCGCCCCTTTTTTCCCTCTCCCTCTCCGCTCAAATCCCCCTTTTCCCTCTCCTCTCCGCTCAAATCGCCCCTTTTTTCCCTCTCTCCTCTCCGCTCAAATCGCCCTTTTCCCCTCTCCTCTCCGCTCAAATCCCCCCTTTTCCCTCTCCTCTCCGCTCAAATCCCCTTTTTCCCTCTCCTCTCCGCTCAAATCCCCTTTTCCCTCTCCTCTCCGCTCAAATCCCCCTTTTCCCTCTCCTCTCCGCTCAAATCCCCTTTTTCCCTCTCCTCTCCGCTCAAATCCCCCCTTTTCCCTCTCCTCTCCCGCTCAAATCCCCCTTTTCCCTCTCCTCTCCGCTCAAATCGCCCCTTTTTTCCCTCTCCTCTCCGCTCAAATCCCCCTTTTCCCTCTCCTCTCCGCTCAAATCCCCCTTTTCCCTCTCCTCTCCGCTCAAATCCCCCTTTTCCCTCTCCTCTCCGCTCAAATCCCCCCTTTTTCCCTCTCCTCTCCGCTCAAATCGCCCCTTTTTCCCTCTCCTCTCCGCTCAAATCCCCCTTTTCCCTCTCCTCTCCGCTCAAATCCCCCTTTTTCCCTCTCCTCTCCGCTCAAATCCCCTTTTTTCCCTCTCCTCTCCGCTCAAATCCCCCTTTTCCCTCTCCTCTCCGCTCAAATCCCCTTTTTCCCTCTCCTCTCCGCTCAAATCCCCCTTTTTCCCTCTCCTCTCCGCTCAAATCCCCCCTTTTCCCTCTCCTCTCCGCTCAAATCACCCCCTTTTCCCTCTCCTCTCCGCTCAAATCCCCCCTTTTCCCTCTCCTCTCCGCTCAAATCCCCCTTTTCCCTCTCCTCTCCGCTCAAATCCCCCTTTTCCCTCTCCTCTCCGCTCAAATCCCCTTTTTTCCCTCTCCTCTCCGCTCAAATCCCCTTTTTCCCTCTCCTCTCCGCTCAAATCCCCTTTTTCCCTCTCCTCTCCGCTCAAATCCCCTTTTTCCCTCTCCTCTCCGCTCAAATCCCCTTTTTCCCTCTCCTCTCCGCTCAAATCCCCTTTTTCCCTCTCCTCTCCGCTCAAATCCCCTTTTCCCTCTCCTCTCCGCTCAAATCCCCTTTTTCCCCCTCCTCTCCGCTCAAATCCCCTTTTTCCCTCTCCTCTCCGCTCAAATCCCCTTTTTCCCTCTCCTCTCCGCTCAAATCCCCCTTTTCCCTCTCCTCTCCGCTCAAATCCCCTTTTTCCCTCTCCTCTCCGCTCAAATCCCCTTTTTCCCTCTCCTCTTCCGCTCAAATCCCCTTTTTCCCTCTCCTCTCCGCTCAATCCCCTTTTTCCCTCTCCTCTCCGCTCAAATCCCCTTTTTTCCCTCTCCTCTCCGCTCAAATCCCCTTTTTCCCTCTCCTCTCCGCTCAAATCCCCCTTTTCCCTCTCCTCTCCGCTCAAATCCCCTTTTTCCCTCTCCTCTCCGCTCAAATCCCCTTTTTCCCTCTCCTCTCCGCCTCAAATCCCCTTTTTCCCTCTCTTCTCCGCTCAAATCCCCCTTTTTTCCCTCTCCTCTCCGCTCAAATCCCCCTTTTCCCTCTCTCTCCGCTCAAATCCCCCTTTTCCCTCTCCTCTCCGCTCAAATCCCCCTTTTCCCTCTCCTCTCCGCTCAAATCCCCCTTTTCCCTCTCCTCTCGGCTCAAATCCCCCCTTTTCCCTTTCCTCTCCGCTCAAATCCCCCTTTTCCCTCTCCTCTCCGCTCAAATCCCCCTTTTTCCCTCTCCTCTCCGCTCAAAACCCCTTTTTGCAACCAACACCCGTCCCCAAATCCCCCAAAAAGAGGGAGGGTAGGGAGGGGGGAGGGTGGTGCCATAGGCCGGCGCGTTCCCACGCTCCAATAGGCAGGCCGCGCCGTGCAGCAAAATTCTAGTTTGGACGCAGGCAAAAAGTTGCGCGCTGATAACGACTGGAGCCTGATCGGGCAAGTCAGGTAACTGGGCTGCAAGTCAGGTAACTGGGCTGCAAGTCAGGTAACTGGGCAGTAAGTCAGGTAACTGGGCTGCAAGTCAGGTAACTTGGCTGCAAGTCAGGTAACTGGGCAGCAAGTCAGGTAACTGGGCAGCAAGTCAGGTAACTAGGCAGCAAGTCAGGTAACTGGGCTACAAGTCAGGTAACTGGGCTGCAAGTCAGGTAACTGGGCAGCAAGTCAGGTAACTGGGCAGTAAGTCAGGTAACTGGGCTGCAAGTCAGGTAACTTGGCTGCAAGTCAGGTAACTGGGCAGCAAGTCAGGTAACTAGGCAGCAAGTCAGGTAACTGGGCTGCAAGTCAGGTAACTGGGCAGCAAGTCAGGTAACTGGGCAGCAAGTCAGGTAACTGGGCAGCAAGTCAGGTAACTGGGCTGCAAGTCAGGTAACTGGGCAGCAAGTCAGGTAACTGGGCTGCAAGTCAGGTAACTGGGCAGCAAGTCAGGTAACTGGGCAGCAAGTCAGGTAAGTGGGCAGCAAGTCAGGTAACTGGGCAGCAAGTCAGGTAACTGGGCAGCAAGTCAGGTAACTGGGCAGCAAGTCAGGTAACTGGGCAGCAAGTCAGGTAACTGGGCAGCAAGTCAGGTAACTGGGCAGCAAGTCAGGTAACTGACCACGGGCAACTTGCATTGTTGTAGCGGAACAGCTGGCACCGGAAGTAAATATGGCAGTAACTACAACATTACGACAGCAATTGCAACATTACGCCAATTAAGTAAAATTACTAAGAAGTAAATAAAATTTACTTTAGAAATTAATGAAAAAAATGTCAGTACTGCTGCGATGCCCAGCAATCTGAGGCGCAGTAACCCCCGCGGGGATTAACGTAGGCAGAAATGATGACATCCCCGTCGGGTTGGGAGGCGGGGGAGGGGGGGGGTTGCGTCAAGCGGCGGCTGTGCGGCCTCAGGAAATGGCAGCCTCCCCAACCCTCCCCAGCGGTGTCTACTCTCACTGGCACCCACGCATTCCCCACGCATTCCCCACACACTCCCCACACATTCCCCACGCCACCCACACGCTCCCCACACACACTCTCTACTCCTCCCACCCACCCACACACTCCCCACAACTTCATTTCTCCCAACATTCCCCAGTTTCAAGTTCCCTGTACTCACGCAGTACTAATTACAATTCCAGTCTCTAAGCTCGCATGAAATTTCTAAAATGTATTTTGAGCAACAAGTTGACTTTACCTCTGGTGCCCCTCACATACAACTCGAAAATTTTATTCTATTTTTCTATTTCTGTTTTTTTCTATTTCGATGTTTTTTTTTGTCATTTCCCAACCTCCTGAAGTGAACTATTAACTTTAGTTCTTCCCCCTCTTCTCTTCCCCACGCACCTGTTCTTCTCCCCACTATCATTTATACCCTTCATCCCCATTTACATCTTCTTTTTCCCCCTACTTCCCAACACACCTGTCCTCCCTCATTCTTCTTCATTCCCTTCTTTCCTCATTCTTCCCCATACACCTGTTCTTTTCCGCTTCTTCTCCCCACTCTTCTCATTCTTCCACCCCCTTTCTCTCCCCTCACTCGAGGCCTCCCCAGCAGTTGGGGCTGCCGGCCAGACGGATTACCCTCCCCAGACTAGCACCCTCCCCTCTCTTCCCTCTCCCTCTCCCTCCCCTCCCCCTCCTCCCCTTCCCCTCTCCCTCTCTCTCTCCCCTCCCCCTCCTCCCCCTCCCACTCCCTGGGCCTTCTACTCCCCAGACAGCCCCGCTAGTCCCCCTCACAGATATCCTATACAGCTGTTGCAGGTGTAACAGCTGTAGCAGATGCTGCACGATAGACAGCTGATCAAGTGAATCAAGAAGAGCAGCTGAATCAGATGTTGCAGATGAAACAGCTGTACCAGGTGTTGTAGTTGTAACAGCTGCAGCGGTGTTGGAAAAGTAACAGCTGCAGGTGTACCAGGTGTAAAAGATGCAACAGATATTGCAGGTGCAACAAAAATAAGATTGCATGTTAGTATAAGCCTGCCTAACCGCTTTAAAAAAAAGTGTTCCAAAGAGTGGAAGGAGTTTGGACCATTTAGTATAGAGATGCAACAATTTATACAAGTACCTGGCAACAAGCAGCTGCACCTGGCAACAAGCAGCTGCACCTGGCAACAAGCAGCTGCACCTGGCAACAAAAAATCAAGCCGCGATAAAACGGTCAAAACGGGCGGTCAGTAGCAAGTCTCCGTGAAACGGACAAGACTCCGTTGAAACCGACCAACCTCCGTTAAAAACCGACCAACCTCCGTTAAAACCGACCAACCTCCGTTAAAACCGACCAACCTCCGTTAAAAACCGACCAACCTCCGTTAAAACCGAACAACCTCCGTTAAAACCGACCAACCTCCGTTAAAACCGACCAACCTCCGTTAAAACGATCGAACGTCCGTTAAAATGGACTAACCTCAGTTAAAACGGACAAAACGGGCGGTCAGTTGCAAGTCTCCGTTTGCATCTTTAAACGGCAATCACAGCAGCCGCACATAACCCTTTTAACCTTTCGAGTTAACCTTTCACAAACGGGGTGCCTACCTGGCCATAGGGACGCTGGCTCGTCTGTATTTATTTGTGTTTGTGTAGTTTTTACGGTGTTTGGGTGCTGTGTGTGTGTGTGTGTGTGGCTGTATTGTTTGTGTGTACTGGTCGTGTGTGTTATGTATGTGTTGTGTGTGCGTGCATTGTGTGCGTGTTTTGTGTGCGCGTGTTTGTTTTGCATCATTTGTGTTGTACGTACAGCTCGTGTGTTTATTTTGTGTGTGTTTGGTGTGAAAGTTGTATGCGTGTTTGTGTTAGGTGCAGACTGTGTGGATGTGAGTAGTGTTGGAGTTAGAGAGTCATGTACACACAGCGCACACGACGCACACATGGATGCCTCACTGAACATTTTTGCGATCACACAAAATGACGCACCAAACCACAGGTCCGAGTACACGGAACCCTGCATACTTGCTACACTGTGTGGCTACGACAGTTGTGTTGTGTTGGTGCTGTGTTGTGTTAGTGCTGTGTTGTGTTGGTGCTGTGTTGTGTTGGTGCTGTGTTGTGTTAGTGCTGTGTTGTGTTGGTGCTGTGTTGTGTTGGTGCTGTGTTGTGTTGGTGCAACAGTGTTGGTTGTGTTGTGTGTGTGTTGGTGCAACAGTGTCGCTTGTGTTGTGTGTTGGTGTGTCACACACACCCGTGCTTATTGATTAATTGATTATTAGAAAGTTTTAGCTTCCCTATACCACAACGCATATGTTCAAAGAGAGGAAGGATGAAGGCACCATTTAGAATGGAGCTGAGCTAACGGAACGCGGAATCTACGCACAAGTTGCACAAAAACCGTACGCTAAGAGTTTAGTTTAGTTTAGTTTATTAGTTAGTTTAAGCCTCCCTATCCTCAACAAATGAGATGTAAAGAGAGGAAGGAAGAAGGCACCATTTAGTATGGAGCTAAGGGAACGTGGAATCTATGCAGAAAGGGCACAGAAACAGAAAGCTAAGAAAGAAGTTCAGGAAACAAGAAAAAGTTGAAGAAGAAAGTAGTAGACGGTGAAAAACAGGACAGCAGTGAACCGAAAAAAGATGGTCCGTAACACAACAAAAACCTATTCTATTTTAACAAAAAGAAAGCCTACCTAACCTTCAGCTCGGGCCCTCACATTGTCCCCCTGGGAGCGCTAATTCCCATAGATACAATAGTTGTATCCCCCTGAGGGGACCGTACGCTAAGAAAGAAGTTTATGAAACAAGATAAAATTTTAATTAAGAAGAAAGTAGCAGGTGCTGAAAAACAGGACAGCAGTGAACCGAAAAAAGATGGTCCGTAACCAAACCAAAACAAAAAAATAATTCTACTTTAATGAAAGGAAGGTCAACCTAACCATTAACTCGGGACACACACACTCACACACGCGTGCGCTAAATGCACGGAACGCGTGCATTCGCGTGCGCGTGAATGCCGCTCCTCAGGTCACCGCGCACATCTGCATCTCAATGCGACCGCGTGCCTGCATTGGGCGCGTGTGTGGGGCATGTGTGGTGTCCCGATGACGTAAATACCGATGACGTAAATAACGATGTAGTAAATAACGATGACGTTAAACAATACTAACGGCGCACATAAATACAGACTGTGTAAATAACGTTGGCATGATTAACGATAAAATAAATAACTCTGGCGAAAATAACTGCATTTTCGATCTTCCATGTAGATCTTTAGGCACGGATTTGCATACTATAGTGGTCGAATTTACGCTTCTGAGTTGAATTTCTATTATTCTTAATTACATTACTTAGCGTTGGGTGGGCACTCCCACAACACAGGGGGAGCAACACTCCCACAACACAGGGGGAGCAACACTCCCACAACACAGGGGGAGCAACACTCCCACAACACAGGGGGAGCAACACTCCCACAACACAGGGGGAGCAACACTCCCACAACACAGGGGGAGCAACACTCCCACAACACAGGGGGAGCAACACTCCCACAACACAGGGGGAGCAACACTCCCACAACACAGGGGGAGCAACACTCCCACAACACAGAGGGAGCAACACTCCCACAACACAGGGGGAGCAACACTCCCACAACACAGGGGGAGCAACACTCCCACAACACAGGGGGAGCAACACTCCCACAACACAGGGGGAGCAACACTCCCACAACACAGGGGGAGCAACACTCCCACAACACAGGGGGAGCAACACTCCCACAACACAGGGGGAGCAACACTCCCACAACACAGAGGGAGCAACACTCCCACAACACAGGGGGAGCAACACTCCCACAACACAGGGGGAGCAACACTCCCACAACACAGGGGGAGCAACACTCCCACAACACAGGGGGAGCAACACTCCCACAACACAGAGGGAGCAACACTCCCACAACACAGAGGGAGCAACAATCCCACAACACAGGGGGAGCAACACTCCCACAACACAGGGGGAGCAACACTCCCACAACACAGAGGGAGCAACACTCCCACAACACAGGGGGAGCAACACTCCCACAACACAGGGGGAGCAACACTCCCACAACACAGAGGGAGCAACACTCCCACAACACAGAGGGAGCAACACTCCCACAACACAGGGGGAGCAACACTCCCACAACACAGGGGGAGCAACACTCCCACAACACAGGGGGAGCAACACTCCCACAACACAGGGGGAGCAACACTCCCACAACACAGGGAGAGCAACACTCCCACAACACAGGGGGAGCAACACTCCCACAACACAGAGGGAGCAACACTCCCACAACACAGGGGGAGCAACACTCCCACAACACAGAGGGAGCAACACTCCCACAACACAGGGGGAGCAACACTCCCACAACACAGGGGGAGCAACACTCCCACAACACAGAGGGAGCAACACTCCCACAACACAGAGGGAGCAACACTCCCACAACACAGGGGGAGCAACACTCCCACAACACAGGGGGAGCAACACTCCCACAACACAGGGGGAGCAACACTCCCACAACACAGGGGGAGCAACACCACCAAATTAGCAGCCCCGAGGAGGTGACACAAGAATTTACACACACAGAGACGGCCCGGCCTGCACGCCGATAAGATAGCGGCGTACAAAATCTGATAAAGCGGCGCTGCAACATCGCGACTACACGACCTGACCATTGTGTCGGGGTCACTGGGTCTGCAGTACCTCTGCTACAGGTACCGTAGCTCAGATGCGGGCCACATTGTGGTCCAGATACCGTAGCTCAGATACATTTCTCCAGATTCCGTAATTCAGATACTGGCTGAACAGTATTCCAGACATTGTATTCCAGATACCGTAGCTCAGATACCGGCTACACACACACTGGTTGCACGGTACACTGGTTGCAAATTATCAATAGGCTATCAGGGAAGAAAATGAATCAATAATTTTGAACACGATAATTAATGTCTAGTGAATTAGTTGACGTACATACATGTGCACTTACTATGCACGCGAGGTCGTGAGATACATGGCTCTGAGATAAGGCCGAGTGTCAGATACTGGCAATTAGATAAATGCCAAGAAACAATTATGACGACAAATTACTAAAAGGTAAGAAATAATTATAACAAATACCTGAAAAGCAAAAAACAATAACAGCAAACTACAAGAAAAAATTTAATAACAATAACAGCAAATTACAAAAAAAAAGGAAAAACAATAACAGCAAATAACAAAAAAAGGGGGAAAAAAATAACAGCAAATTACAAAAAAGCAAAAAAAAACAATAACAGCAAATCACAACAGAGGTAAGAAGCTATTATAACAACAAATTCCAAAAAACTGCGGGAAAAAGACATTAACCGGATTAAGGAAAAAGAATTTAAGCTAACTTGGTTTAAGTTGCGTATGGAAGGACTAGCGCACTTGTGCCCCCAAGCTGAATGCAATTGTTTTCTGGAAACTGGCAACTTGTATAGCATGGGAAATTTATTTGTAAAGATAAGACAGCGTTGGAACTTAACTGAAAGAAATAACCTATGAAATAAAATGAAGAAAGTAACCAATAACATAAACTGAAGAAAATAACCTATCAAATAAACTGAAACATATAACCAACCAAATAAACTGAAGAAAATAACCTATCAAATAAACTGAAGAAATTAACCAATCAAATAAACTGAAGAAAATAACCTATCAAATAAACTGAAGAAATTAACCAATCAAATAAACTGAAGAAAATAACCTATCAAATAAACTGAAGAAATTAACCAATCAAATAAACTGAAGAAAATAACCTATCAAATAAACTGAAGAAATTAACCAATCAAATAAACTGAAACAAATAACCTATCAAATAAACTGAAGAAATTAACCAATCAAATAAACTGAAGAAATTAACCAATCAAATAAACTGAAACAAATAACCTATCAAATAAACTGAAGAAAATAACCTATCAAATAAACTGAAGAAATTAACCAATCAAATAAACTGAAACAAACAACCTATCAAATAAACTGAAGAAATTAACCAATCAAATAAACTGAAGAAATTAACCAATCAAATAAACTGAAACAAATAACCTATCAAATAAACTGAAGAAATTAACCAATCAAATAAACTGAAGAAATTAACTAATAAAAAAAAAACGAAGAAAATATTCCCGCAATGAATACCTTTATTTTAATGGAAAACTGTCGAATATGACGGATGCGTCAAGAATGAGCACCTCTAACCAATATAAAATGTATTGGTTTTAAAGAATAAAACCAATACAGAATGTATAGGTTCAACTAATCAATATAAAACTATCATACTCTACACGCAACGCTGCGTACAGGACTTCTCAATGAAACAACAGTCAGAATAAATACACTAAAGTTTCTATTAATGAAAATTAAAAATTATAAAACGAACAAAAAGACGTCAAGTTTCCATATAGAAGGTAGGAACTTGAAAAACATTTGAACCAGGATCTTTTTAACGCAATTAAAAGTCCCAGTTAAAAAACCGTAGTGAAGTTGAGTTCGAAATGGGTACCTCTAATAAAAATTCTTTAACAAAAGTAATTTTGGAGAAAGTACCTGAATTATCTAATATCTTCAATGTATTACACACGGTTACAAACTGGTTGAATAGTGTATCTGTGATTCATTCGTGTATCTGTGATACCACCGTTTATGGTATACGTTCGTGTATCTGTGAGACATTCGCGTATCTGTGATACATTCGTGTACCTATAATCCGTTCGTGTATCAGTGATACGGATCCAATCTCATATTTTCAGAAGGCAAAATGTTTGAGAGTAATAAAAAATATGATAAAATGCACGATGATTATTATCATGGACCCAATAGGGCATACATAATGTCCATCACACTCTTGGCCATCACATATACTGAAAAGGACAGACACTAGCTAATAGTGAGTAGTTAGTGAACTAATGAGTTAGCACACACAAAAAGCACGTAGTCAATGAAATAACGGTTAAAAACCAAGGTTAATAAACTCAAAATAACCCCAGTTAATGAATGTGCTATAATAAATAAATAGTTACATAATTAACGAAAATTAGAGTCAACATACACAGCTAACAAACGAAGTTTAACACAGCCGCCGTGTGCAGCAAACCAGTCAACAAATACAGTTAATACACACAGTTACCAACTACCAACACACTACAATGCACTAAGTAATATTTCCACTATATTACTCGTACGACTTTACAGTTTGACAGGCGGACGTACGCCGTACGAGCGCGATCTTATCGGACGCACATTCATGATACGGAACGTTCACAATTCTTTTTTAATAAATTACAAGGCCCAAAAGATACGGGATAGGCTCGACAGGCCCACAGGTCTCTCTCACATACGCACATTATAACAAAAATAAACACACTGGGGATATGGTGACAGCAGCCCGTCCATAAACATGAGTTTTATATGAACATGTGTACACGGTCCTCTGAGAACATAGATCTACATCTACGTATGTAGGCGTGTGTGCGTGTGTATATATATATATATATATAATATATATACATATGATAATTCCTAGTAGAATACCGATAATAATTTCATTTAAATTTTTAAAGTAATGTTATAAAATGCAGAAAAAAACGCATCACAAATAGAACAAGCAAGCTGACAACGAAATACAGTATTCTAAATTATGGAATACTGTTTGTTATCTTTTATGTTTATAACAAAATTAATAAGTTTAAAAAACAGCGGACCCCATAACAAACACATTAAATTGAACAGCAATTAAAGTTCACTGACAACAGTAACTGAGGATCTACAACAAATTAACTTAAATAGCAATTAGAACTCATAACTGTCAAAACTTAAAAAATACTCCCATGTCATTCGGACGGGAAGGGAAGAACAAATGCGACTGAGCAAAAATGAGGAGCGTCGGAACCCAGAAACAGAAGAAAAACCTGGCTATGGAGAGGCTAACAGAGCATTGCAAACACGACGATAACGAGACCCAGAATACCGGGAATAATTGAAGAGATTAATCGGTAATGAAAAAGCGCCCGTTTCCCGCCTTTGCACCACCGTCGCGGAAAAAAATAGGCCTTGATAGAAAAGGCCTGCCGGCCGGGCGGCCGGTGCGGCGGCTAAGGCCAAAATTTTTTACGAGAATCTCAAAAAGAAGAGAAGGACATGCAAATAGGTCTATTGTGAGTGCCAGAGCACTTCCAATTGCAAGCCCAAAGAAAGGCCGAACCAAAGGGAACACTTTTTTTGCAACGAGATCGGAAAAAAGATCGTGGCCACCACCAATAGGGCCGGGGGTCCCTCCCGTGAATGACCCAAAAAAATCCAAAGCCCAAAAATTTGCCAGTAACGAACGAAAAAAATTAGGCAGAGATTTCAATCGTACAGCAGTGCACAGTTGCGCGCATACGGCCTAGCTTGTATAGACCTAGCCAGCATAGGCCGATTTTTTTATAATTTGCATCGCAACAACAATGGGATGGTAGAGCTCATCTCAGGCTGATATGCAAAGGTACC
Source organism: Morinoia aosen (assembly GCA_030386875.1). Lineage (NCBI taxonomy): Eukaryota > Metazoa > Arthropoda > Malacostraca > Amphipoda > Talitridae > Morinoia > Morinoia aosen. The sequence goes on along the minus strand of CM059557.1, from coordinate 38,574,159 downwards.
GTACTGGTACGGAGCAGGTACACTTGGTACGGGGCAGGTACATTTGGTACGGAGCAGGTACACTTGGTACGCGGCAGGTACACTTGGTACGGGGCAGGAACATTTGGTACGGGGCAGGTACACTTGGTACGGGGCAGGTACACTTGGTACGGGGCAGGTACACTTGGTACGGGGCAGGTACACTTGGGACGGAGCAGGTACACTTGGTACGGGGCAGGTACCCTTGGTACGGGGCAGGTACCCTTGGTACGGGGCAGGTACACTTGGTACGGGGCAGGTAAAATTGGTACGGGGCAGGTACACTTGGTACGGGGCAGGTACACTTGGTACGAGGCAGGTACACTGGGTACGGGGCAGGTACACTCCCCCACCCTTATGCCTATTCTGAGTTATCTACAAACATCTCCTGAAACCAACGGGTATAAAGAAAACAGTCTAGAGATAGTCTCGATATCACAATACAAAACACATTCCATTTACAAACAAAGAAACAAAGAATAAATAATAGAATACTAACTTGATGCTACGTGCATTTACCTTCGCATAAAAGGATTTCATTAAATAAATAGAATTATTTTCTCTTTGTTTTAAATGTCACAGTGAGGGAGGAACGAAGAGTGGCTGTGTCTCCAATACACGTAGTCCGCGTCAGGATAGGTCAAGCTGGGTTAAGATAGGCTAAGATAGGTTAAGATACGCTAAGATAGCCTAAAATAGGTTAATTAGGTTAAGGTAAGTCAAGGTCAAAATAGGTTAAGATGGGTTAAAATATATTCAACTAGGTTGAGATAAGTTAAGATAGGTCAAGATGGTCTAAGATAGGTCAAGATGGTCTAAGATAGGTATATTAAGTTACGATAGGTTAAAATAGACTTTGAAAGTCAAAATAGGTTAGGATAAGTCAAGGTAAGTTGAAATAGATCAGGATCAATAGGTTAGTAAAGGTTAACGTAACTCAAGATATATCAAGCCGGGGGCATAGGTTAATTTACATGAAGTTGGGGTGAGATTAGGTTAGGGTGGGTGAAGGGAGGTCAAGGGGTTGGGGTAGGTGTGGTTGGGGTGGGTGTGGTTGGGGTGGGTGTGGTTGGGGTAGGTGTGGTTGGGGTAGGTGTGGTTGGGTAGGTGTGGTTGGGTAGGTGTGGTTGTGGAAGGTGTGGTTGTGGTAATTGTGGTTGTGGTAGGTGTGGTTGTGGAAGGTGTGGTTGTGGAAGGTGTGGTTGGGGTAGGTGTGGTAGGGGTAGGTGAGGTTGGGGTAGGTGTGGTTGGGGTAGGTGTGGTTGGGGTAGGTGTGGTTAGGGTAGGTGTGGTTGGGGTAGGTGTGGTTGGGGTAGGTGTGGTTGGGGTAGGTGTGGTTAGGGTAGGTGTGGTTAGGGTAGGTGTGGTTAGGGTAGGTGTGGTTGGGGTAGGTGTGGTTGTGGAAAGTGTGGTTGGGGTAGGTGTGGTTGTGGAAAGTGTGGTTGGGGTAGGTGTGTTTGGGGTAGGTGTGGTTGGGGTAGGTGTGGTAGGGGTAGGTGAGGTTGGGGTAGGTGTGGTTGGGGTAGGTGTGATTGGGGTAGGTGTGGTTAGGGTAGGTGTGGTTGGGGTAGGTGTGGTTGGGGTAGGTGTGGTTGGGGTAGGTGTGGTTAGGGTAGGTGTGGTTAGGGTAGGTGTGGTTGGGGTAGGTGTGGTTGTGGAAAGTGTGGTTGGGGTAGGTGTGGTTGTGGAAAGTGTGGTTGGGGTAGGTGTGTTTGGGGTAGGTGTGGTTGGGGTAGGTGTGGTTGGGGTAGGTGTGGTTGTGGAAGGTGTGGTTGGGGTAGGTGTGGTTGTGGAAGGTGTGGTTGTGGAAGGTGTGGTTGGGGTAGGTGAGGTTGGGGTAGGTGTGGTTGGGGTAGGTGAGGTTGGGGTAGGTGTGGTTGTGGAAGGTGTGGTTGTGGAAGGTGTGGTTGGGGTAGGTGTGGTTGGGTAGGTGTGGTTGGGTAGGTGTGGCTGGAGTAGGTGTGGCTGGGGTAGGTGTGGTTGGGTAGGTGTGGCTGGGGTAGGTGTGGCTGGGGTAGGTGTGGTAGGGGTAGGTGTGGTTGGGGTAGGTGTGGTTGGGTAGGTGTGGTTGGGTAGGTGTGGCTGGGGTAGGTGTGGTTGGGGTAGGTGTGGTAGGGGTAGGTGTGGTTGGGGTAGGTGTGGTTGGGGTAGGTGTGGTTGGGGTAGGTGTGGTTGGGGTAGGTGTGGTTAGGGTAGGTGTGGTTGGGGTAGGTGTGGTAGGGGTAGGTGTGGTTGGGGTAGGTGTGGTTGGGTAGGTGTGGCTGGGGTAGGTGTGGTTGGGGTAGGTGTGGTAGGGGTAGGTGTGGTTGGGGTAGGTGTGGTTGGGGTAGGTGTGGTTGGGGTAGGTGTGGTTAGGGTAGGTGTGGTTGGGGTAGGTGGGGCTGAGATATGCTAAATCACAAAAACACTCTAATTATGCACTTGACATTTCCCTGTTTATGTTCCTATTCCAAAATGTTAACAACTTTACCCTTTCTGTGTCACCCTCGTATGTTTTAGGCCAAGTTCTCCGATGTTGTTGTAAGTTCAGTGGATAGGTTAATGCAATATATATTGCATTGCGTAAAGTGTTGGTCGCGGCTAATTTTCATAATGCCGCTGGCCGACCAGTAGGGACAAACTCAAATTCTATAAATACTTAATCAAAGCTAAATGAAGGCACGATCCAGTTAATGTTTGCTCTTTTCAAAATTGCACACTACAATTGACTTGAAATTAATCAGAGTTGAATACTGAACTTCAGTTCAACCCATGTTGAAAGTTTCAACCATCGCGGTCAATGTGCTGCTGTTGAACCGCGTGCGGCTGCTCCGTTGTTGCTGTTGATTGATGCCGTTGATGTCTTTAAATTATGGCGAATGGTGATGAAAAAAACTGAACCCCATCGAAGATGCACTAAATTGTAAAAAGTTGCGTACGAAACAAAATGAAACCTTCACCAAATATTTTCGAGTCAATAATGATTCGCTTAGATTTTTTTTCGGGTATCTATTCTAAATTCGTCGATTACAATATATTCCAGTTTTATGATTCCACAAATTACGCTACTTTAGTGAAGTATATAAATGCACGAATTTATTTTATACATGCCTCAATTGTGAGCCATTACTAAAATTCACGCACATTAGGCAAGTTTGCAAGTAATGTAAGAGCGCACACATTGACCGGCTCATCCATCAGTTTACTCACTTTATTCAGAAATTGACTTTGAAGTATTGCTTTGCATTCATTTACATTTTCACCAATGGCAATGGAAATATCATAATGCAGAAATAGTGATAATGAAATGTCATAGTGCAGAAATAGTGATAATGGAAATGTCATAGTGCAGAAATAGTGATAATGGAAATGTCATAGTGCAGAAATAGTGATAATGGAAGTATCATAGTGCAGAAATAGTGATAATGGAAATGTCATAGTGCAGAAATAGTGATAATGGAAATGTCATAGTGCAGAAATAGTGATAGTAGAAATATCATAGGGCAGAAATAGTAATAATGGAAATATCATAGGGCAGAAATAGTGATAATGTTAATATCATAGTGCAGAAATAGTGATAATGGAAATGTCATAGTGCAGAAATAGTGATAATGGAAATGTCATAGTGCAGAAATAGTGATAGTAGAAATATCATAGGGCAGAAATAGTAATAATGGAAATATCATAGGGCAGAAATAGTGATAATGTAAATATCATAGTGCAGAAATAGTGATAATGGAAATGTCATAGTGCAGAAATAGTGATAGTAGAAATATCATAGGGCAGAAATAGTAATAATGGAAATATCATAGGGCAGAAATAGTGATAATGTAAATATCATAGTGCAGAAATAATGATAATGGAAATATCATAGTGCAGAAATAGTGATAGTGGAAATATCATTGATTTTAAATATCACAGTGCAGCACAACATTACACATTTCTGGTTATATGACACCAATTATTTTAAATACACTCATTTTGAATACAACTCTTTTGAAACAACCAAGTTACACCAATTCTTCCAAATAAAACTGGGTTGAAGCAACCACGTTACAGAAATTCTTTCAACATTTTGAATGCGTCTACTAAATATTAAGTTCAACGTCAAACTCAAAATTAATGTCAATTGTAATAAGCTATTTGGAAAATATCAAACATGAACTGGATCGGGCGTTCATTTAGCTTTGATTGAATATTTATGGAAATTGAGTTTGCGACTACTGGCCGGTCAGCAGCTTTCTGAAAATAACCTCCGTGTACCACCGGTGGCGCACCTCGCTGTCAAAGTGTTAAATACAACTCGGCCTAAGCGACAACGTAACATCAACTCTTATAAACACAACCCACGTTACAGGAATCATTTCTAGTACAGCTCGGTTCCAGCAACCACGGCGTTGCAGAAGCTACGTAAGCAAAAAACGCTTCACATGCGCAGCAAGTTCTCGCGATGGCATATTCATGGCGACGGTCGCAATCGTGCAGACACAAAGCAAAGGCTCTTGTTTTGTGCCCGGCGTCAACGGACGGAAAGCCTTTTAAAATAGAAGGCTAGGCGTGCAATTTGTAGCCATTAGGCCTATAGGAAGTGACATGCCTCTCTATCCTCTCTTTCTGGGCCCATCACGCCGCGCCTCCGCAAAAAGTCCCGTATCCTTGCTACCGCTCTCGCTAATTTATGCCGCGCAGGCCTACGGCCTAGCCGGTGTGTGTGCGAGTGTGTGTGTGTGTGCGTGTGTACAGTCGGCCGGCCGTCCTCACTGCCACTTGACCGGTTCTGGTAGCGTGTTGCAAAATTTGAATTAAGCGGAATTTATTTAAATTTATAAAGTTATTTTGTCTTGGTTTTAAATATCACGGTAAGGTGGGAACAAGATGTGGCAGTGGCTTCAATACACACAAGATAAGTCAGGATAGGTCAGGATAGGTTAGGATAGGTTAGGATAGGTTATGATAAGCTAAGATAGGCTAAATTCATCTAAAACAGGCTAAATTGGGTATAATTTTTCTGCAATACGGCACGCGGAAATTCTACCGGAAGAGGTCAGCTGTAACTTAATAAACTCAAGGATACGGTTTTGGTTTTTGGTAACAGAACTTTTTTTCAACAGAATATCATCGATGACATTTTTTCCGTTAAAAGAACACGCATCGGAAAGACCAACGTTCCGTGTCACTATTTCAGCCCTATGACGTAAATAACGGTGACGTAAATAACGGTGACGTAAATAACGGTGACGTAAATAACGGTGACGTAAATAACGGTGACGTAAATAACGACGACGTAAATAACGAGGACGTAAATAACGAGGACGTAAATAACGACGACGTAAATAACGACGACGTAAATAACGACGACGTAAATAACGGTGACGTAAATAACGATAACGTAAATAACGATAACGTAAATAACGATAACGTAAATAACGATAACGTAAATACCGATGACGTAAATAACGATGACGTAAATAACGACGACGTGAATAACGACGACGTGAATAACGAATGACGTAAATAACGGAAAGTTTTTCAACCAGCAAGGGGAAGCATTCCAGAAGGTACCTACTTTACTATAAATATATATAATATAATATTTATATTTAAACAATTTATTTACCACAGGTGATACAGAGGTAGAATGTTTCTAAAGTCTAGTACAATGGTCAAATTTGAGTATAGCTACCTGTGGGCCCGAACAAGTTCAGCGACTTCTAGGGCATCCTACCTATATGCTTAAATAAATCAAATGGCAACAGCCCGAACTTTCAATCGTAGCCACAAGTCACCGAGTCGACAGAAGGAGTACCGCAATAAAATTAGAATGAAAATCACCACGTCGCTGTCGGAAACAGAAAACTATTTGAACTGTTTTCAGGAATAAAAGTTAGGGATCAGCAGAATAAAAATGACCATTTTACATGGAATAAATTAGCGAAAATTATTGAAACGATACTCGGCGTCGTAGAGGAACAAGCTGCATCTAAACAAGTTTGGTATAGGCTTAGAGAGGGTAGGCCTACTGGTTTGTTTTATTGAGGGAAGTTTCAAGAAAATTGGGCGACAGGGGTACCAATCTCCATAACTGAATCCGACTCATATTCAATACATATTTATCAAGTTGCGTAAAAATTGCATGCCATCATTTGAACACTCCCAGTTATTTAACTGCGAAAGCTGACGATTATATATACAAATAGGTAATTTAGTAAATTATATAACTTGGTATGGCATTGCAAACTTAAAATGATGCAAGCCTTGTAATTCTGCATCAATTCATGTAACTCTATAGTCTATATCATAGATAATTTTGAAAATTTTTAATATAAAGGTTAAGAAACTCAACAGTGTTTTTCTTGAGAAACTGTACCCATGTGATGTAGAACATAATGTGTGGCCTTCGCTTACATACAAATCATGCAAACATGACAATGAGCTCCTGTGCAGCGTATTTCCCACGTAGAAAACTCACACATTTTGAGTGCCTAAAAATTACACGGAAAATTTACAGAAACGTTCAACAAATTTACCACATTGCAAAATTAACGACATATTTTACAGCGGAGCTCAGCAAACTTACTACATCGCAAAATTTACGAAGCTTAGCAAATTTAGAACATCACAAAATTTACGAAGCTTAGCAAATTTAGAACACCACAAAATTTACGACGCTTAGCAAATTTAGAACATCACAAAATTTACGAAGCTTAGCAAATTTAGAACATCACAAAATTTACGACGCTTAGCAAATTTAGAACATCACAAAATTTACGACGCTTAGCAAATTTAGAACATCACAAAATTAACGACGCTTAGCAAATTTAGAACATCACAAAATTTACGACGCTTAGCAAATTTAGAACATCACAAAATTTACGACGCTTAGCAAATTTAGAACATCACAAAATTTACGAAGCTTAGCAAATTTAGAACATCACAAAATTTACGAAGCTTAGCAAATTTAGAACATCACAAAATTTACGACGCTTAGCAAATTTAGAACATCACAAAATTTACGACGCTTAGCAAATTTAGAACATCACAAAATTTACGACGCTTAGCAAATTTAGAACATCACAAAATTTACGACGCTTAGCAAATTTAGAACATCACAAAATTTACGAAGCTTAGCAAATTTAGAACATCACAAAATTTACGAAGCTTAGCAAATTTAGAACATCACAAAATTTACGAAGCTTAGCAAATTTAGAACATCACAAAATTTACGAAGCTTAGCAAATTTAGAACATCACAAAATTTACGAAGCTTAGCAAATTTAGAACATCACAAAATTTACGAAGCTTAGCAAATTTAGAACATCACAAAATTTACGAAGCTTAGCAAATTTAGAACATCACAAAATTTACGAAGCTTAGCAAATTTAGAACATCACAAAATTTACGAAGCTTAGCAAATTTAGAACATCACAAAATTTACGAAGATTAGATTATTAGTTAGTTTAAGCCTCCCTATCCGCAACAAAGGCGATCCAAAGAGAGGAAAGAAGAAGGCACCATTTAGTATGGAGTTGAGGGAACGTGGAATCTATGCAGAAAGGGCACAGAAACAGTAAGATGAGAAAGAAGTTCATGAAACAAGATCAAAGTTGAAGAAGAAAGTAGTAGGTGCTGAAAAACAGGACAGCAGAAAACCGAAAAAAGGTGGTCCGTAACAAAACAAAAACCTATTTTATTACAACAAAAAGGAAGCCTACCTAACCTTTAGCTCGGGCCCACACATGATTCCCCTGGGAGCAAATTTACGAAGGTTAGCAAATTTAGCACATAGCAAAGCTTACAACAAATTTTCCAGCAACGTAATGCAAACTTACTCGCCAAACTCGACACCACCGCCACCGGAACGCCGGGCAAGTTTGAGAAGGCGACTGTCCCAAGTTTTTTAGCGCATGCAAAGCAGGGAGCAAGCAAGCACCACCACCACGGGCACGGCCTGGCAGGTACAGCCGCACGGAGGCCTAAAAACGCGGCCTATTATGTGCGCGGAATGTAGCAAGCAACCGTCCGTCCTGTTGCTTGCTTACTTAATCGTCATGCTTAGCTTAAAAAAAATAATTCTCACATCCGTTTCCGTTGATGCTTCTCCAGGCATTTCCCACACGGCCCGCCTGTTGCTCCTGCAACTGTGGGGTGGAGACCTACTCTGGTTCCGAGGCTGGGGCTAAAGCATGTGTCCTTTTTTGTGTATGTTCCAGAACTATTTTCATCATATATTATTATTCATATTATTTATTTACGTTCAAGAATTAGTATTTACTTATTATTGATTATAATATTTATTTTAGTTCATGGGTGGAGCGGTGGTCTAGTTCCGAGGCTGGGGGCTAAAGCATGTGTCCTTTTTTGTGCACGTTCCAGAACTATTATCATCCTATATTATTATTATTTTTATTATTTATTTACGTTTGAGAATTCGGATTTATTATTAATTATATTGTTTATTTAATTGTTTACGTTCGAGAATTTGTCCCGTTGAGTTGCACGTATTGTGACAATGCTCATGTAAGTACCGATATAAGTGAGTATCATTTCATCTATTTTGTGACGTTTTTAAAAAAGCAATGTTATCATACGAGGTGAAATGTTTTGGGACAATGATCTTTTCCGCATTTCTTTGAGAGGATAGAAATGTGTTCAAGCAGTGAAGTCGATTTCCCAATTCTGCTACTTACAAATCTAACCAAACCAACATACCATTTGAGTTCAAGTGATCTTTTCTATCCAAGATCTGGAATAGAAATAAGTTATAAAGGGATCTCTCCTATCCAAGATCTGGAATAAAAATCAAATTTAGAGTTGAGTTTTTTTTCTACCCGAAGATCAAGAATTTCAACAAGCAGACATGAGTACGATTTTTGGGTCTAACAATCAACAATTTATTTGAAGGTTGTAATTTAAGGGCAAATTGATCTTCAATTCTAATTAAGAGCTTAGATTTTCTCTAATCTACTACTTAGATTTTCTCTAATCTACTACTTAGATTTTCTCTAATCTACTACTTAGATTTTCTCTAATCTACTACTTTGATTTTCTCTAATCTACTACTTTGATTTTCTCTAATCTACTACTTAGATTTTCTCTAATCTACTACTTAGATTTTCTCTAATCTACTACTTAGATTTTCTCTAATCTACTACTTTGATTTTCTCTAATCTACTACTTTGATTTTCTCTAATCTACTACTTTGATTTTCTCTAATCTACTACTTTGATTTTCTCTAATCTACTACTTAGATTTTCTCTAATCTACTACTTAGATTTTCTCTAATCTACTACTTAGATTTTCTCTAATCTACTACTTAGATTTTCTCTAATCTACTACTTTGATTTTCTCTAATCTACTACTTTGATTTTCTCTAATCTACTACTTTGATTTTCTCTAATCTACTACTTAGATTTTCTCTAATCTACTACTTTGATTTTCTCTAATCTACTACTTAGATTTTCTCTAATCTACTACTTAGATTTTCTCTAATCTACTACTTTGATTTTCTCTAATCTACTACTTAGGTTTTCTGCTTGCTTGTGGTACAGAGGTAAATTTTTACGAAGGTTAGTACAATGACCGATGTTAGACTTGTCATGGTATATTGACCAATATGCAGTACATGACCGATGGTATATTGATGGTTACAATGGTACACTGACTAACTAACATACAGTACATGTAGGTAGACAAGTTTTCTTGCCCACACTATTTCATTCACTTACATAGTGACACACACTAAGGCTCGGAACTTAACTAAATGGAACACTACGGCTAGGTGGTAACTTGTTTTAAGCCATACTAAGGGTAGATTAAGTACTAAGGGTAGATTAAGCCATACTAACGGTAGATTAAGCCTTACCAAGGGTAGATTAAGCCATACCAAGGGTAGATTAAGCCATGCCAAGGGTAGATTAAGCCATACCAAGAGTAGATTAAGCCATACTAAGGGTAGATTAAGCCATAATAAGGGTAGATTAAGCCACACTAAGGGTAGATTAAGCCATACTAAGGGTAGATTAAGCCATACTAAGGGTAGATTAAGCCATACCAAGAGTAGATTAAGCCATACCAAGAGTAGATTAAGCCATACCAAGGGTAGATTAAGCCATACCAAGGGTAGATTGAGCCATACTAAGGGTAGATTAAGCCATACTAAGGGTAGATTAAGCCATACTAAGGGTAGGAACAAAACAGTTTACACGAAAACCAGGTGATATAACCCGAGTAGCCTCACAAAGGTTAGTTACAACTAAGACTAAGACTAAGTGATAACATGTTTAGACTCACTATGGCCAACTAGAGAAGGCAGAACAAAATATGTACGAAGCATCTCCGAGTGTTTACGTACGTGTATGTGTGCGTGTGTTCCAGTATCACACAGTGTATGCGTACATGTATGTTTGTGTGTACATGGGTGCCAGCATCCCGGCGTTATCAGGCACAATAGAGTGAGAGGCTCGCACTAATTACGTGCAGACACGCTACACGCTATCTTCTGGGGTGCAGGGGTGCTGATAACGCCTTTCGTGGGGTGTGTGGGGTGTGCGTATGGGGGTGTGTGGGGTGTGCGTATGGGGGTGTGTGGGGTGTGCGTATGGGGGTGTGTGGGGTGTGCGTATGGGGGGGGGTGTGGGGTGTGCGTATGGGGGGGGTGTGGGGTGTGCGTATGGGGGTGTGTGGGGTGTGCGTATGGGGGTGTGTGGGGTGTGCGTATGGGGGTGTGTGGGGTGTGCGTATGGGGGTGTGTGGGGTGTGCGTATGGGGGTGTGTGGGGTGTGCGTATGGGGGTGTGTGGGGTGTGCGTATGGGGGTGTGTGGGGTGTGCGTATGGGGGTGTGTGGGGTGTGCGTATGGGGGTGTGTGGGGTGTGCGTATGGGGGTGTGTGGGGTGTGCGTATGGGGGTGTGTGGGGTGTGCGTATGGGGGTGTGTGGGGTGTGCGTATGGGGGTGTGCGTATGGGGGTGTGTGGGGTGTGTGGGGTGTGCGTATGGGGGTGTGTGGGGTGTGCGTATGGGGGTGTATGGGGTGTGCGTATGGGGGTGTGTGGGGTGTGCGTATGGGGGTGTGTGGGGTGTGCGTATGGGGGTGTGTGGGGTGTGCGTATGGGGGTGTGTGGGGTGTGCGTATGGGGGTGTGTGGGGTGTGCGTATGGGGGTGTATGGGGTGTGCGTATGGGGGTGTATGGGGTGTGCGTATGGGGGTGTATGGGGTGTGCGTATGGGGGTGTGTGGGGTGTGCGTATGGGGGTGTGTGGGGTGTGCGTATGGGGGTGTATGGGGTGTGCGTATGGGGGTGTGTGGGGTGTGCGTATGGGGGTGTGTGGGGTGTGCGTATGGGGGTGTGTGGGGTGTGCGTATGGGGGTGTGTGGGGTGTGCGTATGGGGGTGTGTGGGGTGTGCGTATGGGGGTGTGTAGGGTGTGCGTATGGGGGTGTGTGGAGGGTGCAGATGGGATGCGAGAGGTGTGTGGGCAGGTGTGTCATTAGATGGGTTTGATGGGGTTATAAAGGAACAAACGCTACTCAAGATAACCCGATAAAGGTCAAGGTCACACTTAATATTTGCATGCTTTATCCAAATTTAATGAGATAAACTCCAACCCACGACACCGGCTTAAATTGTTGAGGGCATTTACACCCAAGTGTAAATTTAAATGTAAATAAAATGCAAAATAAAAAAAAAGTGTAACATACACATCAAATCTGCCGCACGGCCAAGGCGGGATCGAACTAACCCTTTTTCATAACGTAACTTTATAATGTGATTCATACCAATCACATCATTTTTTAAATAAGGTCAAGAATATTATATTATGGAAACGAGTTCATGACGTTAACTAATAAATCACATAAAAACATAATCATGAATGAAACAGTTAATGAGAGGAAGCGTGAAGAAGAGTTGCGCGCCGTTGTCTCACCAGCTCCAAAATGTGGCACCAAATGCTGCATTCATTCTTTACAAAAAAAACACATGATCACGAATGACAATCACGACCATGAAACACAAGTACGACCATGACACAAACACGATCATAACTTAAACTAAACACGACCACGAAACACAAACACGACCACGAAACACAAACGCGACCACGAAACACAGACACGACCATGAAACACAAACACGACCACGAAACACAAACACGACCACGAAACACAAACGCGACCACGAAACACAGACACGACCACGAAACACAAACTCGATCACGAAACACAAACTCGATCACGAAACACAAACACGACCACGAAACACACACACGACCATGAAACAAACACAACCACGAAACACGACCAAGAGAACGAAACAAACACGACTATTAATTCAACTAAACAATGCTATTAATTTAACTAAGCACACCACCAATCCAACAAACACGAGCACACAGCACCAACACGACCAAGACGCCACAGCTGTGCGCCTCAGAGACAAAATCTGCAAGCCCCGAGAAGGGGGGGGGGGGGGCAACACGACCAGGGGGGGGGGCCAACTCGCCCCCTCTTCAACAAAGGATCAGAGATCGGGTCAGGTCTAGCCCCCCCCCCTTAGGTCTCTTCTACCCCCCCCCCCCCACGTGGGGGTGACCAGAGGTGGGCAGCGCTCATGGCCTGATACACCAGCGGCATCGCAGTCACGGCGTGTGGGCGCGGCGTGTGGCGTGTTAATTGGTGTTAGTGGACGTGTTGGTGTGTTAAATGGATAGATATTGCGTGAAGCGTGTGTTAATGGCAGTGTTGGTGTGTTGATAGCGTTATTTGAGTGTGTTAATTGTAGTATTGGCGTGTTAATGACGGTATTGGTATGGTAATTGCGAGTGCTGGTGTGTTAAATCAACTTAATTACAGGATTGGCATGTTAAATAAAAGGAAATAGCGTCGGCGGTGTGTTAATTCCAGTATTCGTGTGTTGATTTCAATTGTGAGTTAGTAATAACAAATTATAATGAATCACTTCGTGATTCTGATACAGAGTTGCAAATTGCGCGCCAAAATACGCAGCGCATTCGATACAGGGTTTTGGTGCGTTCGGAATGGTGAAACTTGTGTTTTTATTGAGACATAAGTACATTACAAATTAGGGCGTATTAATTTGAACTGGGGCGTATCAATTTAAATTGAGGCGTATTAATTTTAATTTGGGACGCAATGATTTTAATCGGGGCGTATAATTTTAAATTTATTGAAGCCTATTAATACAAAATAAGGAGGTTTTCATTTAGAGTTCAGGTATTAATCTGAAATACGGAGAAATAATTGAAATCGAGGCTTATTAATAAAATTAGGTCGTATTGATTAGAATTAGAGAACACTTAAAATACAAGATCGCTTTGTCACCGCCCAACTAACGGTCGCCGAGACAACGATTGACACAATGTTGAGTAAAGAACATCCCGGGATGAACACTTGTGAACATTCCGAACATCCCGGGATGTTGTGTAGGGATGCTATTCCCACTTTCTACTCAACGTGGGGAAGTGGCGGCTTTCTCGGCACTTGGGGAAGAGGTGGTGTCCCCTTAACTTGGAGATTGTCAATGTCTGTGTCAAAGATGAAATGACTTGCCACACACACACTGTATCACACACCACACAGTGCACCAAACAGTGCACCACACAGCTGTATGGTACTGCTAACACACACCACACAGCTGTGTGGTGCTGCACGCACACACACCACACAGCGAAGCAGGCCCACCACGCCCCACAGTGTGCAAGAAGGACCCACTGCCGGTGCCCACCGGTGCCCACGGCCCCAATCAATATCCCATTGAGAGCAGCACAACAACGCGTGCTGCAGACAACCGTACCAGCGGCGCGTGGCCGTACTGGCCGGTACGGTCAACGCGCGTGTGGCCGTACTAGTCGCACAACAAAACACAAACACACAGCAACAAATTCACGCAAAAGCGGAGAATAAAAAAAAAATAAGTTCCGAAACAACGCGTCTTCAATTTTTTCGCACGCCCTCTTTCCCAGTTCACGAGAACGCCGCGACGTAGTGGAAATAAGAATTTTCATAGGCCTATACAGTTTTGCAGGGCAGTCTCATAGACCTACACAGTTTTATAAAGAAGTTTCATAAGGTAATTGCATAAGCTTATACAGTTTTAAAAGGTAGTTTCATAAGCCCATACAGTTTTAAAAGGTAATTACATAGGCCTATAGTTTTATAAGGCAGTATTATAGGCCTACACAGTTTTGCATGGCAGTGTTATAGACCTACACAGTTTTATGAAGAAGTTTCAGAAGGTAATTTCAAAGGCCTCTTTAAAAGGCAGAATAATAGACCTATAAAATTTTGTAAGACAATTTCATAGGCCTACAGAGCGCAGAGGAAACTCCACGTAGGCCTCCCGCTCAGTAGGCCGCCATGTTGCCAGCGCACGAGTTGAAGTCGCTCCGGCGTCTTGGGCCGCGTCTGGCACTGCCGTGCGGCCTAGGCCTTAGGCCGTGCAGCTGTAGGCCGTGCAGCCGTAGGCCGTGCAGCCGTAGGCCGTGCAGCTGTAGGCCGTGCAGCCGTAGCCCGTGCAACTGTAGGCCGTGCAGCCGTAGAGGCCCCATTTGTGTATCGAATTAAGGGAACGGGGAACCTATGCACAAGGTCTGCAGCCTGAGCACAGAAACAGCAAGATTGAAAGAAGTCCACGAAAAAAGATAAAACGAGAAGATCTAAGTAATAGCATTTAAAAATGCCAGCTGTGAACCAAAAAAAGATGGTCCATATCAAAAAGGAGAGCAGTGAACCGAGAAAAAAATTTCCACTGAAAAGAAATGGTTCGTGACAAAACAAAAACCTAATTTTAACAAAAAGGAGGCCTGCCTAATTTCAACTAGCGACAGCATCATGGTAATTATTGTGTTGTTTGAAGCGTATTTTCGTTCACGGAAGAGCGGAGCTGCTTTTGGATTGAATCTTATTCATAAATTAAAATTTTCTGCGAAGTATGCTCGGTAAATTTGCATTAGGGCAGCAGTATGCATTAAAATTTTCATTACAACGGCAGTATGTCCTAAAAATTGAATTAGAGCGGTAGTAGGTATTGAAATTTGCATCGGAGCTGCAATATGTGCTACAAATTGCATTAGAGCTGCCGCATATTAAAATTTGCGTGAGAGCGGTAGTGAGTACTAAAACTCTTATATCAAACGAGACCAGAGAAAGCGCAATTTTAGGAATTATTATTGCACTCAAACTTAGAGACAAACACTGGCTGTGGAGATTTTGCGGTTTCAAGCTGCTCATAGACGATCAATTTTATTGTCAATACAATTTCCAATAATGAATATTAACAATTTTATTGACAATGATTATTTTTGACAATTTAATTGATCGTCTGTGGGCTTGATGGACGACCGTCAAATAATTGACTTTGTGGGCAACAAAAATTTCATCAATATATTGAATTAATGATATTGACAATTATATTGATTGTCTATGGGCCGCTTAACACATTTCACGCGTATTGGGTAAATTGCCAATTGGTAAATAGCTCATTCACGATCAGGGACAAATTAAAGACATTTCATTATTTCGTGACCTTTCAAAAAAATACTTGTATCATGCGAGGTGGAATGTCATCGTGCAATTGATTTTTCTAGATTTCTTATGAAAGATAAAAACGTATTTGAGCAGTTGAGTCCAATTCCCTTTTTTGCAACTCACAACCTGACCAAACCAATTGTTCACACGCGCAGAAACGCAGTGAACGTGTATTAGTTGTTTAAGTAACTAATACAAAGTTATAAACAAAGATATAAAAAACCCATTGAACGTGTTGAATAGGTTTTAATAAAGAGCAAAAAATACCTGACGGAGTATGAGGACAGTTTAGAAACGCTTCAAAAGCCACCCACGCCCGAATAATGCTATTTATTTTAAAAAGTCAGGCATAAATTTGTATTTTTATTCGTGGAAGAACTTAATGCTTTTCACACAAAAAAAAAAATTTTTAACCTCAGGTTAAAAAAACAGGAAATTGAAAAACACGGAGTTAAAGACAAGAAAAAACTGAGTTAAGGACATAGAGCGTAAAAATTTAATATACAATGCCAGGTTAATAAAAGTTGATCGTAACGACTTTCGGTAACATTTTTCAGCAAGCTTGCCACATTTGAAATTTAATTCGGCCACAGAAAATAGGCCTATCAGCTGACGCAATATGCAAGATGAGCACAAATTGCCGAGACGGAGCTAAAAAAATAAAGATAATAGAAATAAAATAAGGCATATTACAAATGAAACGAGGTATAATAAAAATAGGCATAATTCAAATAAAATTAGACAAAATACTAATAAAAAATTAACTCAAGCCCAATAAATCCTGATGAAAATTGGTACACCAACTCTAGGCATTTTATCTGTAACATTAAATAAAGCTTCAACATGAATGTAATATATTCATCATGTTTCAATGTTCAGCAATTCTTCAACATTAAGGGTACATAATATGTTTCGTCGTAATACTAAATACTACTCAAACAAAAACGTTATGCATAATCAAATATAACTATTATATAACAACTTTATTAATTATTATCAAATTAAATTATGCTTTAAAAGCAAGGCAATATATTCGCCAGTTTTGTAACATTAAAACGCTACTTAAAACAATAATGTAACATACGCAATATGTGTTACATATTGATGAGTACACTGATGTACTCATGGGTCGCACCGTCACCAAATGTGAATAATAATTTAAAAATAAACCAGTAGCTCAAAGCATAAATTGTACAGATTTTTAATTTAAAAAATGAAACTTTGAAAACCAAAAATAAACCGTTCGTTTAAAACATAAATCTATAAATTTTTTAGAGAAAATAAACCGTTCATTCAGAACATAAAATCTATAAAAAAAATTAGAGAAAAAAAGAATATAGGAAAAATATACCGCTCGGTTATAATACAGATTACATAGGGTTTCTGTGAAAATATTAAATTTTAGAAATGCAACTAAGATGTCATTATGAAAACAGATCATTGAATAACCACGAGTTCTGATGATATATTTAATTTAAGGGAAGTAGCGTTGGAATAATTTCATCAATGGGAAAAAAACGTTGGAATCGTATCATCAATGGGGAAAACGTAAAGTAGCGTTGGAATCATATCATCAATGGGAAAAAATTAGCGTTGGAATCATATCATCAATGGGAAAAAATTAGCGTTGGAATCATATCATCAATGGGAAAAAATTAGCGTTGGAATCATATCATCAATGGGAAAAAATTAGCGTTGGAATCATATCATCAATGGGAAAAAATTAGCGTTGGAATCATATCATCAATGGGAAAAAATTAGCGTTGGAATCATATCATCAATGGGAAAAAATTAGCGTTGGAATCATATCATCAATGGGAAAAAATTAGCGTTGGAATCATATCATCAATGGGAAAAAATTAGCGTTGGAATCATATCATCAATGGGAAAAAATTAGCGTTGGAATCATATCATCAATGGGAAAAAATTAGCGTTGGAATCATATCATCAATGGGAAAAAATTAGCGTTGGAATCATATCATCAATGGGAAAAAATTAGCGTTGGAATCATATCATCAATGTGAAAAACGATTTTTTATTCCAGCTATCAATTGTGCGGCTGTGAAGCTCGCCAAGTAGACACGGCGCGAAAGTAAGCAGGTAGCTTTATTTTCTACTGCATTCATGTAATGGACAGCAATAACGTCACAACATATTCGAATGCAAACGACGTTTAAATGACGTTTGTAATTTTGTAAGCGCGTATTTTAAATAGATTTTAAAATTAATAATCATAAAAACGAAACCTTTATCGTTTTGTGAATTTTGTACAATAATAACCCAGGGGACGTGATTTTTCAAGCAAATAACTCAAATAAGTTTTACAAGAAATAATCGTATAAACAAAGATTTTCCGTTTTGTGGTTTTTGTGTATTATCCCCGTGCCCCTGGTCCATCTGAACCCAGTTTCGTGAACCAGTTTTTTTTGTCATATGCATTATATAGCAAAAAAAGGGAGTAATATTCTACAATTACGCGTTAGTGCCAAATTGATTGATAGTTCTTTTTTCTTACCATATGCATACATATAATTAAAAAAAGCAATATATATTCCACAATACGAGTTAGCGCCGAAATTATTGACGTCTCAATAGCTTCGATAATTGCTCCGTTTTGGTGCACGGGAATCTGCCATTCTAAATACACTTATGATCCCAATAAACTTCAATACAACCTTAATAGAAAACTCAACACAGAGAATTGACTGCCACAGCCGCATAGGTAGGCTGCAGGCAGTATGTTAGAATGCGTTACACGCCGTTTCCTATATTCGGAAATACCTTATTTACATGCAAATAAAACGAGGGAAATTGCCAAGTTGGTTGGAACGCACTTATTGCAAATTTTAATTTAGGGTAATTGAATTAAATAAGTAAATTAATTAAGTAACGTGAAGGGTTGTGGAGGCCCAAAATAAATTTGAGCAGAGGCTCAGGAAAATGAAATTGTAATTATGACATGTATCTTAAAGTCATTATGAATTATTATGAAGTTATGTATCATTACTGAGTTGCATTGGCATGTTCGTAATTTTATAAAGGAGTTACATAATGTTTATTTTTAAGATTATGCGCAGAAATCGGCCGTTGGTTAGCATTACGAGCTCAAAAAAGTTACACTGGGCGATATGAAGGAAAATTTCGCGATAAATGGCTTATTAAAATAAAAACTGCTCGGGGTTTGAGTTGATATTTTACACTCTAAAAAATTAAAAAGGTAAACAGAGAAACTATTTACTGTAAAGCTATATTTTTTAGTAAACTGGAGCACAATTTTATCGCGTAATAGAAAGAGTTAAAAAATAATCAAGTAACATTTATTATCGTTCAAAGCACAACGTAATATCTTAGCATACCGCGAAATATGAGCATTTATCAACCAAAAATATACGTTTTAATGAAAATATTGCTGAATATGAAATACATTTTTAATTTAATACGAAATAAATATAAAACAAAATATTTAACATACGAGATGAGCATACTATATACTTGATAAAACTGCGGTATATAGTATGTTCATAGGTATACAGTATATACTTTAAAGTCATGTATAAAGTATGTATGTTCCTTAACGGATTCCTTAAAATAAAACATATTTTACTTAATATGCAACAGATATAGATCAAAATATTCAACATGTAAGATAAATACACTATATACTTGATATAACTAAGGTGCACCATTCCCTCCTCACTAACAGAGAGGGTAGGCCTACATTCGGCTGACCGGAGGCCTACAAAGTTTGTTACAAATTGAAATAATTTAGTATTTGGATAATAATAATAAATTTGATAATTAGAGAACGCATGTACTTTCACGCATCTTTTTATGCTAGCGCAAGTTAATTTGAGGTGAATTTGTGTGCGCTGAATTTGGTGTAAATTCGTGTGAGTTTGATTCAACGCAAATTTACGTGTAAATTCAACGCAAATTTACGTGTAAATTCAACGCAAATTTACGTGTAAATTCAACGCAAATTTACGTGTAAATTCAACGCAAATTTACGTGTAAATTCAACGCAAATTTACGTGTAAATTCAACGCAAATTTACGTGTAAATTCAACGCAAATTTACGTGTAAATTCAACGTAAATTTGTGTGTGAATTCAACGTAAATTTGTGTGTGAATTCAACGTAAATTTGTGCGTAAATTCAACGCAAATTTATCTAGGTTGAACTAGAAGTAAATTTAAGTAGGTTGAATACAACGCGAATTCATGGGATTTCCATACAGATTCACGGAAATTCAACACGAAATCACACAGATTCACGGAAATTCAACACGAAATCACAAAAATTCACGGAAATTCAACACGAAATCACACAGATTCACGGAAATTCAACACGAAATCACACAGATTCACGGAATTTCAACACGAAATCACAAAAATTCACGGAAATTCAACACGAATTCACGGAAATTCAACACGAATTCACGGAAATTCAACACGGCACAAACTCGTGTAAATTCGATACAAACTGACATGGGTTGATACGAACTAAACCACGGCAGAGATGCGGCACCACATGACCTCATGTGCAACATGCCACATGCGATATGCAGCACCACATGAAACAACACACCTCTACACATCACACACACACATTCACCGCTAAAATCAACATAAAACAATACCCGTAAATCTGTTTTGAATATCAGTTTGATATTTGCCTGACAAATCGGGTACGTTTTAGTTACTCGTCGGGTATTTGTGATTTTATTGCTTGTGTCGTTATGTAGAGCTGAGCGTCATTATATATACATAAATACATATACATTTATTATATTATATATATATATATATATCGGTTGATTCGTAGGTTCAGTTAAATCCATGGTTTCCTTTGACTTTAATTTGGCCTATTTCAAATGCCTACAAAATTCGGTGGATAAATTACGAATGGTGAAAAGTAACAAAGAAGTACAGACAAGAATTGAGTGGCGGTGATGTGTGGTATGTAACAGCATACATGTGACTTATGTGAGGGGTGTGTTGCAACTACATGTACGTTACAAATGTGAAGTTATGTTACAACAACATGTATGTTACAAATATATAAGTTATGTGCTACAACTACATGTGTGTTACACATGTGTGGGCTATGAGTTACAACTACACAGCGCCAGCGTTATGTCCTTTCGAAATAGCGTTGTAGGTGTACATGTAATTATATAGCTTACACGAAATTTTAACATGAAGCCGGAACAAGTATTAAAATGAAATATCATTAAATTTTCCTGGTGTATATTTAAACCATAAAAACTGAACACCGGAATTTTGTTCTCCTGGTTTTTCACTAAAAAAAAAAGAAACGGGATCGACGTCGAACGTAGCACTGAAATTTGCGTCTCCAAAAAAATACATGGTAGGCTAGGTACATATGAATAAAAAGTTCACACGTTATTGAAATTAATGTTTGCGGCTAAATCGAAAACACGTATGAAAGAAACAGAAGCATTTTAAAATGAACAGGTAAGCACATATATACAAAAATTACAAACCGGTCACTTTCAATCGCGTAGAAGTCGACGATGGATGCAGAGGACGAATTAACATTTCTCAATCACAACTACCCTCCAGGTTGCAAACAAACATTTAAAACATTAATTTTCCTTCAAAACAGTCCTTTCAAATCTATTCACTCCTCACGACAAAAAAACGCGAACGTCGTCTACGGCAAATTTGGTGTCCAACTTGACATTTTCCAGTCACTCGTATTCCTTCAGTTTAGTCCTTACTCCCCACACGTGAACTGAATCTTCAATTTCGCGTGTTGCAAAACAAACAATTTCCCATTAACGTAGTTCTTCAATCTCCTAAAGTCTCAAACGCCGATCTAACCAGCGTGGATATTTAAAAAAAAAACAGAAACAAGAACATAAGCAACAAAACAAGGCGTTCGAAGGAACGAAATGACGAATCACGGATGCAATAAAATACGAATTATTCTGTCACGATGCGAAATGTAACACACTTCAACAATGGGTAGCTAACTCTTCCTCGGCTAGCCCAGCTCGGTACCAAATCAAGTCACTCTTGAACGAGTTCAAGTTCGAATCACGAAAGAATCTGAAGGAGATCACAAAACGTGGGAGCAAGAAGGCGCGTGCAATCGGACCATGAGTGAAGGCGGAGCGGACGCGAGCGCCACACCGCACCGCATGACAGCCCAGTACACACTGACTCAACCTAACCCGCCACCACCAACTCGAGCAACATCATGACACTGACGCACTCACGCACGCACACGGCTCAGCAACATTGACACGCACACAAGGGAGGCCATACACACACACATACGTGTATGTACATACATGTATGTGTAAACATCTAGCACAGCCTTTCCTGCAGAGCTGCCCTCGCCACACACACCCTCTTGAAATGGCGCCTATCGTACGGACGTACCCTCGGTATCGAGTCGCCAAAAATTCCGGCTTGAAATTACGGGGTAAATTGTCGTGTATGTAATTTGCTATACGGACGATCCTACAAATGATTTATGTTGACTCTTTCTAGTGGTATTTGGTGTATATACAAATTACGTGAGGTGGTAATAATACTGTCACGCTTAAAATGTTGATGTTTTTTATGTACCATTTACGTAAAGAATTCAATAAGAGTTCACATGATGTAAAGTTCGTATTGCGTCTCAAATAACTTCTCAAGTATAATTTGAAACAACTTTGAGTGCTTGGAGACCATTGCGAACACAGAACAAACGGGGAAGTTTTCTTTTAGCAAGCATTTGTATGGTGTACGTATAATTTCTAACTTCTACATCTTCAGTTTCATACTTCTATTCTCACTAAACTATCTGCTCACCGTCACCACATACACAGAACTGTAGATGCAAACAATTGTAATATCACCATTCGTGTAAGGATTAGTAAAACAAATTAGACCCATCCAGCTCCTGCCCTCACTCCCCAACTCCTGCCCTCACTCCCCAACTCCTGCCCTCACTCCCCAACTCCTGCCCTCACTCCCCAACTCCTGCCCTCACTCCCCAACTCCTGCCCTCACTCCCCAACTCCTGCCCTCACTCTCCAACTCCTGCCCTCACTCCCCAACTCCTGCCCTCACCCCCCAACTCCTGCCCTCACTCCCCAACTCCTGCCCTCACTCCCCAGCTCCTGCCCTCACTCCCCAACTCCTGCCCTCACTCCCCAACTCCTGCCCTCACTCCCCAACTCCTGCCCTCACTCCCCAACTCCTGCCCTCACTCCCCAACTCCTGCCCTCACTACACAACTCCTGCCCTCACTCCCCAACTCCTGCCCTCACTCCCCAGCTCCTGCCCTCACTCCCCAACTCCTGCCCTCACTCCCTAACTCTTGCCCTCACTCCCCAACTCCTGCCCTCACTACACAACTCCTGCCCTCACTCCCCAACTCCTGCCCTCACTCCCCAACTCCTGCCCACACTCGCCAACTCCTGCCCTCACTCCCCAACTCCTGCCCTCACTCCCCAGCTCCTGCCCTCACTTCCCATCTCCTGCCCTCACTCTCCAACTCCTGCCCTCACTCCCCAACTCCTGCCCTCACTCCCCAACTCCTGCCCTCACTCCCCAACTCCTGCCCTCACTCCCCAACTCCTGCCCTCACTCCCCAACTCCTGCCCTCACTCCCCAACTCCTGCCCTCACTCCCCAACTCCTGCCCTCACTCCCCAGCTCCTGCCCTCACTCCCCAACTCCTGCCCTCACTCCCCCAGCTCCTGCCCTCACTCTCCAACTCCTGCCCTCACTCCCCAACTCCTGCCCTCACCCCCCAACTCCTGCCCTCACTCCCCAACTCCTGTCCTCACTTCCCAACTCCTGCCCTCACTCCCCAACTCCTGCCCTCACTCCCCAGCTCCTGCCCTCACTCCCCAGCTCCTGCCCTCACTTCCCAACTCCTGCCCTCACTCTCCAACTCTTCCCCTCACTCCTTTCCTCTCACTTTTCCCCCTCTCTTACTCCTGCTTCTCTCAAGAAATGTGCGTACATGTGCGTACATGCGTGTGTGTGTGTGTGAATTTAAAATATAACACGAGTGTCAAAATAAGGAACTCAAATATACCCTGACGACGTTTCCGTACGGGTGGACTGAGGGCAAGTTGCGAGGGTACTAGAAGTAGTAAAAGTAATTAAGGACTACGAGTAAGTAACGAGTATGGTAAAGGTAATAGAAGTAATAAAAGACTACGAGTAGGGTACCGGTATAATAGAAGTAATAGGAGTAATAGATGTAATAGATGACTACGAGTAGGTTACCGGAATAATAGAAGTAATAGAAGACTACTAGTGGGTTACGAGAATGTTAGAGGTAATAGAAGACTACGGGTAAGTTACGAGTAATATACGGGTGCGTTAAGAGTATAATAGAAGTAATAGAATAAATAGAAGACTACGGGTAAGTTGCGAGTATATTAAGAGTAATTTAAAATTTCACGCGACTGAATAACTCTAAATTTAATTCAACCAAGATCAAACTTTCACATGGATAGAGCGAACGAACGATAGTTCAGTTCGCTCTCTTCATTCGCATCAAATTTTTATTATTTTTTTTATGACGCTAGAAATCCAGAACATTTATACTGCAACAACATTACACCAAATACATGTCAAGAAAAAAGATTCATCTGTCATTACTGCTATTCAAAATCAATGTAGAAATGAATGGAGTTCAAAAGGCGCATCCAAAAGGGGAGCCTCTTCTCTGAAAACTGTTGTTTTGGTTGGAATATTTGGTTGCAAATGTTTGGTTATAAATGTTTGGTTGCAAATGTTTGGTTATAAATGTTTGTTTGCATGTGTTTGGTTATAAATGTTTGGTTGCATGTATTTAGTTGAAAATATTTTGTTACAAATATTTGGTTATAAATGTTTGGTTGCATGTGTTTTGTTACAAGTGTTTGGTAACGAATATTTGGTTCTAAATTTTCGGTTGCAAATGTCTGTTTGTTAGTGTTTGGTTATAAATGTTTGATTGCATGTGTTTGGTTGCAAATGTTTGGTTGCATGTGTTTGGTTGCAAATGTTTGGTTACAATCAAGTCTCTTTTGAGAAATGTTGTCTGCTAAATACTATAAATAAATTTCGACGAGCTGTATTTCGACCCATGCCTAAAAATAAAAACCAGCGGAATAAAACCTTTTCAAATAACAATATTATAATACAAGATGAATAATAACTGTAGAAACTCCAGTATTTGCTGTATAATTGCAATATGATATAAATATAAAAGGACTAAAAATAAGATATAATGCATCTTTAATATATTCCCAAAATAAGTTGAATAAAGCATAACATATTCATCTTTCACGTATTCACAAAATAAATTGTGCAAATGTAGTTAAGCATAAAATTTATGCATATTTCATGCATTTCCAACTGCACAGCGTATATATCGAAATAGGTGAGAAAAATGCACGGATTGAATTAGATGAGAAATTCTAGCAAAGACTTGGGTCGGGGCGGTCTATTAATTAAATACCTTCAGTGGCTGCACCTGCTCATTTGATACAAATCTGTCGCGCGTGTTCTGTCAAACTGAGAGTTTGATGCGCTCAGCTAACTCAAAGATAAGTAAAGTGTGTGGTGAGAATTGGTTGCTCTGTGGTATCTGTGATACCACCTTGTTACTGCGAGGTTGGGTGGTGGAAAGTGGACACTAGGTTGGTTGGTGGTATCTGTGATACCACCTTGTCACTGCGAGGTTGGGTGGTGAGAATTATTTGGTTTCTGGTACCTGTGATACCACCTTGTCACTGCGAGGTTGGGTGGTGAGAAATAGACCTGGTGAGAAATACACGTTAGGTTGGTTGGTGTGCCTATATTTCCATGTTGCGCTTTCTGTCTAATGAAGTCATCTCAAAAATTTGAACGATGGCTGTGCCCTCAAAATGCACATGGTTACAATACACAATAATAAACCTAATATCGCACAAAATGATGAATCTAATATCCAGTAATAATGAAACTCATATCCAACAATAATGAATCTAATATCCAACCATACTGAAACTAATATCCAACAATGCTGAAACTCATATTCAACAATAATGAATCTAATATCCAACCATACTGAAACTAATATCCAACAATAACGTAGCTAATATCCAGCAAAAACACACCTAATATCCAACAATAACACACCTAATATCTAAAAAACGCACCCAATATCCACCAAACAAGGTAGGCACTGGGGCCGCACGAGCGACGGAGCATCCATGGCAACCTGTCGACAGGTGGGACCAATTCTGTGGTAAAGCTTTTAAATAATTTACTCTGCTTATATTTCTAATCTAACTTAATTTATTATGTGCACGTTATTTTTTAACAGATCTGCATTATTGTTATTTTTGATACCTTATCATAATCATTATATTTTTATTCTATTACTTCATTTATACTATATTAATATTTTTCATTTTACTATTATTATTGTTACTGCATTATTTATATTCAAGCAGGTAGGATAAATGTGAGTTACTCGCTAGGATATGTCAGAAATATATTTTATATTAACCTTGTGTACTGTTGTCTCCTCTAGAACCGCATTTGGTCGCATTTGCCATGTTTTTTTTATGAAAAAAAAAACAGAAATCTGTTATTTCAAAAACCGTCGATACTTTAAATGCTACATAACCAATTTGGCTTTAAATGGTTTTTCTACTTAAGCTCTTAACTAAAGAAAGAAGAAGTGAGTGTAAAGACCATCTAATGTCTTGGTCCTCGCCTGCTCTGTTGTTACCAAAAGTAGGAAATGAAAGCATTTCAGCTAAATTCTTCTTAATAATGAAACAAGTGCTTCAATTTAGGGTATCATAATAATTTATTCCACAAATTTTGTGTTATTATTATTTCACAAGTTGATTCTCAGTTATTATTATCTAACGAGTTCATGAAATGTTATCACAAACATTATTATCAATAACACACCGCACCCATATTTCACCATTTGATGCTCTATCAATATTATTTCACCTCTTCATGAAATTTTATATATATATATATATATATATATATATATATATATATATATATAGCACATTAGCTGTATTCCACCAGTTGACGCTCTATCATTATAACACCACTTGGTGCCCTTTTATCATCTAATCAGTTGAAATACAAAGAGTTCATGAAATGCAAACCAGTTTAAATCCAAACATTAGGTGTTCGTCAAAGAGTGTGCTAACCTACGGGAATCTAAAATTATTCCAGGTCATCATTTTTAGAAAAAGAAGGAGTTTTGAATTCATTTTTCACTATTAAAAATTGTTTTGTTTCGCGTTTTCTGGCATGTTGTTAACTAACTAAACAACACATCTTCCACCCAAAGTGCCGTCCACACCCGCAGCGAAATTTAAAGAAGATCGCACAACTGCACAGCAGCAACAGCGGCAACAACGCCAGCAACAGCGGCAGGGAGTACAGTCACCACCCGCACTGGGGTGGTGACGAGGGGTGCTGAGGGGTGCTGAGGGGTGCTGAGGGGTGGTGAGGGGTGAGGGGTTGCTTGAGAC
This sequence comes from Morinoia aosen, assembly GCA_030386875.1. Lineage (NCBI taxonomy): Eukaryota > Metazoa > Arthropoda > Malacostraca > Amphipoda > Talitridae > Morinoia > Morinoia aosen. Next base: position 38,547,111 of record CM059557.1, on the reverse strand, counting down.
AAAGAAAGCCTTGCAATGACGGCAACGCTCTCGGCCGCTCCGTACATAACTAGACCGCCTGCACCGTGGGACCCGTGCTGTGTGCTCTCCTGCGGCTGTAGTACTCTGCTACGGCAGCCGTAGTACTCTGCTGTGTGTGCGTAGTACACTGCTACGGCAGCCGTAGTATTCTCTACGGCAGCTGAACTCTCTTAAGGCAGCCGTAGTACTCTCCTACGGCAGCCGAAGTACTCTGCCGTGTGTGCGTACTACACACGCACACGCTTATGTGCGAGTTGCCTCTATTGTTGCCATTAATCACGCATGTCACCATTAATCACGCATGTTGCCATTAATCACGCATGTTGCCATTAATCACGCATGTTACCATTAATCACGCATGTTGCCATAAATCATGCATGTTGCCATTAATCATGCATGTTGCCATTTATCATGCATCTTGCCATTAATCATGCATGTTGCCATTAATCACGCATTTTGCCATTTATCATGCATGTTGCCATTAATCACGCATGTTGCCATTTATCATGCATGTTGCCATTAATCACGCATGTAGCCAATTATCACGCATGTTGCCATAAATCATGCATGTTGCCATCAGTCACGCATGCACATGTTGCCATTTATCATGCATGTTGCCATTAATCATGCATGTTGCCATTAATCACGCATTTTGCCATTTATCATGCATGTTGCCATTAATCACGCATGTTGCCATTTATCACGCATGTTGCCATTAATTACGCATGTTGCCATTAATCATGCATGTTGCCATTAATCACGCATGTTGCCATTTATCATGCATGTTGCCATTAATCACGCTCTAAATGATTGAACTGATGGTCAACAGTACACGCTGCAACACACGCCACAGCACTTACCGCCCCGCACACGCTGCAACACACACCACACCACACACCGCCCCACACACGCTGCAATACACACCACACCACACACCGCCCCACACACGCTGCCACATACACCACACCACACACCGCCCCACACACGCTGCAATACACACCATACCACACACCACCCCACACACGCTGCAACATACACCACACCACACACCGCCCCACACACCCTGCAACACACATCACACCACACACCGCCCAACACACGCTGCAACACACGCCACACCACACCGCCCCGCACACGCAGCAACACACGCTACACCACACACCGCCCCACACATGCTGCAACACACGCCACACCACACACCGCCCCGCACACGCAGCAACACACGCTACACCACACACCGCCCCACACACGCAGCAACACACGCCACACCACACACCGCCCCGAACACGCTGGAAGACACGCCACACCACACACCGCCCCACACACGCTGCAACACACATCACACCACACACCGCCCCGCACACGCAGCAACACACGCTACACCACACACCGCCCCACACACGCTGCAACACACGCCACACCACACACCGCCCCGCACACGCAGCAACACACGCTACACCACACACCGCCCCACACACGCTGCAACACACGCCACACCACACACCGCCCCGCACACGCAGCAACACACGCTACACCACACACCGCCCCACACACGCTGCAACACACGCCACACCACACACCACCCCGCACACGCAGCAACACACGCTACACCACACACCGCCCCACACACGCAGCAACACACGCCACACCACACACCGCCCCGAACACGCCGCAACACACGCCACACCACACACCGCCCCGAACACGCTGGAAGACACGCCACACCACACACCGCCCCACACACGCTGCAACACACGCCACACCACACACCGCCCCGCACACGCAGCAACACACGCTACACCACACACCGCCCCACACACGCTGCAACACACGCTACACCACACACCGCCCCACACACGCTGCAACACACATCACACCACACACCGCCCCGCACACGCAGCAACACACGCTACACCACACACCGCCCCACATACGCTGCAACACACACCAGACCACACACCGCCCCACACACGCTGCAACACACGCTACACCACACACCGCCCCACACACGCTGCAACACACATCACACCACACACCGCCCCGCACACGCAGCAACACACGCTACACCACACACCGCCCCACATACGCTGCAACACACACCAGACCACACACCGCCCCTCCCACGCCGGAAGACTTTCTATATCAACACACCAGCTGCGCTAAGTTGCGTTCAAAATTGAACTCGAATTCAACTCAGTTTAAATTTTCAACGTAAAACTTAACCGAAGAGTTATAGGAATGCGCCCTTGTATGACTTCCATAAAGTACATAAAACAGTCGGTTGTGACCACCGGTGGGTCACCTGCATTATGGAAATTCTCCCAGTGACAGAAACTAGTAAAGACTAGGTTATAAGACTAGTAAAGACTAGGTAGCAAGACTAGTAAAACTAGTGACTAGCAGCTAGGTGAACTGAAACACCCAAACAACACCATTGTGAAAAATTTTTGTTAGTGTTACTTCCAATTGTTTGCAAGAATTAACATTCCATGAATATTAATATAACAAGAATTAACATTTCTGTCGATTGTGTACGATAACAAACGACTTGTTTTTTTCTTTTTTTTTGGGGGGGGGGGGGGTCGTTCTCCTACCTACACCTTCAATATATTTACTAATTAGTTACGTTAATTTAGTGATTAGTCAAGTTAATAATAATTGCGGTACTGTTGCCTTTAGGTAGAAGTGGTGCTGTGGTGCAACAATGACTGTGTGTGATGTGTTATGTGTACTGTGTTGTGTGTAGCGATGTGTTGTGTTGTGGTGCAACTATGACTATGTGTGATGTGTTATGTATAATGAATTATTTTACAGTGATATAAAGACATCGGATCTGCGCTACAGAGTTCACACGGAACTGTAGGTTACTTTTTGACTAGACCTAAAAATATAAGCATATTGCAGAACTAAAATAGAAAGTTAGACTAAATTAGGTCAAGTTAGTAGAAACTTTGATGTAACGAAAATTAATTAGACAAAAAATATAATGGCAATTGAAATTAATGGAAAATAGTAATAGAATGAAAAAAACGAATAATTTTCGTGTATTCGTTCAATCTTCTGAAGATAATTTTAATGTGTTTTTAAAATTTCTTGTGTCTCCTTCGTTTGATAATACAAAATTCTGACATGACACATGCATTTCCATTGCCCATTTGACTTTACATATGTCGGTTCATTAAATTTAAAATCATTATTCTATCATGCTTGGAAATTGAAAAAATCATGTCATGATGCAAATAAAAAATAAAAAATTTAAGTTGAAAAATATCATGACATGATGCAAATGAAAAAAATGAAAAATTCAAGTTGAAAAAATCCTAACAAGATGCAATTGAAAAAAATTGAAAATAAAAAAATCCTGACATGATGCAATTGCAAAAAATGAAAAATTGAAATGAAAAACTCCTGACATGATGCAATTAAAAAAGTAAACAATTCAAATTGAAAAAAATCCTGACATGATGCAATAGAAAAAAAGTGAAAAAGTGAAGATGAAAAAATCCTGATATGATGCAAATGACGCATTGTAATAATTTCTGAAAGAACAATTGCTTGAGCAGGTGCATATCGCTTTACATGTATTTTACAAAATGTTAACATTACACACAACGTAATGAGACTGGTAGAGTAAATCATACCGTATTTTATGCAAATAAGTTCATCTACTGTGAGTGTAAATATTTCTGTGCTTTTTGGGTAACTCTTGAGTCTTGAGTAACCCTTGAGTAATTACTTTAGTAACCCTTGAGTAATATCTTGAGTAACCCTTGCGCAACATTTTGAGTAACTTCTTGAACAATTTCTTGAGTAACATCTTGAGTAACACTTGAGTAACCCTTAAGTAACATTTTAAGTAAATATTGAGTGTCTCCTTGAGTAACACTTGAGTAATCCGTGAGTAACTCCAAGAACAATCAATCAATCCCTCATCCCTCACTGGATATATGAACTACTACTCAGTTCTTTAGGGAGTTGCCTAATTTTCCTTATAAATAGTTCAAACTCAAAATCCAAGTCCCAAATTGCGTCCTACACTGTTTCCCAAGAATATGTCATATTTACCCCAATGTTTCCCCAGTGGGGATTGAAAACTTACGAGTTGAATCAAGTTGAATCAAGTGATTCAACATGCACTTTGATCGTGATGTGAGCCATCGGTGGTAGCCTACACCGAGGAAATTTTCATAATGCTGCTGACCAACTAGTAGTCACTACCTCCATTTTCTCAAATACTTGAAGCTAAGTGAAAATATAGCTTCCAAGTATAATACTTGAAGCTAAATTAATGGAGATATAGCTTTAAGCTTAATACTTTAAAGCAAAATGAAAATATAGCTTCCAAGTATAATACTTGAAGCTAAATGAAAATATAGCTTCCCAGTATAATAATAATACTTAAAGCAAAATGAAAATATAACATCAAAGTATAATACTTGAAGCTAAATGAAAATATAGCTTTAAGCTTAATACTTGAAGCTAATTGAAAACTTATCTTTAGGTAAACACTATAAGCTAAATTCATAAAGCCAACTGAAGGCACGATCCAGTCGATGTTTGCAGTTATCAACATTACTGACAATTAACAGTTTACTTTAAATTTCAAATGAATATTGAACTTGAGTCCAACACCCCGCAGCCAAATTATCAAAAAACGATACACTTCGGAATTCCCCCCACAAGAAAGCAAGGAACATCCCCGTGACGCGCCTACGCCTATAAACCAGTCCGTGCTAAACACAACAAAGGGTCAACGATAAAAAATACTTATGTAAAACCAATAGGGTACACCCACCAATGTAGCACCTATGTATGACCTACACGCTACCTACAGTATGTAATACCTATGTTACAGATACATCTATTTTACATATATACCTATGTTACAGATATACCTATTTTACATATTTACCTATGTTACACATATACCTATGTTACAGATATACCTATTTTACATATTTACCTATGTTACACATATACCTATTTTACTTATATACCTATGTTACATATATACCTATGTTACGTATATACCTATGTTACATATATACCTATGTTACATATATACCTATGTTACAGATGTACCTATTTTACATATTTCTCTATGTTACATATTTACCTATGCTACAAACATACCTATGTTACATATATGTTACACATATACCTATGTTACATATATACCTATGTTACATATATATATACCTATGTTACATACATACCTATTTTACATATTTGCCTGTGTTACACATATACCTATGTTACATATATACCTATGTTACATATAATACCTATGTATGACCTACACGCTACCAATGTAACACCTATGTGTGACCTACCCGCGTCTACCAGAGCGGCCGCTACTTTGAGCCTCACCACAAACCGATAACAAACAACAAAGGGTCTCTATTTCAACAGATTGCCTAAAACGGGTTATACCAGCGGCCAACCTCTCACAGATCGATCTATTAGAACACGTGGCTTCTCTTGTGGTTAAAATGTAGGTGTGTGCGGCGAGCGTTGTGATAGTAATGTGTATTGGATTTTGTTCTTTCAAATGAGATAAACGTGGTTGCTTTGCAATGTGATAGTAAACTTGGCTGTTTTGAAATAATGTGATAAACTTAGTTGTTTTGAAATGTGATTATCTTGGTTGCTTTTTAATGTGGTAAACTTAGTTCCTTCACAATGTGACTAACTTGGTTGCTTTTTAATGTGGTAAACTTAGTTCCTTTGCAATGTGACTAACTTGGTTGCTTTTTAATGTGATAAACTTAGTTCCTTTGCAATGTGACTAACTTGGTTGCTTTTTAATGTGGTAAACTTAGTTCCTTCACAATGTGACTAACTTGGTTGCTTTTTAATGTGGTGAACTTAGTTCCTTTGCAATGTGACTAACTTGGTTGCTTTTTAATGTGGTAAACTTAGTTCCTTCACAATGTGACTAACTTGGTTGCTTTTTAATGTGGTAAACTTAGTTCCTTTGCAATGTGACTAACTTGGTTGCTTTTTAATGTGGTAAACTTAGTTCCTTTGCAATGTGACTAACTTGGTTGCTTTTTAATGTGGTAAACTTAGTTCCTTTGCAATGTGACTAACTTGGTTGCTTTTTAATGTGGTAAACTTAGTTCCTTTGCAATGTGACTAACTTGGTTGCTTTTTAATGTGGTAAACTTAGTTCCTTTGCAATGTGACTAACTTGGTTGCTTTTTAATGTGGTAAACTTAGTTCCTTTGCAATGTGACTAACTTGGTTGCTTTTTAATGTGGTAAACTTAGTTCCTTTGCAATGTGACTAACTTGGCTGCTTTTTAATGTGGTAAACTTAGTTCCTTTGCAATGTGACTAACTTGGTTGCTTTTTAATGTGGAAAACTTAGTTCCTTTGCAATGTGACTAACTTGGTTGCTTTTTAATGTGGTAAACTTAGTTCCTTTGCAATGTGACTAACTTGGTTGCTTTTCAACGTGATAAACTTAGTTCCTTTGCAATGTGACTAACTTGGTTGCTTTTTAATGTGGTAAACTTAGTTCCTTTGCAATGTGACTAACTTGGTTGCTTTTTAATGTGGTAAACTTAGTTCCTTTGCAATGTGACTAACTTGGTTGCTTTTTAATGTGGTAAACTTAGTTCCTTTGCAATGTGACTAACTTGGTTGCTTTTTAATGTGGTAAACTTAGTTCCTTTGCAATGTGACTAACTTGGCTGCTTTTTAATGTGGTAAACTTAGTTCCTTTGCAATGTGACTAACTTGGTTGCTTTTTAATGTGGAAAACTTAGTTCCTTTGCAATGTGACTAACTTGGTTGCTTTTTAATGTGGTAAACTTAGTTCCTTTGCAATGTGACTAACTTGGTTGCTTTTCAACGTGATAAACTTAGTTCCTTTGCAATGTGACTAACTTGGTTGCTTTTTAATGTGGTAAACTTAGTTCCTTTGCAATGTGACTAACTTGGTTGCTTTTTTAATGTGATAAACTTAGTTCTTTTGCAATGTGACTAACTTGGTTGCTTTTTAATGTGGTAAACTTAGTTCCTTTGCAATGTGACTAACTTGGATGCTTTTTAATGTGGTAAACTTAGTTCCTTTGCAATGTGACTAACTTGGATGCTTTCAAATGCGATAAACTTTGTTGCTTAGCAACGTGACAAAGTTGGTTTCCTTCGACTGTGACCAACTTAGTCACTTCGAAATGAGGTGAACTTGTTGCTCTGAACTCACCCGAAGTGCAGGTCTCACGTCAGTGAGGCAGGCCTGAGTTTTGGCCATAGGCGTGGCCCACCAAACCTGTATCGCTAAACAGCCCTGATTTACACCGGATGCACTGAGGCTATGCAACAGATTTCCTCCCGCGCACTCGCCGCTCTTATAAGTCTATGGTCTGGACAGTTCAACAGCCAAAAAAATGACGCTTAAACTACCAGGTGAGAACGCCAAATGCATTTCCAGAAATTTCTCTGCAAGATGTTACTCAATATCTTGTCTTATAAGTCCATGGTCTATATTCTTGACAGATCAGCAGCAAAAAAAAACTTAAACTGACCAGATGGGAATGTTAGCTGTTCAAATGCACGTCAATAAATATCACTAATTCAGGATGTTACTCACAATCTCGGCATGGATGAGCAGAAATCTATGGTCTAGATTCTAGACAGTTCAGCAGAAAAAAAGAACGCGTAAATTCTCCAGATGGGAACGCCAGTACGTCAAATGCACTTCAGTAAATATCACTTCCAGATGTTACTCAAAATCTCAGTATGGAAGCGCAGAAAAAAAAACTACACTGTAGCAGGAGCGTGTGTTTCTTTTGGCGCATTAAAGATGGGCCTAGTCCTGCGGCAACCGCTAAGCAGTGCCGCCAGTTGCAGACCGCAACGTCGCATGCCAAAATGGTTCGGACAGACAGAAGCTAACCTTCTTACGTCCACCTACAACATTTTTGTAAAAGGAAAAAGGCTCACACCTCCTCACATGTTGTCCGTTGCAAAAGGCATGAGCTCAAATTGCGATGAATGGGGCACCAATCGTACATTTTACGAGGCTGTTAACATTCAGGTGGATCGTAAGGATCACTGACTGGTGATCTTAGAGAAAATCACGCTGGGCGGACTCGTAATCAGGTCCTAGAGCCGTTTGACTTGACCCTGTCAACCCCTGGCCACTCTAAAGCGAAGGCCTCTTTTCTTGTGTCCTTAGCCTCTATTCTTGCGCCTCGAAACTGACGTGAATCTTTGCCCCCACGCGCAAACAAACGATCAGCTTCTCGCAAACTGAAGCGAAGCTGCGAGCGCTACCATCAACCGTTGTGAATAGACGTCAAGAATCAAGTTACGCGCAAGGCCTGATAACCACTCCCTCTCGGTAGCCGGCTGGACCATGCCAACTCTCGATGCCTAAAGCGGCAGAAGATCCCGAGATCACAACGCTCTCTGGACTCAATAAATACCACGCACGTACAATCCCATCCCACATGCATTCCCTAATCTTTCCTCCGAGGCAAACACTCACACACACGCTCTGTATACTCATATCTAATCAGCCATTAGTTTTGAAATCCTTTGTGCCGTTGGCTGGCTCCGAGCTCGGATGTTTTTCTCGGTCGCCCCGCTCACTCACAGAGAGTGTGGGGCACCCTCAAGTCATGGTATTTATTTTTTCAGCGAGCGGAGAAGAGATCTAGCGCCGCCCTGTGATAGTCGCACGGACCTCTGTCTGCCTGCAGCCTTCCTTCCTTCGTGAGTTGGCCGAGCCCACTTGCAAGGGACGAAGCGATCTCTGACATAACAACGCGTGTGCCTCAAACGAGCCAGAAAGCAAGCATAAATTGCGTTGGTTGGATGTTAGAGTCTGCCTGTCTGTCGCTCTCTCTTTGTCAGATGCATGATTCTATTCTATTCTAAGGGAGTGAAGCCTGTATCACAGATACCCTCATCACACGCTGCCAGTTGTTGTAATCAGAGAATAATTGGAATCGTTGGATGGTAGGTGCCTTTATGAGTCTACACTTTCTCAACGCAAGAAATAGGGAATGAAGCTTGTATTACAGATACCCTCATCACACATCCACGTATCACAGATACCCTCATCACACATCCACGTATCAGAGATACCCTAATCACACATTCACGTATCAGAGATGCCCTCATCACACACTCACGTATCAGAGATACCCTCATCACACACTCACGTATCACACATACCCTCATCACACACTCACGTAACCAGAGAGCAATCGGATCCATTGTAAGGAAGGTAGGAAAGTAGGTATGTGCCTGCCTACTTTAGTATCACAGATACCCTCCTCACACACATAATCAAAGATCGTGTCCACTGTAAGGTAGGAAAGTAGGTAAGTACGTACACAGATGCCTACCATAGTATCACAGATACCCTCACCACACACACACACGTAACCAAGGGTCTAATGGAAAGTAAGAAAGTACCTACACAGATGCCAGCCTGCCTGCCTGCTTTAGTATCACAGATACCCTCACCAGAGCCCACTGCAAAGTAGGTAGGAAGATAGGCAGGAAAGTAGGTAGGTACAGAGATGCCTGGCTGGCAGAGAGCGCTGGCTGATCCTACCACAGCGCCAGGCAGGCAGGGAGGCAGGCAGGCAGGCAGGCAGGCAGGAAAGTAGGTAGGTACAGAGATGCCTGGCTGGCAGAGAGCGCTGGCTGATCCTACCACAGCGCCAGGCAGGCAGGGAGGCAGGCAGGCAGGCAGGCAGGCAGGAAAGTAGGTAGGTACAGAGATGCCTTGCTGGCAGAGAGCGCTGGCTGATCCTACCACAGCGCCAGGCAGGCAGGCAGGCAGGAAAGTAGGTAGGTACAGAGATGCCTGGCTGGCAGAGAGCGCTGGCTGATCCTACCACAGCGCCAGGCAGGCAGGGAGGCAGGCAGGCAGGCAGGCAGGCAGGAAAGTAGGTAGGTACAGAGATGCCTGGCTGGCAGAGAGCGCTGGCTGATCCTACCACAGCGCCAGGCAGGCAGGGAGGCAGGCAGGCAGGCAGGCAGGAAAGTAGGTAGGTACAGAGATGCCTTGCTGGCAGAGAGCGCTGGCTGATCCTACCACAGCGCCAGGCAGGCAGGCAGGCAGGAAAGTAGGTAGGTACAGAGATGCCTTGCTGGCAGAGAGCGCTGGCTGATCCTAACACAGCGCCAGGCAGGCAGGAAAGTAGGTAGGTACAGAGATGCCTGGCTGGCAGAGAGCGGATCCTACCACAGCGCCAGGCAGGCAGGCAGGCAGGCAGGCAGGCAGGCAGGCAGGAAAGTAGGTAGGTACAGAGATGCCTTGCTGGCAGAGAGCGCTGGCTGATCCTACCACAGCGCCAGGCAGGCAGGGAGGCAGGCAGGCAGGCAGGCAGGCAGGCAGGAAAGTAGGTAGGTACAGAGATGCCTGGCTGGCAGAGAGCGCTGGCTGATCCTACCACAGCGCCAGGCAGGCAGGGAGGCAGGCAGGCAGGCAGGCAGGCAGGAAAGTAGGTAGGTACAGAGATGCCTTGCTGGCAGAGAGCGCTGGCTGATCCTACCACAGCGCCAGGCAGGCAGGCAGGCAGGAAAGTAGGTAGGTACAGAGATGCCTGGCTGGCAGAGAGCGGATCCTACCACAGCGCCAGGCAGGCAGGCAGGCAGGCAGGCAGCAGGCGGGCGGGCGCCGCACCCTCACTCCCTATATGTAGCTTCCTTTGTCTTCAAGTGGCGACTTTCTCGCAGAGGTCCCGTGCGGCGGCAGGGCGGCCACGCTGGGGGTGATGACCCGTGCCCTCCGCTGCCCCGCGCCCTTGTGTGCGCTAACGGAGCCTCCCGCCCTCTCTCTCTCTCTCTCTCTCTCGCTCTCGCTCTCTCGCTCTTGATCCCTCTCGCTCCTTTTGCTGCATGCAGACACCCTCTCTCGATTTTGCTTCTTCTGCTTCATGCAGAGCAACCTCCTTTTCTCTCCCTTTCTTTTTTTCTCTCTTGATCTCTCCCTCTCTCGATCTCGCTCTTTCGCTCATGATCCCTCTCGCTCATTTTCACCCTCTCTCTCCCTTTCTTTCTCTCCCTCTGGCTCTCCCTTTCACTCCTTTTGTTCCATGCAGAGCATCTCTCCCTTTCTTTCTAGATCTCTCCCTTTCTTTTTAGATCTCCCTCGCTCCCTCTCGCTCCGTTTGCTCCATGCAGAGCAAGAGGCCTGACGCATCTCAGGGACAGTCTTTGTGGTGCCATGTGCACAGCCCACATCTCCTATCGCCGCCCTTATCACCGCCCCCGCACGTGTGGTGCCATGTGCACAACCCACATCTCCTATCACCGCCCTTATCGCCGCCCCTGCACGTGTGTGGTGCCATGTGCACAGCCCACATCTCCTATCGCCGCCCTTATCGCCGCCTCTGTAGATGTGTGGTGCCATGTGCACAGCACACATCTCGTATCGCCGCCCTCATCACCGCCCCCCGCAAGTGTGTGATGACCACATCTGTTCTGAATGGTACACACGCTTCCCTTCATTCCAGCGCTATCATTTTAATAAGGTCTTTTGACACCTGTTCGTCCTCCCCTCATCTTCTGTTGAATTTGTGGTTCTCCATTTTTTGTCGTGGCGTGCTTAGATTAGTTTGCTGTTCGTTCTCGTTTTCATCTTCTGTTGAATTTGTGAGTATCCACGTGATGTGCTTCGGTTAATTTTTTGTAACTACCACAGATTTATCGTTTTAACGAGGTCTTTTGACACCTGTTCATTGTCATCCTCTTCTGTCGAGTCTGTGGTTCCTCTCCTTTTTGTCGTGTCGTGTTTAGCTTAGTTATTTTTTTTGGCAACAGTACTGGTGGCACTCACGCAGGGAAGATTGTATAACCACCTGTTCTTTCCAGGCTAACATTGGATGTTTGGGAATTTAGACTGGTACTTGAGCATGTCAAAACAGGTTCAAATTTTATGGGTATGATATATATTTCTTTCTGCCTATCCTCACATTAGATTAGCGAACCGTCACAGCGGTTTAGCGTACTACTCCCTATTTATCCTCCGTTGTAGCCAGCTGTTATTGTAGCGAGTATCCGGCTGTTATTGTAGCGAGCATCCAGCTGTTATTGTAGCATGCATCCAGCTGTTATTGTAGCGAGCATCCAGCTGGTATTGTAGCGAGCATCCAGCTGTTATTGTAGCGAGCATCCAGCTGTTATTGTAGCGAGCATCCAGCTGTTATTGTAGCGAGCATCCAGCTGTTATTGGAGCGAGCATCCAGCTGTTATTGTAGCGAGCATCCAGCTGTTATTGTAGCGAGCATCCAGCTGTTATTGTAGCGAGCATCCATCTGTTATTGTAGCGAGCATCCAGCTGTTATTGTAGCGAGCATCCAGCTGTTATTCTAGCGAGCATCCAGCTGTTATTGTAGCGAGCATCCAGCTGTTATTGGAGCGAGCATCCAGCTGTTATTGTAGCGAGCATCCAGCTGTTATTGTAGCGAGTATCCGGCTGTTATTGTAGCAAGCATCCAGCTGTTATTGTAGCGAGCATCCAGCTGTTATTGGAGCGAGCATCCAGCTGTTATTAGAGCGAGCATCTAGCTGTTATTAGAGCGAGCATCCAACTGTTATTGTAGCGAGCATCCAGCTGTTATTCTAGCGAGCATCCAGCTGTTATTGTAGCGAGCATCCAGCTGTTATTGGAGCGAGCATCCAGCTGTTATTGTAGCGAGCATCCAGCTGTTATTGTAGCGAGCATCCAGCTGTTATTGTAGCGAGCATCCAGCTGTTATTGTAGCGAGCATCCAGCTGTTATTGTAGCGAGTATCTGGCTGTTATTGTAGCGAGCATCCAGCTGTTATTGTAGCGAGCATCCAGCTGTTATTGTAGCGAGCATCCAGCTGTTATTGTAGCGAGCATCCAGCTGTTATTGTAGCGAGCATCCAGCTGTTATTGTAGCGAGCATCCAGCTGTTATTGTAGCGAGCATCCAGCTGTTATTGTAGCGAGCATCCAGCTGTTATTGTAGCAAGCATCCAGCTGATATTGTAGCGAGCATCCAGCTGTTATTGTAGCAAGCATCCAGCTGTTATTGTAGCGAGCATCCAGCTGTTATTGTAGCGAGCATCCAGCTGTTATTGTAGCGAGCATCCAGCTGTTATTGTAGCAAGCATCCAGCTGTTATTGTAGCGAGCATCCAGCTGTTATTGTAGCGAGCATCCAGCTGTTATTGTAGCAAGCATCCAGCTGTTATTGTAGCTAGCATCCAGCTGTCATTGTAGCAAGCATCCAGCTGTTATTTTAGCATGCATCCAGCTGTTATTGAAGCGAGCATCCAGCTGTTATTGTAGCATGCATCCAGCTGTTATTGTAGCATGCATCCAGCTATTATTGTAGCGAGCATCCAGCTGTTATTGTAGCGAGCATCCAGCTGTTATTGTAGCAAGCAACCAGCTGTTATTGTAGCATGCATCCAGCTGTTATTGGAGCGAGCATCCAGCTGTTATTGGAGCAAGCATCCAGCTGTTATTGGAGCGAGCATCCAGCTGTTATCAGAGCGAGCATCCAACTGTTATTGTAGCGAGCATCCAGCTGTTATTGTAGCGAGTATCCACTGTTATTGTAGCGAGCATCCAGCTGTTATTGTAGCGAGCATCCAGCTGTTATTGGAGCGAGCATACAGCTGTTATTGGAGCGAGCATCCGGCTATTTTTGGAGCGAGCATCCAGCTGTTATTGTAGCGAGCATCCAGCTGTTATTGTAGCAAGCATCCAGCTGTTATTGTAGCATGCATCCAGCTGTTATTGTAGCATGCATCCAGCTGTTATTGGAGCGAGCATCCAGCTGTTATTGTAGCCAACATCCAGCTGTTATTGTAGCGAGCATCCAGCTGTTATTGTAGCAAGCATCCAGCTGTTATTGTAGCGAGCATCCAGCTGTTATTGGAGCGAGCATCCAGCTGTTATTGGAGCGAGCATCCAGCTGTTATTGTAGCAAGCATCCAGCTGTTATTGTAGCAAGCATCCAGCTGTTATTGTAGCGAGCATCCAGCTGTTATTGGAGCGAGCATCCAGCTGTTATTGGAGCGAGCATCCAGCTGTTATTGTAGCGAGCATCCAGCTGTTATTGGAGCGAGCATCCAGCTGTTATTGGAGCGAGCATCCAGCTGTTATTGTAGCGAGCATCCAGCTGTTATTGGAGCGAGCATCCAGTTGTTATTGGAGCGAGCATCCAGCTGTTATTGTAGCGAGCATCCAGCTGTTATTGGAGCGAGCATCCAGCTGTTATTGTAGCGAGCATCCAGCTGTTATTGTAGCAAGCATCCAGCTGTTATTGTAGCGAGCATCCAGCTGTTATTGTAGCGAGCATCCAGCTGTTATTGTAGCAAGCATCCAGCTGTTATTGTAGCTAGCATCCAGCTGTTATTGTAGCAAGCATCCAGCTGTTATTTTAGCATGCATCCAGCTGTTATTGAAGCGAGCATCCAGCTGTTATTGTAGCATGCATCCAGCTGTTATTGTAGCATGCATCCAGCTGTTATTGTAGCGAGCATCCAGCTGTTATTGTAGCGAGCATCCAGCTGTTATTGTAGCAAGCAACCAGCTGTTATTGTAGCATGCATCCAGCTGTTATTGGAGCGAGCATCCAGCTGTTATTGGAGCAAGCATCCAGCTGTTATTGGAGCGAGCATCCAGCTGTTATCAGAGCGAGCATCCAACTGTTATTGTAGCGAGCATCCAGCTGTTATTGTAGCGAGTATCCACTGTTATTGTAGCGAGCATCCAGCTGTTATTGTAGCGAGCATCCAGCTGTTATTGGAGCGAGCATCCAGCTGTTATTGGAGCGAGCATCCGGCTATTTTTGGAGCGAGCATCCAGCTGTTATTGTAGCGAGCATCCAGCTGTTATTGTAGCAAGCATCCAGCTGTTATTGTAGCATGCATCCAGCTGTTATTGTAGCATGCATCCAGCTGTTATTGGAGCGAGCATCCAGCTGTTATTGTAGCCAACATCCAGCTGTTATTGTAGCGAGCATCCAGCTGTTATTGTAGCAAGCATCCAGCTGTTATTGTAGCGAGCATCCAGCTGTTATTGGAGCGAGCATCCAGCTGTTATTGGAGCGAGCATCCAGCTGTTATTGTAGCAAGCATCCAGCTGTTATTGTAGCAAGCATCCAGCTGTTATTGTAGCGAGCATCCAGCTGTTATTGGAGCGAGCATCCAGCTGTTATTGGAGCGAGCATCCAGCTGTTATTGTAGCGAGCATCCAGCTGTTATTGGAGCGAGCATCCAGCTGTTATTGGAGCGAGCATCCAGCTGTTATTGTAGCGAGCATCCAGCTGTTATTGGAGCGAGCATCCAGCTGTTATTGGAGCGAGCATCCAGCTGTTATTGTAGCGAGCATCCAGCTGTTATTGGAGCGAGCATCCAGCTGTTATTGTAGCGAGCATCCAGCTGTTATTGTAGCAAGCATCCAGCTGTTATTGTAGCGAGCATCCAGCTGTTATTGGAGCGAGCATCCAGCTGTTATTGGAGCGAGCATCCAGCTGTTATTAGAGCGAGCATCCAACTGTTATTGTAGCGAGCATCCAGCTGTTATTGTAGCGAGCATCCAGCTGTTATTGTAGCGAGCATCCAGCTGTTATTGGAGCGAGCATCCAGCTGTTATTGGAGCGAGCATCCAGCTGTTATTGGAGCGAGCATCTAGCTGTTATTGGAGCGAGCATCCAGCTGTTTTTGGAGCGAGCATCCAGCTGTTATTGGAGCGAGCATCCAGCTGTTATTGGAGCGAGCATCCGGCTATTTTTGGAGCGAGCATCCAGCTGTTTTTGGAGCGAGCATCCAGCTGTTATTGGAGCGAGTATCCGGCTTTTATTGGAGCGAGCATCCAGCTGTTATTGGAGCGAGCATCCAGCTGTTATTGGAGCGAGCATCCAGCTGTTATTCGAACGAGTATCCAGCTGTTATTGGAGACAGCATCCAGCTGTTATTGAAGCAAGCATCCAGCTGTTATTGGAGCAAGCATCCAGCTGTTATTGGAGCAAGCATCCAGCTGTTATTGGAGCAAGCATCCAGCTGTTATTGGAGCGAGCATCCAGCTGTTATTGGAGCGAGCATCCAGCTGTTATTGGAGCGAGCATCCAGCTGTTATTGGAGCGAGCATCCAGCTGTTATTGTAGCGAGTATCCAGCTGTTATTATGAGATGAGTACCGCCATTTTTCGTCCATTTTCCGTCCATTTTCAGTCCAATTTCCGTCCATTTTCCGTTCATTTTCCGTCCATTTTCAGTCCAATTTCCGTCCATTTTCCGTCCATTTTCCGTCCATTTTCCGTCCAATTTCCATCCATTTCCCCATTTAATCCAAATTGGAGACTCACGTATCCTGGCTACGTGAAAGCATCACCTTGACTGGATCGCGTCACGCGGTTGCGCCATTTTCTGCCCTGCTCAACATTCCACCTACTCCAGCGACGAATTTTTTTTTCAATTCTAGATAGACTCGTGCATTTTTTTTATTCTACCTAGATGAACTTGTGCACGGTGACGCAAAAAAACGGGTCATAATTCCCTAAAGTAAATGGCATCTCTGAGTTTTTGAGTTATCATTCCGTACTTTCAAAGAGTTCTCAGAGAGTCACACGGGACATGTAGGCGAGCGTTCACGATTGCAGCTCAGCAAGTCAGGAACGGCGGAAAGAAAACATTTTGCTGGGAAATTTCGTGTGGCTGCTTGCTTGTATACTTGCTTGTATGTATGCTTGCTTGTATGCTTTCTTGCTTCTATGGTTGCTTCCTTGCTTGCTTCTTTGCTTGCTTGCTTGCTTTCTTGCTTGCTTGATTGCTTGGTGTCTCCGTCTTTATTACCCGCTTTACAGATTCGAAAATTAGCGGGACACCAAGTAAAATGAGAAGTGTATGCATGTTGAGGAGTTTCTCGACCGTCTCAGTAACCCCACACGCAGTGAAGATAAAACCTCACTTCTACATGATGAGTGCACATTTCTACTTTTGAATTACAACTTACTTATGTTGAAATATGTACTTATCAGTGTCCGCGCTTCTGATGGATTGATACAGGGAAAATTGGTGAAGGGGTGAAGTCTGTATCACAGATACGCTCATCACGGTAAATAGGGGAGATAGTGAAGTCTGTATCACAGATACGCTCATCACGGTAAATAGGGGAGATAGTGAAGTCTGTATCACAGATACGCTCATCACGGTAAATAGGGGAGGTGGTGAAGTCTGTATCACAGATACGCTCATCACGGAAAATAGGGGAGGTGGCGAAGTCTGTATCACAGATACGCTCATCACGGTAAATAGGGGAGGTGGCGAAGTCTGTATCACAGATACGCTCATCACGGTAAATAGGGGAGGTGGTGAAGTCTGTATCACAGATACGCTCATCACGGAAAATAGGGGAGGTGGCGAAGTCTGTATCACAGATACACTCATCACGGAAAATAGGGGAGGTGGCGAAGTCTGTATCACAGATACGCTCATCACGGTAAATAGGGGATATAGTGAAGTCTGTATCACAGATACGCTCATCACGGTAAATAGGGGAGGTGGCGAAGTCTGTATCACAGATACGCTCATCACGGTAAATAGGGGATATAGTGAAGTCTGTATCACAGATACGCTCATCACGGTAAATAGGGGATATAGTGAAGTCTGTATCACAGATACGCTCATCACGGTAAATAGGGGAGGTGGCGAAGTCTGTATCACAGATACGCTCATCACGGTAAATAGGGGATATAGTGAAGTCTGTATCACAGATACGCTCATCACGGAAAATAGGGGAGGTGGCGAAGTCTGTATCACAGATACACTCATCACGGAAAATAGGGGAGGTGGCGAAGTCTGTATCACAGAAACACTCATCACGGAAAATAGGGGAGGTGGCGAAGTCTGTATCACAGATACGCTCATCACGGAAAATAGGGGAGGTGGCGAAGTCTGTATCACAGATACACTCATCACGGAAAATAGGGGAGGTGGCGAAGTCTGTATCACAGATACGCTCATCACGGTAAATAGGGGAGGTGGCGAAGTCTGTATCACAGATACGCTCATCACGGTAAATAGGGGAGGTGGCGAAGTCTGTATCACAGATACACTCATCACGGAAAATAGGGGAGGTGGCGAAGTCTGTATCACAGATACACTCATCACGGTAAATAGGGGAGGTGGCGAAGTCTGTATCACAGATACGCTCATCACGGTAAATAGGGGATATAGTGAAGTCTGTATCACAGATACGCTCATCACGGTAAATAGGGGAGGTGGCGAAGTCTGTATCACAGATACGCTCATCACGGTAAATAGGGGATATAGTGAAGTCTGTATCACAGATACGCTCATCACGGAAAATAGGGGAGGTGGCGAAGTCTGTATCACAGATACGCTCATCACGGAAAATAGGGGAGGTGGCGAAGTCTGTATCACAGATACGCTCATCACGGAAAATAGGGGAGGTGGCGAAGTCTGTATCACAAATACGCTCATCTCGGTAAATAGGGGAGATAGTGAAGTCTGTATCACAGATACGCTCATCACACACTGGCAGTCGTTCAAGTAATCAGAGAGTAATTAAATCTTTCGTGTGTACACCTACCAACTCAACATCAAATGGGACTTAATGAGACTGGTTATTCATGTTGTATAGAATATTAAGCATGCCGTAAAGGCCATTCATTTCGTAGGAGATTAAGCATGTCATAAAGGGGATTCATTTTGTTGGGTATTAAGTATTAAGTACGTGTATGCAGGTTCTCCAAACGTAGGGCCTTTCCCGAGCCCCCTCCTGCTCCTCCTCCCCCTCCTCCCCCTCCCCCTCCCCCTCCCTCGCTCCCACTTGTTTACGTTGCGCCTTTCCTGAATCTTACGTCCTCCTCATCTCTTGAATTCCATTTCCTCCTCATTTTTTGTCTCCCGTACTCATCCTATCCTGACTTCCATCTTGAACTCATGTCCTCCCCATTTTGCTGACTCCCATGTCCTCCACATCTTTTGAATCCTATCCTCCTCCCCTTCTCCTGACTCTCCCCACCCCCCTGTGTGGTGTGCCCCACACACAACACACACCTGTGTGGTGTGCCCCACACACAACACTCACCTGTGTGGTGTGCCCCACACACAACACACACCTGTGTGATGTGCCACACATACACAACACACACCTGTGTGGTGTGACACACACACCACACACCTGTGTGGTGTGCCCTACACAAAAAAGGACCACACATCACGCATGCGCAAGTCACTGCGGGTACCCGCCACAATTCTTTATTGACGCCAACGACACCCATACGGGCCGTGGTCTGCGCACTTTAAAGGGGATTTGTTTCTTTTTTTGTTTTTGAGGACTATGATTGAGGGGATCAGTTTCTCTTTTTTTTTGAGGTTTAAGATTGTGAGGATCAGTTTCTCTTTTTTTTGAGGACTAAGATTGAGGGATCAGTCATTTTTCCCTTTTTTTTGAGGACTGAGATGGAATTCTCAGCTGCCTAAAGATTTTTCTTTTTTTTCTTATGTACCTTCAAGATACATTTCCTAACAGCAGCACAATCCACTTTTTCGCAGCCGAATATAAATTATTTGTAGATCCTACATTAATATTGTTCAGCCCCCAATAGTCACCTTAAGTGTACTATCACGTAGCGTACCGAAGTCGACTTAAGGTGTCGCTTGCAATACGACCCATCGGTGGGTCGTTTGAAAAATGGTTTAACAATCTTTCAAGATTAATTCTATTTAATGAACCAGTTAGTGTTTGGTATTCATAAAATTGGTAACAACTTTTGACTCTATACATTTTTAGGTTGAATATTGAACTTCAGTTTAAACCATCGCAGTCAACGTGTTAGGATGTTTTCTGCTCCGTGACCCACCGGTGGTCACTGAGGAGATTTCCATTATGCAGGTGACCAGACGGTGACCACCTCATGCATTTTATTTTTAAAATTACATTTGGCCGCCCAATATCCGGAATACCCAAACATTTGGCCGCCCAATATCCGGAATACCCAAATATTTGGCCGCCCAATATCCGGAATACCCAAATATTTGGCCGCCCAATATCCGGAATATCCAAATATTTGGCCGCCCAATATCCGGAATATCCAAATATTTGGCCGCCCAATATCCGGAATATCCAAACATTTGGCTGCCCAATATCCGGAATACCCAAACATTTGGCTGCCCAATATCCGGAATACCCAAACATTTGCCTGCCCAATATCCGGAATACCCAAACATTTGCCTGCCCAATATCCGGAATACCCAAACATTTGGCTGCCCAATACCCGGAATACCCAAATACTTGAGGAATTTTCAGTTACCAATTAGTGATGCGGAGCTAATTAGCGACTCAGGGCCTCCTATTTTCCGCTCCAGTGACCTGCAGAAACGGGCACTACACTCGCTTTCTCGTGTTCTGTGATATTTAATAATTAATTATCTATATTATTAAATTGATTTTTGGCATGTATTATTGAATTATTTATGTATGTTAAATAGTTATCTACGTTTATTAATCAATGATTTATGTATATTAAATAATTAATTTTTCATTATAATTAATGAAATTAGTTATTCATGCAAATTAATTAATTAAATATTAATCATAGTTAATATTAATTCATTAATTGTTTATGTAAATTAATTATTTGCATCTATCAATCAATTATTTATGATTATTAGTTAATTATGTACATTTACTAATTATTCATATAGGGTACACAAGTACGCATTGTGTGGGTGCTGGGGGTGTGTTGGGTGTGTATGTTTGTGTGCATGCTGTGTGGTCATATATGTTGTATGATTCGGTGTACATATGCTTTGTGTATATGTGTGCGTGCGTGTTAATATATGTATTGTGTTTTTTGTCGGATATGGATATATGCATATATATATATATATATATATATATATACATACATATATATGTGTGTGCTGTGTTTGTGATTAGAGGTATTTGTATTGTGTGTGTGTGCGTACTGAATTTGATGCACATCGTGCAAAAATACACAGTAAATAATTCAAATTCAGTGTCCGTCATAAAAAAAGTGTTAGTCTAATTAAAAAATAATAAATAACTTGCTTTCTGACGATCCGAGTAAAATGTTCTCTTTCTTTGGTTCAATGCGGAAAATTCCTTTCAGTCACAAAAACAAGACAATCGTTTTAATATCACAAAGCTTTTGTTATAACTACATGAAATTCGGTAGGGTTGTCTGATTCTCACACGGCATCTGTTTGATGCTCTGGCAAAAACCCTCACAGTTTTATCAATCCTCAACTCCTCAATCATCAATTCATCAATTAACAACTCCTCAACTTATGATCGCGCAACTCATCAATCATCAACTCAACAGTCCTCAATTCCTTAACTCATAATCGAGCAACTCATCAATCATCAACTCAACAACCCTCAACTCCTTAACTTACGATCGAGCAACTCATCAATCATCAACTCATCAATTACCAACTCCTTAACTCATGATCGCGCAACTCATCAATCATCAACTCAACAGTCCTCAATTCCTTAACTCATAATCGAGCAACTCATCAATCATCAACTCAACAACCCTCAACTCCTTAACTTATGATCGAGCAACTCATCAATCATCAACTCATCAATTGGCAACTCCATAACTCATGATCGAGCAACTCCTCAATCATCAACTCATCAATCACCAACTCCTTAACTCATGATCGAGCAACTCATCAATCATCAACTCATCAATCACCAACTCCTTAACTCATGATCGAGCAACTCCTCAATCATCAACTCATCAATTAACAACTCCTTAACTTATGATCGAGCAACTCATCAATCATCAACTCATCAATCACCAACTCCTTAACTCATGATCGAACAACTCATCAATCATCAACTCATCAATTAACAACTCCTTAACTTATGATCGAGCAACTCCTCAATCATCAACTCAACAGTCCTCAACTTGTTAACTTATGACCGAGCAACTCCTCAATCATCAACTCATCAATCACCAACTCCTCCGTTGAGTTATCGATCGGGAAATAATATCACTGCACCAGCGATGGGTACACGCACCCGACCAATTTTGCCATAAGTTCTCACCCTAGTTCCTGCTGCAGCTAATTAACCACAAAACCTGGCAAATTTTAAATAAATCCCCCAACAATATCGCTCTAACTAGGATAGGTCACACGTGACCTATCCAGCCTGTGCCAATTTTCACCAATACGCCAAACAACACAATATAGTAAGATAGGTCACATATGATTTACCCCGCCTAGCATATGTGACCTATTCAGCCTATTCGATCACCTGTAACCTATCCCGTTTGGCATACTCGTATTTTCACCAACTCCCCCAAACAATGTCGCTCTAACTAGGATAGGTCATATATGACCTACCCCGCCTGACATATTTTTCTCAATACCTAAACAATTTCGCCGTACCCGGGATAGGTCACATATGACCTCCCCCACCTGACATATTTTCCCCAATACCCGAAACAATATTTGATACCTACCCAAGTAAGACAGGTCACGTGTGACCTACCCCGCCTGACAGATTTTCCCCAATACCCATAAGCAATATTTGATACCCACCAAAGTAAGACAGGTCACATGTGACCTATCTCGGCCCCGCCAACTGCAAGACTTGACACGTCACCACAACGGAGAAGACGCCGAGTGTCGAGCGATTTGCGTCTGAGACCACAACCAAGACAAAAGACCTATTAGGGGAGATATAAGACCAGCCGCACCACCCAGTCTTGCCATGCTTAATTATGAAACTGAACTGGTTTGTTGAGGGGCAGATTGCAAACAATGAGACCCGTGAAACTCTATACCGGGTCCCGACCCGGGCTTGTTGATGCGCACCGTTTCTTTCAGGGCCTTAGGCTCGGCATTATATATATACGTACAGAGCGTGAGACATACATAGAGAGAGCGTGAGATGTATATATATAGAGAGAGCTAGGCTCAACGATCAGTTCGGAAAGCATGCTCAATAAAGCCGTGAATTTCAATGCTTTCTTGCTTCATTGAATGGCGGCGGGCATTTAACCGTCGCGGCAATTCATTTCAACAACGCCCAACCGATGCAGCGCTCTACAACAACCGAGAGTAACCGCCACCAAAGCAACGGAAAAACAAGTATACTTGGAAAATATTGTTCGCATGTTACATATACTCGTAGTCCAAGTTAACGCTGGGGTTTTTGATAGTGTCTACTTAGGTAAGCTTGTTTTTTAAAATGTTTCCTTGATGAGATGAATTTTTTATGTTTCTTTGGATAAGATGGGCTGGTTGTTCGAAATGTTTCATTAGATAAGTTATTTTTTTATATGTTTCATTAGATTAGATGGGTTTGTTTTAAAAAAATATCTCATTTGATTAAATAAATTATTTTTTTTAAATCTTTCATTAGAAGAGATGAGTTGTTTTTTCCAACGTTTCATTGGATTAGATTCGTGGTTTTTAAAAATGCTTCGTTAGACTAGACGGTTTGGCTTTTTTAAAAATGTCTCATTTGATAAGTTGGTTTTAAAACTCTCTTATTAGATTAGATGAGTGTATTTTTTTAAATATCTCATTAGATAAGATGGTTATTAAGTATTCCATCAGACTAAATTGGTTGGTTGTTCAAAATTTCCAACTGGATTGGATAAATTGATTTTAAAATGTCTCATTAGATAAGTTGATTTTAAAATGTCTCATTAGATAAATTGATTTTAAAATGTCTCATTAGATAAATTGATTTTAAAATGTCTCATTAGATAAGTTGTTTTTAAAATATCTCATTAGATAAGTTGATTTTAAAATGTCTCATTAGATAAGTTGATTTTAAAATGTCTCATTAGATAAGTTGATTTTAAAATGTCTCATTAGATAAGTTGATTTTAAAATGTCTCATTAGATAAGTTGATTTTAAAATGTCTCATTAGATAAGTTGATTTTAAAATGTCTCATTAGATAAATTGATTTTAAAATGTCTCATTAGATAAATTGATTTTAAAATGTCTCATTAGATAAGTTGTTTTTAAAATATCTCATTAGATAAGTTGATTTTAAAATGTCTCATTAGATAAGTTGATTTTAAAATGTCTCATTAGATAAGTTGATTTTAAAATGTCTCATTAGATAAGTTGATTTTAAAATGTCTCATTAGATAAGTTGATTTTAAAATGTCTCATTAGATAAGTTGATTTTAAAATGTCTCATTAGATAAGTTGATTTTAAAATGTCTCATTAGATAAGTTGATTTTAAAATGTCTCATTAGATAAGTTGATTTTAAAATGTCTCATTAGATAAGTTGATTTTAAAATGTCTCATTAGATAAGTTGATTTTAAAATGTCTCATTAGATAAGTTGATTTTAAAATGTCTCATTAGATAAGTTGATTTTAAAATGTCTCATTAGATAAGTTGATTTTAAAATGTCTCATTAGATAAGTTGATTTTAAAATGTCTCATTAGATAAGTTGATTTTAAAATGTCTCATTAGATAAATTGATTTTAAAATGTCTCATTAGATAAGTTGATTTTGAAATGTCTCATTAGATAAGTTGATTTTAAAATGTCTCATTAGATAAGTTGATTTTAAAATGTCTCATTAGATAAGTTGATTTTAAAATGTCTCATTAGATAAGTTGATTTTAAAATGTCTCATTAGATAAGTTGATTTTAAAATGTCTCATTAGATAAGTTGATTTTAAAATGTCTCATTAGATAAGTTGTTTTTAAAATGTCTCATTAGATAAGTTGATTTTAAAATGTCTCATTAGATAAGTTGATTTTAAAATGTCTCATTAGATAAGTTGTTTTTAAAATGTCTCATTAGATAAGTTGATTTTAAAATGTCTCATTAGATAAGTTGATTTTAAAATGTCTCATTAGATAAGTTGATTTTAAAATGTCTCATTAGATAAGTTGATTTTAAAATGTCTCATTAGATAAGTTGATTTTAAAATGTCTCATTAGATAAGTTGATTTTAAAATGTCTCATTAGATAAATTGATTTTAAAATGTCTCATTAGATAAGTTGATTTTAAAATGTCTCATTAGATAAGTTGATTTTAAAATGTCTCATTAGATAAGTTGATTTTAAAATGTCTCATTAGATAAGTTGTTTTTAAAATGTCTCATTAGATAAGTTGTTTTTAAAATGTCTCATTAGATAAGTTGATTTTAAAATGTCTCATTAGATAAGTTGTTTTTAAAATGTCTCATTAGATAAGTTGTTTTTAAAATGTCTCAATATGAATGAAAGTGAGTGTATTCAATGGGTGGCGAGACATAGAAAGGTAATACCTGGTATCAGTAGGTCATAGGCAACATTGACCACACCAATAAGTAATTATATACAGTAACTGTAATTAGTGCTCATGAATTCCTTATTAATTAATTGCCAGAATATCTATCTTCAACTCCTATCTTGAACCATCATCCTGAACCCTTATTCTGAACCCCTATTCTGAACCTCTACTCTGAAACCCTTTACTGAACCCCTATTCTGAACCCTTATTCTGAACCCCTATCCTGAACCTCTATTCTAAACCCCTATTCTGAAGCCCTATCCTGAACCTCTATTCTAAGCCCCTATTCTGAAGCCCTATCCTGAACCCGTATTCGGTCGTTCATGCAAGAATTCCTACAATCGTACCAGGCAGCGGGTCATACATAAATCATCGTACAACTTCAAGAAAATGTCCTATGACACAGGTAAAATTAAAAACTTCTTTCATGACCAAACATTAGAATAAATGGTCCACATCAGAAAAAAACATGTTCTAACAGCAATTTTGCAATTACCTTATTACAAAATATCGTTACAACCATAACTGGCAATCGGTAACGTAAATCCGATTAGTAGGGAATGCATTACAAAGAAAAGCTGGAACTAACCTCGATTATTGTACTCAATTAATACAGTATCATTTTTACAATTATTTCTGACAAAATTAAATTACGATAAGCAGTAGGTCTGATTAGTAGTAGTAGTATTGGTAGTAGTAGTAGTAGTAGTAGTAGTAGTAGTAGGTCTAATTACTAGAATGTTCAACGCAGACCTAAATCCCGCCGTTCCACTCGTGCAAATAGTACTTTTAAGTGTAATAATACACGTTAATAACCGGAAAGCTTAATCTGAACAGATTATTTCATATATCAGATATTAAATAATTAATTACTTAAGCTATTAATCTTAAATAACCATCTATAATACCTTTATTTTTTAATTAATTTTAAACTCCTTTTTGGAAAAATAATTATTAATAATTAGTTGTTCATCTTATATATTAAGTATGAATTAATGAAGTTTATTATTGATTATTATTTATCAATAGGTAATAAATAATTTTATAAAAAATTATTACTCTTCAATTATTAATTATTATTAATTAATTATGACAAAATAGTTCATAACTGTCAACCTCGCCAGGAGTAAGTCCAATAGGTTGTTTCTTAAATTACTAGAAAACTAATCTGCAACCCAAACCTTCCAAACTAGTCAACAAAATGAGCAGAAAAGCGCATCTGGAAGCTAATCCCAACAAGATAGGTGACTAAATTACCAGAAAACCTAATCTGGGTCTAAAACCTGCCAAGATAGGCGACTAATCTGGGTCTAAAACCTGCCAAGATAGGCGACTAATCTGGGTCTAAAACCTTCCAAGATAGGCGACTAATCTGGGTCTAAAACCTGTCAAGATAGGCGACTAATCTGGGTCTAAAACTTTCCAAGATAGGCGACTAATCTGGGTCTAAAACCTGCCAAGATAGGCGACTAATCTGGGTCTAAAACCTTCCAAGATAGGCGACTAATCTGGGTCTAAAACCTGCCAAGATAGGCGACTAATCTGGGTCTAAAACCTTCCAAGATAGGCGACTAATCTGGGTCTAAAACCTGCCAAGATAGGCGACTAATCTGGGTCTAAAACCTTCCAAGATAGGCGACTAATCTGGGTCTAAAACCTGTCAAGATAGGCGACTAATCTGGACCTCAGATCAACCATTTTTATCATGCAAAAAAACGACACAAGGCACAAGTTTGACAACACCTAGAACTGATCTGCTCGTTGTCCAAGAATCGAAGGATTGAGCATCTGACCGCTCAGCCACTCGTAAAGACCACTCGTAATGACCACTCTGAAAGACCACTCAACATTTGGCAGCCCTGCAGTCTTTGGGGCAAGATGTGGCCAAATTGAATTTCCAGCAGCCCAGTTTTACAAAATCCAATGAGAACGGCGACATGTAGTATATAATTTTATAAAATGTTTTAATCATTTTACAAAATCCATTGAAAACTCTGACATATAGTATTTAACGTAATAAAATTTTATTACACTTTTACAAAATCCAATGAGAACGGCGACATATAGTATATAATTTCAACAAACATTACAAGTTCACATAACCCAGTGAGGAGGGCAAGGGAAGCAGGCCAGTAGAGGCAGAACTGGACTAGGGGGGAAAATGCGATATGCGCAGAGTCTCATATATAATTTTGTAAAATGTTGTTACAATTTAACAAAAGCTATTATAATTTAACAAAAGTTATTATAATGTTACAAAATCCTGTGAGGAGGTCCAGGGAAGCAGGCCAGTAGAGGCAGAACTGGACGAGGGGGACAGGGCGATATGGGCGTAGCGCGTGTCACGGTGAGTGCTGCGCCGGCCTGCTGCTGCTGCTGCTGCGGTCCGGCCCGTGTGTGGGTGCCTCCTGTGCCTTCTTGGCCGCTCCTTCTCTCGGTCTCTTGTTGTGGGCTCTGTCTCTCTGTCTCCCTGTCTTGTTGTGGGTTCTGTCTCTCTGTCTAGTGGTGAGCTCTGTCTTGTGGGTTCTGTCTCACTGTCTTGTCGTGAGTTCTGTCTCTCTGCCTTGTGGTGAGCTCTGTCTTGTGGGTTCTGTCTCACTGTCTTGTCGTGAGTTCTGTGAGTTGCAAGCACGCTCTCACACTCGCCATCTGGAGTGCAACTTTCATACCACTTTTGGCCTCAGCCAAAATCTACGCACTCCAGTTTGTGGCAAACATGGAAGCAGATTTCTGTGATTTTTCGAGAATGGGTCCTCTCATACAGCGTCAAATGTTTACAAGAAGGTCAAAATTAATTATTAATAAAATAAATGATAACTACCAGCCAAACATCACACATGATGACATGATATTGTGACACCTTTGTAGGCGTCACTATTGTATTAATTATTAACAAAATAAATGGTAACTACCAGCCTCAAAATGAGTGAGTCCTGTATAGGTTGTCGTGTACTGTCATATATGGACTGCATGCAACATGCACCATATGTACTCATGTGATCTGTTGTGCTACGTTTTCATGCGTGTTTTTTTTTTGAAATATCATATGTTACACTAAACATGCTTTGTATTCTCCGATCATATGCATGTGCATATACTACATTATACAAACGATTGTGTGCGTACCTATGTACTGTGTAGTATGCGTATGGACACAGGCAAACACAGGCGGACACAGACGGACACAGACGGACACAGATGAACACAAGCGTACTCAGACGGACACAGACGGACAAAGGCGGACAAAGATGGGCAAAGACCTCCACAGCCGCCGGTCCGGGCGTCTTGCCGTAGAAAGCTCACGCCTACACATGGCGCACATGTCGTGAGTGCCACCACCTGCCACACATGTCGTGAGTGCCACCACCACCTGCCACACATGTCGTGAGTGCCACCACCACCTGCCACACATGTCGTGAGTGCCACCACCACCTGCCACACATGTCGTGAGTGCTACCACCACCTGCCACGCATGTCGTGAGTGCCACCACCTGCCACACATGTCGTGAGTGCCACCACCACCTGCCACACATGTCTTGAGTGCCACCACCACCTGCCACACATGTCGTGAGTGCCACCAACACCTGCCACACATGTCGTGAGTGCCACCACCACCTGCCACACATGTCGTGAGTGCCACCACCACCTGCCACACATGTCGTGAGTGCCACCATCTTCCACACATGTCGTGAGTGCCACCACCACCTGCCACACATGTCGTGAGTGCCACCAACACCTGCCACACATGTCGTGAGTGCCACCACCAACTGCCACACATGTCGTGAGAGCTACCAACACCTGCCACATATGTCGTGAGTGCCACCACCACCTGCCACACATGTCGTGAGTGCCACCACCCTCCACACATGTCGTGAGTGCCACCACCCCCTGCCACACATGTCGTGAGTGCCACCAACACCTGCCACACATGTCGTGAGTGCCACCACCACCTGCCACACATGTCGTGAGTGCCACCACCACCTGCCACACATGTCGTGAGTGCCACCACCACCTGCCACACATGTCGTGAGTGCCACCACCACCTGCCACACATGTCGTGAGTGCCACCACCACCTGCCACACATGTCGTCAGTGCGACCACCACCTGCCACATATGTCGTGAGTGCCACCACCACCTGCCACACATGTCGTGAGTGCCACCACCACCTGCCACACATGTCGTCAGTGCGACCACCACCTGCCACATATGTCGTGAGTGCCACCACCACCTGCCACACATGTCGTGAGTGCCACCACCACCTGCCACACATGTCGTGAGTGCCACCACCACCTGCCACACATGTCGTGAGTGCCACCACCACCTGCCACACATGTCGTCAGTGCGACCACCACCTGCCACATATGTCGTGAGTGCCACCACCACCTGCCACACATGTCGTGAGTGCCACCACCACCTGCCACACATGTCGTGAGTGCCACCACCACCTACCACACATGTCGTGAGTGCCACCACCACCTGCCACACATGTCGTGACTGCCACCCGACGTACATATATGTTTTACAAAGGTCGTGTTTGCTCGTCGTTATATTCAAATTTACTTATGTTCTATTTGCATATGTGATCTATTTAAGACATTTTGTATCTGGAGAATTTGGAGAGTTGCGTAACAGTATATCTACGCACGCGTCGTCACTCTCGCATCACGGGGTTGACGAGTTTTATTTACATTAAAGTCTCGCATTCAAGATAAATATCTACCTCACGTGGTGAATATTAATGGGTAATGTTATTATTTATCATCTCATGTAGTTAACTCTTTATTAAGTTAACATCTTGCGTAGTTAACATCCAATCAAATTAATATCTTTTGTTGTTAACATCTCGTTAGGTTAAAATGTGATTAAGTTGTCATCTGATCAAGGGAACATATTAAGTAAGCATCTCCTGTAGTTAACTCCTCATTAAGATAAAACCTCATGTGGTTAACATCTCATTAAGGTAATATCTCACGCACAATTAACCAGTCATTAAGTTGTCAGATCAAATAAAATTAAACTCCTCTTATAGGCTCACATCTCGTGTCTTCAAGGTCTGTAATTCCCCCTCCTCCCCCCGTAATTCCCCCTCCTCCCCCCGTAATTCCCCCTCCTCCCCCCGTAATTCCCCCTTATTCTCCCCGTAATTCCCTCTCCTCCCCCCGTAATTCCCCCTCCTCCCCCCGTAATTCCCCCTTATTCTCCCCGTAATTCCCTCTCCTCCCCCCGTAATTCCCCCTCCTCCCCCCGTAATTCCCCCTTATTCTCCCCGTTATTCCCCCTTCTCCCACCGTAATTCCCCCTCCTCCCACCGTACTGCCCCCTCCTCCCCCGTAATTCCCCCTCCTCTCACTATACTGCCCCCTCCTCCCCTCGTAATTCCCCCTCTTCCCCCCGTAATTCCCCCTCCTCCCACCGTAATTCCCCCTCCTCCCCACGTAACTTACCCTCCTCCCTCCGTAATTCCCCCTTATTCCCCCCGTAATTCCCCCTTCTCCCACCGTAATTCCCCCTCCTCCCACCATACTGCCCCCTCTTCCCCCCGTGTTTCCCCCTTATTCCTCCCGTAATTCCTCTTCCTCCCACTGTAATTCCCCCTCCTCCCACCGTACTGCCCACTCTTCCCCCCGTAATTCCCCCTCCTCCCACCGTAATTCCCCCTTATTCCCCCAGTAATTCCCCCTCCTCCCCCGTAATTCCCCCTCCTCCCACCGTACTGCCCCCTCCTCCCCCCGTAATTTCCCCTCCTCCCACCGTAATTCCCCCTCTTCCCCCCGTAATTCCCCTTCCTCCTACCGTAATTCCCCCTCCTCTCCCCGTATTTCCCCCTTTTACCCCCGTAATTCCCCCTTACTCCCACCGTAATTTCCCCTCCTCCCACCGTAATTCCCCCTCCTCCCACCGTAATTCCCTCTCCTCCCCCCGTAATTCCCCCTCCTCCCCCCGTATTTCCCCCTCCTCTCCCCGTAATTCCCCCTCCTCTCCCCGTAAATCCCCCTCCTCCCTCCGTAAATCTCCCTTCTTCCACCGTAATTTCCCCTCCTCCCCCCGTAATTCCACACACCCCCACATCCCACTTCCCCACAGCTACCGTGCCTGGGGAGGCCACGATGGGGCGTGCCACCTCAAGAGAAGGTCAAATTCTCGGCCTCTTCCCCCCGAACTTCTCCCCAGCTTGCTCCATCTCCCCCTCCGTCTTATATCTGCATCCTCATTCCTAAGTTATTGTCGTATTCCCCACTAATCCCCAGTGACACATGGTTAGAATCCTGTCCATGTTATTGTTGTTGTTGTTTTAATGTTATTGCTCTTGCTAACTATTTACCTTCTTATATAGCAAGGTACTTATCTCATGTAAGTGCTACTGTTTCATTGCTTTAAGGTTATTGCTACTTTTTTAATGTCATGGTAAGGACCTATGCACCTACCTACACATACTGCCTGCATCCTACTTACCTTCTTGCCTGCTTGCCTATCTAACTATCTATTTACCTGTCTACGTGCCTAGATACCTACCTTACTTCCTACTTACTTACCTTTTAACCAACTTACCTTCTGTGCGTACCTACCTACCCACCAACTTACCTATTTACTTGCTTACCTACTTGCTTACCTACCGACCTACCTACATGCCTACTCATGTACCTACTTATTTACCTACCTATATACTTACCTACTTATTTATCTACCTACCTACTTATTAATCTACCTACCTACCTACTTAATTATCTACTTACCTACTTATTTATCTACCTACCTACTTAATTATCTACCTACCTACTTATTTATCTACCTACCTAAATAGCTACCTACTCACCTATCTACCAAAAATTTCGTCGAACTCTTTTTTTATTTAGGCTTGTTTAATCCACGATGTTTTTGCAACAATTCTTGAATGAATTAACTTGATCCTTCACTGTTTGCTTAGTAAATGTAGTCTCCGTCTCGTACCAAACTATATGTACATATATATATATTTGTATATTTATATGTTTTATTTGACCACTGAGTAATTAATGAACTATTTCGCCATTATCGAATTACTATTTATGATTGATTCAATATTCTGCGTGCATAGTTTATGTATATTAAACAATCACATCTTTTATATTTAAAACTTTAATTTGCAGGACACGCACGCTACACGCACACTACACGCACACTACACTACACTCAAGACCAGTCACGTACATGATGAGTACCACATGTTAACGTGTATACTCTTCTAATGCGACTGGAATCATACACGTATATTACCAAACCTGGAATCACACATGCACGTTACACAATAGGAATCTCACACACGTAAGTTTAGACAGATTTGGAATCATACACACATGGAATCATACACACATGGAATCATACATTCATGGAATCATACATACATGGAATCATACACACATGGAATCATACACACATGGAATCATACATACATGGAATCATACACACATGAAATCATACACACATGGAATCATACACACATGGAATTATACATACATGGAATCATACACACATGGAATCATACACACATGGAATCATACACACATGGAATCATACACACATGGAATCATACACACATGGAATCATACACACATGGAATCATACACACATGGAATCATACACACATGGAATCATACACACATGGAATCATACACACATGGAATCATACACACATGGAATCATACATTCATGGAATCATACATACATGGAATCATACACACATGGAATCATACACACATGGAATCATACATACATGGAATCATACACACATGAAATCATACACACATGGAATCATACACACATGGAATTATACATACATGGAATCATACACACATGGAATCATACACACATGGAATCATACACACATGGAATCATACATACATGGAATCATACATACATGGAATCATACACACATGGAATCATACACACATGGAATCATACATACATGGAATCATACACACATGGAATCATACACACATGGAATCATACACACATGGAATCATACATACATGGAATCATACATACATGGAATCATACACACATGGAATCATACACACATGGAATCATACACACATGGAATCATACACACATGGAATCATACATACATGGAATCATACATACATGGAATCATACACACATGGAATCATACACACATGGAATCATACATACATGGAATCATACACACATGGAATCATACACACATGGAATCATACACACATGGAATCATACATACATGGAATCATACATACATGGAATCATACACACATGGAATCATACACACATGGAATCATACATACATGGAATCATACACACATGAAATCATACACACATGGAATCATACACACATAGAATTATACATACATGGAATCATACACACATGGAATCATACATACATGGAATCATACACACATGGAATCATACACACATGGGGTCATACACACATGGAATCATACACACATGGAATCATACACACATGGAATCATACACACATGGAATCATACACACATGGAATCATACACACATGGAATCATACACACATGGAATCATACACACATGGAATTATACACACATGGAATCAAACACACATGAAATCATACAAGCACGTACACAGAAGTAAGTACACAGAGGTACGTACACAGAAGTACGTACACAGAGGTACGTACACAGAAACACGTACACAGACGTACGCACACACGCACACCGAGACAGAGAGCAGCACGAGCAGCGCTGGAAGGCCGCCGTTCCAGAACACTTCCAGCGCCCGAAATTCCAGGCATGCGACCCTGGGCAGCCATGTGTGTAATGCCTGCTGGACACCCCCCTGCTGGACACCCCCCTGCTGGACACCCCTGCTGGACACCCCTGCTGGACACCCCCTGCTGGACACCCCTGCTGGACACCCCTGCTGGACACCCCTGCTGGACACCCCTGCTGGACAGCCCTGCTGGACACCCCCCTGCTGGACATCCCCCTGCTGGACAGCCGCCTGCTGGACACCTCCTGCTGGACAGCCCTGCTGGACATCCTGCTGGACACCCCCCTGCTGGACACCCCCTGCTGGACACCCCCCTGCTGGACATCCCCCTGCTGGACACCCACCTGCTGGACACCCGCCTGCTGGACAGCCCTGCTGGACACCCCCTGCTGGACATCCCCTGCTGGACACCTCCTGCTGGACAGCCCTGCTGGACACCCTGCTGCACACCCCCCTGCTGGAAACCCAGTGCTAGACACCCCCTGCAGGACACCCCCTGCAGGACACCCCGTGCAGGAGACCCCCTGCAGGACACCCCGTGCAGGACACCCCCCTGCTGGACAGCCCTGCTGGACACCCCCCTGTTGGACATCCCCCTGCTGGACACCCGCCTGCTGGACACCTCCTGCTGGACAGCCCTGCTGGACACCCTGCTGGACACCCCCCTGCTGGAAACCCCTTGCTAGACACCCCCTGCAGAACACCCCCTGCAGGACACCCCGTGCAGGTCACCCCCCTGCTGGACATCCCCCTGCTGGACACCCCCATGCTGGACACCCCCCTGCTGGACATCCCCCTGATGGACACCCACCTGCTGGACACCCGCCTGCTGGACACCCCTGCTGGACACCTCCTGCAGGACACCCCCCTGCTAGACACCCCCTGCAGGACACCCCCTGCAGGACACCCCCCTGTTGGACACCCCCCTGCTGGACACCCGCCTGCTGGACATCCCCCTGCTGGACACCCCCCTGCTGGACACCCCCCTGCTGGACACCCCCTGCTGGACATCCCCCTGCTGGACACCCGCCTGCTGAACACTCCCTGCTGGACAGCCCTGTTGGACACCCTGCTGGACACCCCCCTGCTGGACACCCCCTGCTTGACACCCCCTGCTGGGCACCCCCAGCCCCTGCTGGACCCCGACCCTGTTCTGTTAAACTTCTGTGTTCAGAAATCTTGTACAAATAAAAATAACAAAGAATGACACACATAAGAGACCAAGGAAGGAAAATATATAATTGCGCCCTTTACACACACATGTCCACAGTCCTGAATCGAGTAAGGTATCCACAACGACGCACACGTAAGTGCATGTGTCTTGTGAATGAACGCGATGAGCACGCGTAAAGGAACTTGGGGCAGTGCTGGCGCAGTATCGGCGCAGCATACCACAGTATCGGCGCAGCACTAGCGCAGTATCGGCGCAGCATACCGCAGTATCGGCGCAGCATACCGCAGTATTGGCGCAGCATACCGCAGTATTGGCGCAGCATACCGCAGTATCAGCGCAGCATACCGCAGTATTGGCGCAGCACTAGCGCAGTATCGGCGCAGCATACCGCAGTATTGGCGCAGCACTAGCGCAGTATCGGCGCAGCATACCGCAGTATCGGCGCAGCATACCGCAGTATCGGCGCAGCACTAGCGCAGTATCGGCGCAGCATACCGCAGTATTGGCGCAGCACTAGCGCAGTATCGGCGCAGCATACCGCAGTATCGGCGCAGCATACCGCAGTATCGGCGCAGCACTAGCGCAGTATCGGCGCAGCATACCGCAGTATCGGCGCAGCATACCGCAGTATCGGCGCAGCACTAGCGCAGTATCGGCGCAGCATACCGCAGTATCAGCGCAGCATACCGCAGTATCGGCGCAGCATACCGCAGTATCGGCGCAGCATACCACAGTATCGGCGCAGCATACCGCAGTATCGGCGCAGCATACCGCAGTATCGGCGCAGCACTAGCGCAGTATTGGCTCAGCATTCCGCAGTATCGGCGCAGCATACCGCAGTATCGGCGCAGCATACCGCAGTATCGGCGCAGCATACCGCAGTATCGGCGCAGCATACCGCAGTATCGGCGCAGCACTAGCGCAGTATCGGCGCAGCATACCGCAGTATTGGCGCAGCACTAGCGCAGTATCGGCGCAGCATACCGCAGTATCGGCGCAGCATACCGCAGTATCGGCGCAGCACTAGCGCAGTATCGGCGCAGCATACCGCAGTATCGGCGCAGCATACCGCAGTATCGGCGCAGCACTAGCGCAGTATCGGCGCAGCATACCGCAGTATCAGCGCAGCATACCGCAGTATCGGCGCAGCATACCGCAGTATCGGCGCAGCATACCACAGTATCGGCGCAGCATACCGCAGTATCGGCGCAGCATACCGCAGTATCGGCGCAGCACTAGCGCAGTATTGGCTCAGCATTCCGCAGTATCGGCGCAGCATACCGCAGTATCGGCGCAGCATACCGCAGTATCGGCGCAGCATACCGCAGTATCGGCGCAGCATACCGCAGTATCGGCGCAGCACTAGCGCAGTATCGGCGCAGCATACCGCAGTATCAGCGCAGCATACCGCAGTATCGGCGCAGCATACCGCAGTATCGGCGCAGCATACCACAGTATCGGCGCAGCATACCGCAGTATCGGCGCAGCATACCGCAGTATCGGCGCAGCACTAGCGCAGTATTGGCTCAGCATTCCGCAGTATCGGCGCAGCATACCGCAGTATTGGCGCAGCATACCGCAGTATCGGCGCAGCATACCGCAGTATCAGCGCAGCATACCGCAGTATCGGCGCAGCATACCGCAGTATTGGCGCAGCATACCGCAGTATTGGCGCAGCATACCGCAGTATCAGCGCAGCATACCGCAGTATCAGCGCAGCATACCGCAGTATCGGCGCAGCATACCGCAGTATCGGCGCAGCATACCGCAGTATTGGCGCAGCATACCGCAGTATTGGCGCAGCATACCGCAGTATCAGCGCAGCATACCGCAGTATCGGCGCAGCATACCGCAGTATCGGCGCAGCATACCGCAGTATCGGCGCAGTATCAATAGCGCGAAGCAGTGTTCATGAAGTGACATCAAAATAATCAACACATTTACCACGGTTTTTGTGCTCCTTGGTCGCTTGTGTTAGTGCAGCAGTTCTGGAAATAAACTCCACTGAGCGGCTCCGAGTTGCAATGGTCGGTAAAATATACTAACAATAGTTTGCTGCAGCCAGAACTTATGTTTTATTAAACTGCGCTCACTGTGGTGAACTGCGCTGAACTGCGACGAACTGCACTGAACTGCGCTGAACTGTGGTGAACTGCGACGAACTGCGGTGAACTGCAACGAACTGCGGTGAACTGCGGTGAACTGCGGTGAACTGCGGTGAACTGCAACGAACTGCGCTTAACTGCGGTGAACTGTGACGAACTGTGGTGAACTGCGGTGAACTGCGGTGAACTGCGGTGAACTGCGGTGAACTGCAACGAACTGCGCTTAACTGCGGTGAACTGCGACGAACTGTGGTGAACTGTGGTGAACTGCGGTGAACTGCGGTGAACTGCGGTGAACTGCAACGAACTGCGCTTAACTGCGGTGAACTGCGACGAACTGCGGTGAACTGCGGTGAACTGCAACGAACTGCGCTAAACTGCGGTGAACTGCGGTGAACTGCGACGAACTGTGGTGAACTGCGGTGAACTGCGGTGAACTGCGGTGAACTGCGACGAACTGTGGTGAACTGCGGTGAACTGCGGTGAACTGCGGTGAACTGCGGTGAACTGCAACGAACTGCGCTTAACTGCGGTGAACTGCGACGAACTGTGGTGAACTGCGGTGAACTGCGGTGAACTGTGGTGAACTGCGGTGAACTGCGGTGAACTGCGGTGAACTGCGGTGAACTGCGGTGAACTGCAACGAACTGCGCTTAACTGCGGTGAACTGCGACGAACTGTGGTGAACTGCGGTGAACTGCGGTGAACTGCGACGAACTGTGGTGAACTGCGGTGAACTGCGGTGAACTGCGGTGAACTGCGGTGAACTGCGGTGAACTGCAACGAACTGCGCTTAACTGCGGTGAACTGCGACGAACTGTGGTGAACTGCGGTGAACTGCGGTGAACTGCGGTGAACTGCGGTGAACTGCAACGAACTGCGCTTAACTGCGGTGAACTGCGGTGAACTGCGGTGAACTGCGACGAACTGTGGTGAACTGCGGTGAACTGCGGTGAACTGCAACGAACTGCGCTAAACTGCGGTGAACTGCGGTGAACTGCGACGAACTGTGGTGAACTGCGGTGAACTGAGGTGAACTGCGGTGAACTACAACGAACTGCGCTGAACTGCGGTGAACTGCGGTGAACTGCGACGAACTGTGGTGAACTGTGGTGAACTGCGGTGAACTGCGACGAACTGTGGTGAACTGCGGTGAACTGCGGTGAACTGCGACGAACTGTGGTGAACTGCGGTGAACTGCGCTTAACTGCGGTGAACTGCAACGAACTGCGCTAAACTGCGGTGAACTGCGGTGAACTGCGACGAACTGTGGTGAACTGCGGTGAACTGCGGTGAACTGCGGTGAACTGCAACGAACTGCGCTGAACTGCGGTGAACTGCGGTGAACTGCGACGAACTGTGGTGAACTGTGGTGAACTGCGGTGAACTGCGACGAACTGTGGTGAACTGCGGTGAACTGCGACGAACTGTGGTGAACTGTGGTGAACTGCGGTGAACTGCGACGAACTGTGGTGAACTGTGGTGAACTGCGGTGAACTGCGACGAACTGTGGTGAACTGCGGTGAACTGCGGTGAACTGCGACGAACTGTGGTGAACTGTGGTGAACTGCGGTGAACTGCGACGAACTGTGGTGAACTGCGGTGAACTGCGCTTAACTGCGGTGAACTGCGACGAACTGTGGTGAACTGCGGTGAACTGCGGTGAACTGCGACGAACTGTGGTGAACTGTGGTGAACTGCGGTGAACTGCGGTGAACTGCGACGAACTGTGGTGAACTGCGGTGAACTGCGGTGAACTGCGACGAACTGCGCTGAACTGCGGTGAACTGCGGTGAACTGCGACGAACTGTGGTGAACTGTGGTGAACTGCGGTGAACTGCGGTGAACTGCGACGAACTGTGGTGAACTGTGGTGAACTGCGGTGAACTGCGGTGAACTGCGACGAACTGTGGTGAACTGTGGTGAACTGCGGTGAACTGCGACGAACTGTGGTGAACTGCGGTGAACTGCGCTTAACTGCGGTGAACTGCGGTGAACTGCGCTTAACTGCGGTGAACTGCGGTGAACTGCGGTGAACTGCAACGAACTGCGCTGAACTGTGGTGAACTGCGACGAACTGTGGTGAACTGCGGTGAACTGCGCTGAATTGTGGTGAACTGTGGTGAACTGCGACGAACTGCGGTGAACTGCGACGAACTGCGGTGAACTGCGGTGAACTGCGGTGAACTGTGGTGAATCATAGCAGTGACTGCGCCGATTTTTTTTTAATCCCATACTCGAATGAGAGAGAGATCATGAGTAAAAATTTGGAAGATAAAATAATTCATGTCGTTTAGAGGTTTCTTGCTTGCCATTTGAACAAATTTCATGTTGGCCATTTTCCCTTTAGGAGCAATAAAACCTATTATTTACCAAGCATATAAAATTTTGGATTAATAATAATTCTGTAATTCCGATAACACCAACGCATAGTCATAATAAACGTTGATCCATGCAAATTTCAGACATATTACCAGGAACCGAAATCGGATAAGAAATAAAATACAAACTTATTTGTATTAACAAGCAAACTATTTCATTGCCCCATATTTTATCCCAAAACTTACGAAGTCATCGAAATAAAACAACGAAAAAACAATTTCATATCTACATTTTCATTCCAAAATTCACAAAATCATCACCATACAACAACAAACAAACGATTCCATCGCCACATTTTCATTCCAAAATTCACAAAATCATCACCATAAAACAACAAACAAACGATTCCATCGCCACATTTTCATTCCAAAATTCACAAAATCATAACCATACAACAACAAACAAACGATTCCATCGCCACATTTTCATTCCAAAATTCACAAAATCATCGCCATACAACAACAAACAAACGATTCCATCGCCACATTTTCATTCCAAAATTCACAAAATCATCACCATACAACAACAAACAAACAATTTCATCGCCACATTTTCATTCCAAAATTTAGGAAGTGATCGCAAACCGCAAAAAGTCGCTATTCTGGCCACGCGATTTTCCCACAGGACGACAAAGGCCAGAGCAAGAAGACCCGCTAACAAAGCACAACACAACACAACACAACACAACACAAAGCTCGTTATACAGGCACAAGGCAAGGCTCTGCTGCATTACCTCCTCTGCAGGAACTGAAGAGATAACGTCCGTACATTTGGGCACAGTAATTACGGGCCGAGATAAGCTGGGCCATGTGAACAAATTCGAAAGCGGGCACCCGCAAAAAGTTCCCCTCACCCTCTCCCTCTCTTCTCTCCCTCTTTTTCACTCCTTCTCTTTCTTTTCTCTTTATCTCTCCCTCTCTTTCCCTAATTATAGGCCAAGATAAGCTATAAAGCTATGAGAACAAATCCGAAAACGGGCACCCGCAAAAAGTTCCCTCTCCCTCCCACTCTCCCTCTCTCTCTCCCTCCCACTCTCCCTCCCACTCTCCCTCCCACTCTCCCACGACACAAAGAGATGCATGCGGAAGTGCCGTCGGCCATGTATATCGCATCTATTTTCGATAATTGCGATGGGCAGCGATAGGGCGCGTCTTGGTTGCGACCCGAACGCGTTTCCATTGAGAAACTTCAGAGGCTAAGTTCACAGGTATCTGGTACGGGCAAAAAACCTTCCCATGGAGATATCGGGGTAATTTAGTCCACGCAAAATGGAGGGGTCGATGTTTTACGGTGTTTTGAGTTTATGTATATACGCTATGTAGTTAGTCTCTTGACGCTAATGAGGGTGTTTGACAGCATGCATTGTCACTGAAAGAAAGTCTTCTTTTCATATTCTAGTTGCATACACATGTTGGCAGATTAACACATAGATTAAAGCAACAATAGGAGTAAATTGCCCTCAATCATTTGTTTCGGCTACTGACATGGGCACATATTACGATACCCATGTGTGTACGTCTCAACTAAGGATCCTTACTTTAAGATATTTCAAAAATCAATGATGTGTTTTTTGTATTATCGTTATCAGAAATAACCTTTTTTTTATAAGTTGGAAAATGATGTCCATTTGGTATTTGTAAAATGGAGGGGTTGATATTTTTCAGTTTTCTAAGTCTAATTTCTGCGTTAGTGTCTTGATATGAAACGTCGTCCATTCAGTATATGTGAATTTAATTCATTTATGCTTTCAGGTAGTATGCGGGGTACCATTTGCAGGCAATGCACATAACAGGTCTGGTACCTGGCGATGTCTGGTACCTGGTCTGGTACTTGACAAAGTCTGACGTATCTGCAACAAGTCCGATGGCGTGAAGGATATCACAAGTCTAGGCATGTGATGTCCGATGCGTACGATGTTGATAGTTAACGTGGGTGTGGGACGTACGGTTAATACTCGTAGTAAATAATATCTGTATAGGATTTCAAACCTACTAACTTTCGTGCATTCCAGGATACACCTAAGTATTCTAACAATAGGATTTCAAGCCCATTAATTTTCGTGCGCTATAGGATTCACCTAAGTATACCAACTCTAGGAAATTCAACCCATTAATTTTAGTGCACTATAGGAATCATCTAAGTATTCTAATTCTAGGATTTCAAATCCACCAATTTTCGTGCATTACAGGATACACCTGAGTATCCTAGTCACAAAGATCTGGAAAGAAACACTGATCTTCGTGCATTAGAAGATAGACAAGACTATCCCCAAAATAGCACCTCAAATACACTAATTTTCGTGTATTACGGAATACACCTGAGTATCCTGGCTACAGGATCTCAAAACAATCGTGCACCACGAAAAGTAACTGAGTAACCTAGCTGCAGAACTTCGTATACACTGATACACACGCAGGATACACCAGCGGATCCTATAGCTGCAGGATTTTAAACCAGTTAAAATCTGTGCACTACAGGATGCACTCTGGTATCCTAGCTACATGCAGAGCCTCGTCTCCACTCATCACAGTCGCTGTACACCATACACGAATTGGTATGCGAACAATATTTACAGATCTTAGAGATATACGTACAACACAGACATACGTACAGAACATTGTATAGATATGCGTACAATACAGATATGCGAACAATATATACAGATCTTCTACAGCACATTAAAAATCATAAGCTCATGGATCAGAACTTACATCAATTCCAAGGACTCCGACGCAACCAACCAAGTGTAGAGGGAGCCACGCTCCGATGGTTGCTTTTGGGCCGAAGTGTCTGCAACACAAAGAGATTTGGCTGGCGTGGGTCACAAAACCTAGCCCAGTTTCGTAACCCATAGAGTGAGTGGGCGATCAACGCTAAGGTGTCTAGATTGTCCCTTGATAAGCTACGGTCAACTTTCTCACGCGTTTACTGGTTTCTGAATTGTGTGGGAAGTGGGTTTCAGAATGATATTTTCTGAGTGGTATTGACTTGTCTTAAACAAGCTTAAGACTGGAAACACGTGAATATAGGAATTTTTATTGCATTCTCAAGTTGGTCGCACTTTTTAATCCTTTGGAAAAAGAAGATGATATATGATCCACAAGGATGTGGGAAAAATTGGGGAGGCAGTGAAGCCTGTATCACAGATACGCTCATCACACACTTCGTGAAGGATTAATGTAGGGAAAATTGGGGAGGCAGTGAAGCCTGTATCACAGATACGCTCATCCCACACTTTGTGATGGATTAATGTAGGGAAAATTGGGGAGGCAGTGAAGCCTGTATCACAGATACGCTCATCACACACTTCGTGAAGGATTAATGTAGGGAAAATTGGGGAGGCAGTGAAGCCTGTATCACAGATACGCTCATCCCACACTTTGTGATGGATTAATGTAGGGAAAATTGGGGAGGCAGTGAAGCCTGTATCACAGATACGCTCATCCCGCACTTTGTGATGG
This sequence comes from Morinoia aosen, assembly GCA_030386875.1. Lineage (NCBI taxonomy): Eukaryota > Metazoa > Arthropoda > Malacostraca > Amphipoda > Talitridae > Morinoia > Morinoia aosen. Next base: position 38,503,952 of record CM059557.1, on the reverse strand, counting down.
ATTAATGTAGGGAAAATTGGGGAGGCAGTGAAGCCTGTATCACAGATACGCTCATCACACAGATCTATTTGCTGGAGTAATCAGAGATTAAATAACGCTGTTATGTATTAACCTATTAAATTTTTATGAACTACGTCTCGTGCAATTAAACTTCACGCCAGGAAACAGCTTTTGCAATCGCGTGTTTTAAGGCGCGTATGCACCGCAAAAATTGCACAGTATGTTTTTGTACCTTGCATTGGTCTCCTGCTGTTGCTTATTTATTTTCTTTTGTGTGCCCAAATTAATTTTTCAATGTGAACTTTTAGTAGGATTTAAAACTATAGTATGTAAGAGCAAGAGTAAGAGTTAGAGTAGGAGTGATAGCCACGGTAAACGTATTTTTTGACAAATATTTAAAAAGCATTTTTTGAAGGAATATTATGAGTTGAGGTGTGCTGTGGTGTGTTTCGGAGTGGTGTTGCGTTGTGTTGTGCTGTTGTGTGGTGTGGTGAGTTGTGATATGTTGTGTTAGGATGTGTTGTGGTCTGTTGTGGTGCTCTCCCCCACCGCCTGGGCGTGGGAACACAACCGCCGAGTTGTCTGTCTCTGCCATTCAAATCTCCCGTAAACTAGAGGAGAGACGCGAGGGCTGTGAGGGAAGTTGTACGTACACAACTTACATATTACGGACACAACTTACATATTACGGACACAACTTACATATTACGGACACAACTTAGATATTGCCTACACAACTTACATATTACCTACACAACTTATATATTACCTACACAACTTACATATTACCTACACAACTTACATATTACCTACACAACTTACATATTACCTACACAACTTACATATTACCTACACAATTTAAATATTACCTACACAGCTTACATATAACCTACACAACTCACACATTACCTACACAACTTACATATTACCTACACAACTTACATATTACCTACACAATTTAAATATTACCTACACAGCTTACATATTACCTACACAACTTACATATAACCTACACAACTTACATATTACCTACACAACTTACATATTACCTACACAACTTACACATTACCTACACAACTTACATATAACCTACACAACTCACACATTACCTACACAACTTACATATTACCTACACAACTTACATATTACCTACACAACTTACACATTACCTACACAACTTACATATAACCTACACAACTTACATATTACCTACATAACTTACACATTACCTACACAACTTACATATTACCTACACAACTTACATATTACCTACACAACTTACATATTACCTACACAACTTACATACTACCTACACAACTTACATATTACCCACACAACTTACATATTACCTACACAACTTACATATAACCTACACAACTTACATATTACCTACATAACTTACACATTACCTACACAACTTACATATTACCTACACAACTTACATATAACCTACACAACTTACATATTACCTACATAACTTACATATTACCTACACAACTTACATATTACCTACACAACTTACATATAACCTACACAACTTACACATTACCTACACAACTCACACATTACCTACACAACTTACATATTACCTACACAACTTACATATAACCTACACAACTCACACATTACCTACACAACTTACATATTACCTACACAACTTACATATTACCTACACAACTTACATATAACCTACACAACTCACACATTACCTACACAACTTACATATAACCTACACAACTCACACATTACCTACACAACTTACATTTTATCTACACAACTTACATATAACCTACACAACTCACACATTACCTACACAACTTACATATTACCTACACAACTTACATATAACCTACACAACTCACACATTACCTACACAACTTACATTTTATCTACACAACTTACATATAACCAACACAACTCACACATTATCTACACAACTTACATATTACCTACACAACTCACACATTACCTACACAACTTACATTTTATCTACACAACTTACATATAACCTACACAACTCACACATTACCTACACAACTTACATTTTACCTACACAACTTACATATAACCTACACAACTCACACATTACCTACACAACTCACACATTACCTACACAACTTACATATTACCTACACAACTTACATATAACCTACACAACTCACACATTACCTACACAACTTACATTTTATCTACACAACTTACATATAACCTACACAACTCACACATTACCTACACAACTTACATTTTACCTACACAACTTACATATAACCTACACAACTCACACATTACCTACACAACTTACACATTACCTACACAACTTACATATAACCTACACAACTCACACATTACCTACACAACTTACACATTACCTACACAACTTACATATAACCTACACAACTCACACATTACCTACACAACTTACATATTACCTACACAACTTACATATAACCTACACAACTCACACATTACCTACACAACTTACATATTACCTACACAACTTACATATAACCTACACAACTCACACATTACCTACACAACTTACATATTACCTACACAACTTACATATAACCTACACAACTCACACATTACCTACACAACTTACATATTACCTACACAACTTACATATAACCTACACAACTCACACATTACCTACACAACTTACACATTACCTACACCCGTGTCTTCATGTGAAACATAAAATTTTAGCATGCTACGTGAACGAATTTCTACCATAAAATTCCCCATGAAAAAGCTATGTGACTGATTATCCGTTAAAACATTGACTAATAAATAGCTACGTCGCTGAATGTCCAACACAAAACTCACGATATTCAACCTAATACTTCCCGTAAGACACTAAAGAAAAAGAACCCCCCCTCCACACTAACATCGGTGCACACATACAACACATGTGTACGCATTCACAATACATGCGCTCACATACAACATATGCGTAGACACACACAACACATGTGTGAACACACATCACATCTGTACACACCCTCAAAAAAGCTACACACTCAACACATGCACGCACACACACAACCCATGCGTGAACACACACAACACATGTGCACACACACACACACAACAGGTGCCACCCCTGCATACACACACAACACATACGCACATACACACACAACACATACACAACACACACACTCAACACATGTGCGCGCACACACACACACAACAGGTGCTACCCCTGCACACACACACACACAACACATACGTACATACACACACAACACATACACAACACACACAACACATACACAACACACACACAACACATGCGCGCACAGACACACACACAACAGGTGCTACCCCTGCATACACACACACACCCCAACAAGCCAGACTAAGATGACCCTGAAGATAACACTACACGGAGACTTGAATTTCCCCTCGGATAAATAGTACATATTTATCTCACATATATCACCTGGAAACCTCGTCAGCTCACACGTTAGATGCACATGGCACACATGTCCACACCTGCACCGCCTCAACACATGATGTGTCAGTTTATTTATTTTCAAGGGACACTGATAACACGCCGACCTGTGTGTGGGTGTGTGTGTGTGTGTGTGTGTGGGTGTGGTTGTGTATTGGTATGTGTGGATGTGTTGGGATGTGTTGAGGATGTGTGGATGTGTTGGGGATGTGTGTCTGAGTGTGTGGGTGTGTTCGTGTGTGTGTGGATGTGTTGGGATGTGTTGAGGATGTGCGTGTGTGTGTGTGTGTGTGGGTGTGTGGGTGTCTTTGTATGCGGGGATGTTTTGGGATGTGTTGAGGATGTGTGGGTGTGTGTGTGCGTGGGTGCGTGGGTGGCAGTGTGGCACCACACGTACACACTTCGCTCAGGTGTTGCTATAGCCCATCCCACTGAGCAGCACCAGCACCGGCTAATTGTATCAAAACGAGACTCACTGCCGCCCCAGTGAGCGTCGCACATTTCTGTTTCCAAAAATGTGAATGGACAAGTAAAAAAACGTAATTTGAGCATAGGATTCGTTAACAAATTAATTCGCACGATGAACAAACTCTGAAATTCATTTTGGTGTATGTGTGTTTGTTTACATGTTTCTAGATGTTAGTGTTTTTTTTGTAAATTACTTCTATAAACTACAATGTTTTTATAAATTACTCCAATAAATTACAAAGGTTTTATAAATTACGTTTATAAATTTAAAGGTTTTTAGAAATTACTTACATAAATCACAAGGTTTTTATTAATTTCTCCTATAAATTACAAGGTTTTTATAAATTTCTCCGATAAATTACAAGGGTTTTATAAATTAAATCTATAAATTACAAGGTTTTTAATAATTTCATCTATAAACTACAAGGTGTTTATAAATAACTTTCAGTTAACCACGTATCATTATATATACTTGAAAAGAACTGACGACTGTGTTTCAGTCGGCTTCTGGAGAGCGTTTTTGTGTTTTTTCTTCTTTTCTTTTAACTCAACTTTTAACTTCCGAGGTATTCTTTAGTAGTATTTAATGTGTTGCATTCATCTTGTCACGGGTGAAAAATCCCAGAGAATATGTTTTGTTTGTTTCTCTTAATAACATAATTACCCTGACGCGGCAATATATCGTACACCTCTTATGGTTTGTTTATCAATTAATAACCTTCATTTTGAGAAATTTTTGAAGTGTAATACTAAAATAAATTTCTAAATGTTAATGTTGTAATACATTTTATGTTTCAACTTTTTTTGGAAATGAACAAATTTTCTTCTTTCTTTCTTTCTTTTTTTTTCTTTTTTTCTTTTTTCTACACTCTGTTTACATATATATACTGTATATATAACGAGTCAAGACACCGCTCGGCTCAAAATAACGGCGTTTTTTAAGTTAGGGCTAATATTTTTTCGATAAAATTTTTTCCATGAATTTTTATCACCGCAAATTTTGTCTTATTTTTTCTGTTTCCATATTAATGAAGTTTTCGTTATAGCATCTTTTTGGCTGTTGTTTTCTATGGTAGAAGTAAATTCCATGTCACATTTTTGGTGCAAGTAATGTACAAAAAATGCGTACGGACAGTTCGATGAGATACATAAATGTATTGTGATTTTTTTTGGCTATTTGAATGGTGAAATGAATTGCATTTTGTTATATGCGACACATTTACCCTTCACTTCCCCTCCCGGTGCCCTTCTCCCCTCCCTCTTCCATTTCTTCCGTCTCGTCATGTCTTATCTCTTCATCCCCACCCTTCACCTCCTATCCATCCTTCACCTCATGCCCCTTCTACCCACGCCTTTCACCCCTCACCCCACTTCCCATCGCCCCATGCCCCCTTCATCTCATACTCCGCTCACCCCGTGCCTTCTTCATATACCTCCTTCACCCCATACTCCTTCACCATAACCCCCCTTCACCCCGTACCCCCCTTCCTCATACCCCCTTCATCCCATGCCCCTTTTACCCCACACACCCTTTACTCAATTCACTTCACTCACTCACCCTTCACCCCGTGCCCCTACTCCCTACACCCCCTTCACCCTACTCCCTACACTCTTCACCCCCTTTACCTCCTCCCCCCCTTCCCCCCGCCCAAAAGTGGCACAGCAGAACGCCTTTGTGCAGTGCCCACAAAGAAGAGCGGCACCGAGGGCACGGCAGCGGCGGGGCGGCTGCGGTGCCCGCTGTAAACGCAAAGGATGTTTCATTATTATTATTATTATTACTAGTCCACCCCCGTTTATTTGATATAAGAAAGAAGGCGAAATGAAAGGAAGGCTGTAAGAAATTAAAAAAATCAATCTCTCGCGAGTTGATGAGGCTGAGCTCGTATCACAGATACGCTCATCACACACTGCAGGCTGGCTTCCGACAGACGGACGCGGCTCATATTATAGTATACACCTTTTTAGCTTCAAATTAAAATATGTGAAGTTCAATTTAAAATTTGTAAAGTTCAATTTAAAATATGTAAAATTCAATTTAAAATTTCTACAGTTCAATTTAAAATATGTAAAGTTCCAATTAAAATATGTAAAGTTCAAATTAAAATTTGTGAAGTTCAATTTAAAAATTATAAAATTCAAAATTAAAATAGATAAATTTCAAATTAAAATTAGTAAAATTCAAATCAAAACACTTCCAATAATTAGAAATTGTTAAGCTCTCTAACCTCTAAAGTTCTCTAATTTGAAGTATTAATCGCTGTATTTAGCCTTATTATGGTCCCCATAACTTTCACTGTTATAAATTACCTATACTATTGTAGCATGGATACTATACATTTCCTTATAAAACACTGATATTTCACCTTTCATTCACTTTGTTATTGACCCCTTCAAGATGAACAACTTTGCGGGCAACTCGGATTTCTCAGAAGACAGCGAAATGTCTCTTGGGTTTCCATTTCGCTGTCTTCTGAGAAATCCGAGTTGCCCGCAAAGTTGTTCATCTTGAAGGGGTCAATAACAAAGTGAATGAAAGGTGAAATATCAGTGTTTTATAAGGAAATGTATAGTATCCATGCTACAATAGTATAGGTAATTTATAACAGTGAAAGTTATGGGGACCATAATAAGGCTAAATACAGCGATTAATACTTCAAATTAGAGAACTTTAGAGGTTAGAGAGCTTAACAATTTCTAATTATTGGAAGTGTTTTGATTTGAATTTTACTAATTTTAATTTGAAATTTATCTATTTTAATTTTGAATTTTATAATTTTTAAATTGAACTTCACAAATTTTAATTTGAACTTTACATATTTTAATTGGAACTTTACATATTTTAAATTGAACTGTAGAAATTTTAAATTGAATTTTACATATTTTAAATTGAACTTTACAAATTTTAAATTGAACTTCACATATTTTAATTTGAAGCTAAAAAGGTGTAGATTATATAGGACGTTTCACCACTGAAGACGCTACAAAGACGTTTCACCGGTGTATTCGATATTCCCTTTTTCATCATTTCTACATATAGGGCCAATATAATTTATTTTACCGCCGTAAGGATGTTTCATTCCAATCTAGCCTGATACATATCATTTTGTACAATGGTTTTTCAAATGCCTTATAACTAACCCCAGGACGGTAACCCCCGGTCAAGCCGGTACCCATTTCCGACACCTGGGTAAAGTGGGGAATTGTGGCTGAGTTCTCCCTTTTCCCAACGGGGAAAAACACCGGGTGGCACTGCCGGGATCCGAACTGCCGACCCTCCCGTGAAGGCCGTGCGCTCTCAACCACTCTGCCATGGAGCCCACTATGCAACATCTGTGGCGTTTTATTCTTTGGCTTAAATTAATGCATATGTCATTGTACTATGGAGGCAAAATTTGCATTTATTAATCTACGCTAAATTAAAACGGATTTCTTTGCGTTGTGCAGTTGTAACGGCATCTGTAGCGTCTCCTCACAGAAGCAAATGATTATCTTGCTACATATATCGGGGTGTTGGTGAGGGAGTGTTTTGTTGGTGGTGTTGGTGAGGGAATGCTTTGTTTGTAGTGTTGGTGAGGGAATGTTTTGTTTGTGGTGTTGGTGAGGGAATGTTTTGTTGGTGGTGTTGGTGAGGGAGTGTTTTGTTGGTGGTGTTGGTGAGGGAATGTTTTGTTAGTAGTGTTGGTGAGGGAATGTTTTGTATGTGGTGTTGGTGAGGGAGTGTTTTGTTGGTGGTGTTGGTGAGGGAGTGTTTTGTTGGTGGTGTTGGTGAGGGAATGTTTTGTTAGTAGTGTTGGTGAGGGAATGTTTTGTTTGTGGTGTTGGTGAGGGAATGTTTTGTTAGTAGTGTTGGTGAGGGAATGTTTTGTTTGTGGTGTTGGTGAGGGAGTGTTTTGTTGGTGGTGTTGGTGAGGGAATGTTTTGTTGGTGGTGTTGGTGAGGGAATGTTTTGTTAGTAGTGTTGGTGAGGGAATGTTTTGTTGGTGGTGTTGGTGAGGGAGTGTTTTGTTTGTGGTGTTGGTGAGGGAATGTTTTGTTTGTGGTGTTGGTGAGGGAGTGTTTTGTTTGTGGTGTTGGTGAGGGAATGTTTTGTTTGTGGTGTTGGTGAGGGAGTGTTTTGTTTGTGGTGTTGGTGAGGGAATGTTTTGTTAGTAGTGTTGGTGAGGGAATGTTTTGTTTGTGATGTTGGTGAGGGAGTGTTTTGTTTGTGGTGTTGGTGAGGGAGTGTTTTGTTTGTGGTGTTGGTGAGGGAATGTTTTGTTAGTAGTGTTGGTGAGGGAATGTTTTGTTTGTGGTGTTGGTGAGGGAGTGTTTTGTTGGTGGTGTTGGTGAGGGAATGTTTTGTTGGTGGTGTTGGTGAGGGAATGTTTTGTTTGTGGTGTTGGTGAGGGAATGTTTTGTTGGTGGTGTTGGTGAGGGAGTGTTTTGTTGGTGGTGTTGGTGAGGGAATGTTTTGTTAGTAGTGTTGGTGAGGGAATGTTTTGTTTGTGGTGTTGGTGAGGGAGTGTTTTGTTGGTGGTGTTGGTGAGGGAATGTTTTGTTGGTGGTGTTGGTGAGGGAATGTTTTGTTGGTGGTGTTGGTGAGGGAATGTTTTGTTGGTGGTGTTGGTGAGGGAATGTTTTGTTGGTGGTGTTGGTGAGGGAATGTTTTGTTGGTGGTGTTGGTGAGGGAATGTTTTGTTGGTGGTGTTGGTGAGGGAATGTTTTGTTTGTGGTGTTGGTGAGGGAATGTTTTGTTGGTGGTGTTGGTGAGGGAATGTTTTGTTGGTGGTGTTGGTGAGAGAATGTTTTGTTGGTGGTGTTGGTGAGGGAACGTTTTGTTGGTGGTGTTGGTGAAGGAATGTTTTGTTGGTGGTGTTGGTGAGGGAATTTTTTGTTTGTGGTGTTGGTGAGGGAATGTTTTGTTGGTGGTGTTGGTGAGGGAATGTTTTGTTTGTGGTGTTGGTGAGGGAATGTTTTGTTTGTGGTGTTGGTGAGGGAATGTTTTGTTGGTGGTGTTGGTGAGGGAATGTTTTGTTTGTGGTGTTGGTGAGGGAATTTTTTGTTTGTGGTGTTGGTGAGGGAATGTTTTGTTGGTGGTGTTGGTGAGGGAATGTTTTGTTGGTGGTGTTGGTGAGGGAATGTTTTGTTTGTGGTGTTGGTGAGGGAATGTTTTGTTTGTGGTGTTGGTGAGGGAATGTTTTGTTTGTGGTGTTGGTGAGGGAATGTTTTGTTTGTGGTGTTGGTGAGGGAATGTTTTGTTTGTGGTGTTGGTGAGAGAATGTTTTGTTGGTGGTGTTGGTGAGGGAATGTTTTGTTGGTGGTGTTGGTGAGGGAATGTTTTGTTGGTGGTGTTGGTGAGGGAATGTTTTGTTTGTGGTGTTGGTGAGGGAATGTTTTGTTAGTAGTGTTGGTGAGGGAATGTTTTGTTTGTGGTGTTGGTGAGGGAATGTTTTGTTTGTGGTGTTGATGAGGGAATGTTTTGTTTGTGGTGTTGGTGAGGGAATGTTTTGTTAGTAGTGTTGGTGAGGGAATGTTTTGTTTGTGGTGTTGGTGAGGGAATGTTTTGTTTGTGGTGTTGGTGAGGGAATGTTTTGTTTGTGGTGTTGATGAGGGAATGTTTTGTTTGTGGTGTTGGTGAGGGAATGTTTTGTTGGTGGTGTTGGTGAGGGAATGTTTTGTTGGTAGTGTTGGTGAGGGAATGTTTTGTTTGTGGTGTTGGTGAGGGAATGTTTTGTTGGGGTGTTGGTGAGGGAATGTTTTGTTGGTGGTGTTGGTGAGGGAATGTTTTGTTTGTGGTGTTGGTGAGGGAATGTTTTGCTTGTGGTGTTGGTGAGGGAATATTTTGTTTGTGGTGTTGGTGAGGGAATGTTTTGTTTGTGGTGTTGGTGAGGGAATGTTTTGTTTGTGGTGTTGGTGAGGGAATGTTTTGTTTGTGGTGTTGGTGAGGGAATGTTTTGTTGGGGGTGTTGGTGAGGGAATGTTTTGTTGGTGGTGTTGGTGAGGGAATGTTTTGTTTGTGGTGTTGGTGAGGGAATGTTTTGTTTGTGGTGTTGGTGAGGGAATGTTTTGTTAGTAGTGTTGGTGAGGGAATGTTTTGTTTGTGGTGTTGGTGAGGGAATGTTTTGTTGGTGGTGTTGGTGAGGGAATGTTTTGTTAGTAGTGTTGGTGAGGGAATGTTTTGTTTGTGGTGTTGGTGAGGGAATGTTTTGTTGGGGGTGTTGGTGAGGGAATGTTTTGTTGGTGGTGTTGGTGAGGGATTGTTTTGTTTGTGGTGTTGGTGAGGGAATGTTTTGTTTGTGGTGTTGGTGAGGGAATATTTTGTTTGTGGTGTTGGTGAGGGAATGTTTTGTTTGTGGTGTTGGTGAGGGAATGTTTTGTTTGTGTTGTTGGTGAGGGAATATTTTGTTTGTGGTGTTGGTGAGGGAATGTTTTGTTTGTGGTGTTGGTGAGGGAATGTTTTGTTTGTGGTGTTGGTGAGGGAATGTTTTGTTTGTGGAGTTGGTGAGGGAATGTTTTGTTTGTGGTGTTGGTGAGGGAATGTTTTGTTTGTGGTGTTGGTGGGGGAATGTTTTATTTGTGGTGTTGGTGAGGGATTGTTTTGTTTGTGGTGTTGGTGAGGGAATGTTTTGTTTGTGGCGCTTCACTACAAATGCTGCACCAAATAAAGTGGACATTTTTGCCCCGCCGCTGCGCAGCGCCGGCGCCACCAGCCCCGTCAACCCCACCGCTGGTTGACAGCAGCAATTTTCACAAGAGTAACTTTCTTTCAAATTTCTTTCAATTTTTCGTTATTACTTTCGATCGATATGGGTCTTTTTCTCCAGAATCTTCTGGCTGAACTTTTTTCTGTATGATTTTTTTGAACAATGCTAAACCTGTGAGCTAGCATCATGGTTAAGATCCAAAATTTGGTCTTCATAATGTCTACGTCAATATTTAAGTCGTATGAATAAATGCTAAACCTATGTGTTAACATAATATTTATGATCCAAAGTTTTAGCAATGTCTACGTCAATATTTAAGTCGTATGAATAAATGCTAAACCTATGTGTTAACATAATATTTATGATCCAAGGTCTTAGCAATGTCTACGTCTATATTTAAATCTTCACAATCTTTACAGAAGCTTGAAATATACGATTCAACATAATTATACACGACCTCGTCATACCTTACTCGTACGCATGCGAGCCTAATTCTTTCGACACTGCAATTTTCAAACGTAACTCACCATAAACCTTTCAGGTCGATATCTAACATTGAGGAAATGATAGAGAAATAATGCTAATCTCAGTCAATATGTCGAGACTGAGAGTTTCACTGCAATTCTACCCTCAACACTCTGTACTGAGGATGAACCGACCAGAAACATAACGCACTTTACCTCTTTTTTCCAGCAAGTAGAAACAAAACCACTAGATTGCTATTTGTATGATTCGCGAAAAATGTTAATGTGGTTCTCGAAAAATGTTTGGATGAATTTTGAAAAATGGTTGTGTGATTTTCAAAAAATGTTTGATTTTCGAAAAATGTTTGTATGATTTGCGAAGTGCAGGCAGTGATGCAAGGGTGACACCAACAGCCGTACTTTCTTGCAGCTGTTTGAATGAATTACTCGATAACTACCATTACCTCCATCAGTGCGCGTACACACTCAGCACACATACAGTACACACTTGTCTTGCACACATGCACGCGCAAATACGAATTAGAAGACTTCTAATAATTAGTACACACACACACACACACACACGCAACGATGGTATGAGATTAAGAAACTCGGATTCGATTTACTACGCGAAGGAAAGCTCAACTTACGCCGGTGGGACAACGCTACAACACAGGGAAGAAGACTGAAGGCAGCGTAAGAAGGCTTCAACACAAAGGAAAAGGTTTCCGCATAGAGAAGAAGGTCTCGAAACAGAGAAGAAGGTCTCGAAACAAAGAAGGAGGTCTCGAAACAAAGAAGAAGGTCTCGAAACAGAGAAGAAGGTCTCGAAACAAAGAAGAAGGTCTCGAAACAAAGAAGAAGGTCTCGAAACAGAGAAAAAGGTCTCGAAACAGAGAAGAAGGTCTCGAAACAAAGAAGAAGGTCTCGAAACAAAGAAGAAGGTCTCGAAACAGAGAAAAAGGTCTCGAAACAGAGAAGAAGGTCTCGAAACAGAGAAGAAGGTCTCGAAACAGAGAAGAAGGTCTCGAAACAGAGAAGAAGGTCTCGAAACAAAGAAGAAGGTCTCGAAACAGAGAAGAAGGTCTTGACACAGAGAAAAAGGTCTCGAAACAGAGAAGAAGGTCTCGTCACAGAGAAGAAGTCTTCAACACAGAGAAGAAGTCTTCAACACAGCGAAGAAGTCTTCAACACAGAGAAGAAGTCTTCAACACAGAGAAGAAGGCTTCATCACAGAGAAGAAGTCTTTAACACAGAGAAGAAGTCTTCAACACAGAGAAGAAGGCTTCAACACAGCGAAGAAGGTCTCAACACAGAGAAGAAGGCCTCAACACATAGAAGAAGTCTTCAACACAGAGAAAAAGTCTTCAACACAGAGAAGAAGGCTTCAACACAGAGAAGAAGGCTTCAACACAGAGGAGAAGTCTTCAACACAGAGAAGAAGGCCTCGACGCAGAGAAGAAGGCTTCAACACAGAGAAGAATGCTTCAACACAGAGAAGAAGGCTTCAACGCAGAGAAGAAGGCTTCAACACAGAGAAGAAGGCTTCAACACAGAGAAGAAGGCCTCGACGCAGCGAAGAAGGCTTCAACACAAAGAAGAAGGCTTCATCACAGAGAAGAAGGCTTCAACACAGAGAAGAAGGCTTCAACACAGAGAAGAAGGCTTCAACACAGAGAAGAAGGCCTCGACGCAGAGAAGAAGGCTTCAACACAGAGAAGAAGGCTTCTTCAACACAGAGAAGAAGGCTTCAACTCAGAGAAGAAGGCTTCAACACAGAGAAGAAGTCTTCAACACAGAGAAGAAGGCTTCAACACAGAGAAGAAGGCCTCAATACAGAGAAGAAGGCCTCGAAACAGAGAAGGTCTCGACACAGAGAAGAATATCTCGACACATAGAAGAAGGCTTCAACACAGAGAAGAAGGCCTCGACGCAGAGAAGAAGGCAGAAGGCAGCGGAAGGCGGGAATGAGAGGGTCGGTGTGCGTGTGACCGATAAGCTCGTGCATTAATGACGCGTGTGACGGAAAACACGCACACGCACCACCACCACACGCACACGCACCACCGCCACACGCACACGCACCACCACCACACGCACACGCACCACCGCCACACGCACACGCACCACCGCCACACGCACACGCACCACCACCACACGCACACGCACCACCGCCACACGCACACGCACCACCGCCACACGCACACGCACCACCGCCACACGCACACACACCACCGCCACACGCACACGCACCACCGCCACACGCACACGCACCACCACCACACGCACACGCACCACCGCCACACGCACACGCACCACCGCCAAACGCACCACCGCCACACGCACACGCACCACCGCCACACGCACACGCACCACTGCCACACGCACACGCACCACCGCCACACGCACACGCACCACCACCACACGCACACGCACCACCACCACATGCACACGCACCACCACCACACGCACACGCACCACCGCCACACGCACATGCACCACCGCCACACGCACACGTACCACCACCACACGCACACGCACCACCGCCACACGCACACGCACCACCGCCACACGCACACGCATCACCACCACACGCACACGCACCACCGCCACACGCACACGCACAACCGTCACACGCACACGCACCACCGCCACACGCACACGCACCACCGCCACACGCACACGCACCACCGCCACACGCACACGCACAACCGTCACACGCACACGCACCACCACCACACACACGCACCACCGCCACACGCACACGCACCACCGCTACACGCACACGCACCACCGCCACACGTACACGCACCACCGCCACACGCACACGCACCACCGCCACACGCACACGCACCACCGCCACACGCACACGCACAACCGTCACACGCACACGCACCACCACCACACACACGCACCACCGCCACACGCACACGCACCACCGCCACACGCACACGCACCACCGCCACACGTACACGCACCACTGCCACACGCACACGCACCACCGCCACACGCACACGCACCACCGCCACACGCACACGCACAACCGTCACACGCACACGCACCACCACCACACACACGCACCACCGCCACACGCACACGCACCACCGCCACACGCACACGCACCACCGCCACACGTACACGTGAACGAGATGTCTTGCACATGGTACACGTAGAAAAAACTAAAAAATCGAATATATTTTTTTATCTTATTTTGTTGAATGAGTCCTAAGAACTTAAAAAAACCTTCAATTATAAAATAATTGGTGGAATTTCCTACCACATTTCCGCTAATTATGGGATTCGCGCGGAGGTGTCATGGAAATTTTTGATTAATAGGTGTGTGGATACCAAAAAGTAGTGAATTTCCTCATTGAGGGTAACATATAATGTGAGGGTAACATATAATGTGAGGGTAACATATAATGTGAGGGTAACATATAATGTGAGGGTAACTAATTTCTTTATAAATTTAAAGGTTAAATACTGTGTTTTAGAACAATTCCTTCATTAAAAAAAGAGGTAAAAACTTTGCTGTTAAATGACCTTAATATTTAAGGCTTTAATATATGTTTTAGCGAAGTTACCTTAATAAGTTACATATTAAATAAAGTTTTTAGTGAAATTTCCTTGTTTATTAAGGAATAAAATAAGGTTTTTAGTAAAATTACTTCATAAATTAAAGGCTTAAAGAAGATTATAGTTAATTTTATGTATTAATTAAGGGCTTAACGAAAGGTTTTAGTAGAATTACGACATTAAATAGGGAGTAAGAAAAACGTTTCAGAGGAAGTACCTTATTGATCATGGGGTTAAAGAAGATTTTAGTAAAATTCCTTATTAATACAGGAGTAAATAAAAGGTTGTGAAAGTGGCCTGATTACTGTGCGATTAGCGAATTGTTAAGTAGAAGAAGACGTTAATAAAATGTTAACGCAAGCTTACAGATGAATTACGGCTCTGCTGGGACGTTTTATATATCATTTCTTTATTACTTCAGTGATTGGAGGCTTCAAACTAGATTTAAACTCCATTTCAACCCCACCATGTCAACCCCACCATGTCAACCCCACCACGTCAACCCCACCATGTCAACCCCACCATGTCAACCCCACCATCTCAACCCCACCACGTCAACCCCACCATGTCAACCCCACCATCTCAACCCCACCATGTCAACCCCACCATGTCAACCCCACCATGTCAACCCCACCACGTCAACCCCACCATGTCAACCCCACCATGTCAACCCCACCATCTCAACCCCACCACGTCAACCCCACCATGTCAACCCCACCATCTCAACCCCACCATATCAACCCCACCATGTCAACCCCACCACGTCAACCCCACCATGTCAACCCCACCATGTCAACCCCACCACGTAAACCCCACCATGTCAACCCCACCATGTCAACCCCACCATGTCAACCCCACCACGTCAACCCCACCATGTCAACCCCACCATGTCAACCCCACCACGTCAACCCCACCATGTCAACCCCACCATGTCAACCCCACCATGTCAACCCCACCATCTCAACCCCACCACGTCAACCCCACCATGTCAACCCCACCATGTCAACCCCACCATCTCAACCCCACCACGTCAACCCCACCATGTCAACCCCACCATTTCAACCCCACCATGTCAACCCCACCATGTCAACCCCACCATCTCAACCCCACCACGTCAACCCCACCATGTCAACCCCACCATGTCAACCCCACCATCTCAACCCCACCACGTCAACCCCACCATGTCAACCCCACCATGTCAACCCCACCATGTCAACCCCACCCCGTCAACCCCACCATGTCAACCCCACCACGTCACCTCCCCGGGCACCCAAGCAGAGCCGGTCCTGCAACCCCACAAGGCAACCCCCCGGGCCCGGATGGGAGACAAAGACGCGGGGTTGAGGCTGTGGGGAGGCAGGCCAGCCCCAACCCCCCCATTTGGCTGACGGCGGCAACGTGACGGCAGGTGGGTTCATTTTTTGCAACCCCACTTGTAGGGATGTGGTGGGGTTGACATGGTGGGGTTAAGACCGGCGCTCCGATGAAGAACTAAAATTTCTATGTAAATTATAATTTCTGTGACTTTAAATTAAACCTAAAAGATTCATAGTATTTAAATTAATTAATCATTAAATTAAATCTGAGAGATCTATAATACTAAATTAAATTAATCCCTAAATAAAACATAAAATATTATTAAATTCCAATAATCGTCAAATTAAACATATAAGATCCATAATATTGAATTGGATTAACCATTAAATTAAACCTACAAGTTCTTTATAATTATTGATATATACAATACTTGTGAGACCAGAAAAAAAATGAATTTTACGTCATTCTGAAGCATTCAACTGAGCACTGCAGGAGCAGCGGAGGGACGGTCAGATGACGGTTTGTTTTGTGCGCATCTTTTGTGTCCTGAACCTCTTATGTAATTCTTTTTTGTGAGTCAATGTTGTATTTTGTAAAGTGAGAACTTCGTACAAAATATTCGAGTTATACTTTGTAAAGTGAGAACTTCGTACAAAATATTCGAGTTATATTTTGTAAAGTGAGAACTTCGTACAAAATATTCGAGTTATATTTTGTAAAGTGAGAACTTCGTACAAAATATTCGAGTTATATTTTGTAAAGTGAGAGCTTCATTAAATCTGTTACAATAGTACTGGGTTGCTGCACGAGTGAAAATATAAGAAAGATCAGAAAAGAAAGAGAAAGAGAAAAATATAGAAGGAATCTTTTCCTGTGTACATTTTGTGCACGCTCGCCTATGTGAGGAAGTTCCTCCCCACTTCCCAAACATAACCCATTCCTCCCCACTTCCCAAACATAACCCATTTCTCCCCACCTCCCCAACACAACCCATTTTTCCCCACATCCCCAACTACATACATTTCCCCACCACAATCATTACACAAGAACACATTGAAGTGTTCTTGCATACTGATCTTGTATACAACAATAACAGTTTTCTATGAGGGCAAGTTTCTGTTCCAAGTTTTAATAAGTTCAAGCTGCCTGAACTTATTCGGGCCCACAGGTAGCTATACTCAAATTTGACCATTGTACTAGACTTAAGAAACATTCTACCTCTGTATCACTTGTGGTGAATAAATTGTTTAGAAATGGTTTAAATGGTTTATAAAGATATCCACCGAACTCTATATTTCCACGTTTCCTTATAATTCCCTCAATTAGGCATCCACCGGACATTAGGTACCCACCCACCGGCCGGCTAGATATCCACAACACCCCAATATCCCGCCAAATGAGCGAAGGCTTGGCAGCATTTGCATGTTTTCAGCTACATTTGCAGGTCCAGTGAATTCAACGCGAAATTCTAACGTGAAATTGAATTCAACGTGAAATTCTAACGTGAAATTGAATTCAACGTGAAATTCTAACGTGAAATTGAATTCAACGCGAAATTCTAACGTGAAATTGAATTCAACGTGAAATTCTAACGTGAAATTGAATTCAACGCGAAATTCTAACGTGAAATTGAATTCAACGCGAAATTCTAACGTGAAATTGAATTCAACGTGAAATTCTAACGTGAAATTGAATTCAACGCGAAATTCTAACGTGAAATTGAATTCAACGCGAAATTCTAACGTGAAATTGAATTCAACGCGAAATTCTAACGTAAAATTGAATTCAACGGAAAGGAAAATTTAACATAAAATTGGCTTCAACGGACAATTCAACGCTAAATCGAACTCATCGTGGAATGTTGATTTAAAAAATACGTCATATGGCACATTGACTTACTGAGTGCCTTGAACGTTATTTGCGTTGTTTTTGTAAAATTTAGTGATGCCTCTTAGAGTTGGTGAGTTGAGCGAGAGAATGGTGTTAGTGATGAGAACAGTTACGAGTATATTAGTTACATTTAGTTATACATGGAGTGATTAGTGAGAAGAAGAAATGTACCATCAATTTGAAGGTGAAATGAGCTTTGGGGAAATAGTGAGGGAAGTAGGTGGAAATTAGGACGACGACGAGGGGAGAGTGAGGGAAGTGAGGGGAATGAGGGGAGTGATTGAGTGAGAGGAGTGAGGGGAGAGTGAGGGGAATGAGGGGAGTGAGGGGAGTGGAGTGAAGGGAGAATGAGAGGAGTGAGGGGAGTGAGGGGAGTGGAGTGAGGGGAGAATGAGAGGAGTGAGGGGAGTGAGGGGAGTGGAGTGAGGGGAGAATGAGAGGAGTGAGGGGAGTGAGGGGAGTGGAGTGAGGGGAGAATGAGAGGAGTGAGGGGAGACTCCCACCTCCCCTCAAGGCATCGAGTTGCATATTTACGCCCTAGCCAGGCTTCCCCCCTCCCCGGGGGGGGGAGGGGGGCTTCCGTCATGCACATCCCCCAACTCTCCCCCATACATGACCCCCCCGGACCCCCTTCTTCGATCGCTCAGTGGTTCCTTCTCAATTGCGCCCTCTTCTCTCTGCTTACATTCGCCTGCTCTTCTCTTCTCTTCTTCTCTGTTCTCTCTTCTCTTATTCTTAGTTCTCTCTTGGCTTGTTTTTAGCTTTCTCTCTTCTTTTTTCTCAGTTCTCTCAGTTGTTCTTTCTTGTTCTGTTCTCTCATCCTCTTAATTTTCTCTTCTCTTGTTTTCAATTCTCTCCTCTTTTCTTTTCAGTTCTCTCATTTGTTCTTTCTTGTTCTGTTCTCTCATCCTCTTAATTTTCTCTTCTCTTGTTTTCAATTCTCTCCTCTTTTCTTCTCAGTTCTCTCTTCTATTCTTTTTTTTGTTCTATTTCTCGTCAACTTAGTCCTTTCTTCTCTCGCTCTTATTCCGTTCCCCTAATTTTCTCTGTCGGAAATTCTTTTCTTTTTACTTCTCTATTCTCTTCTTTATGTCTCTATTCTCACATCATCCTAGCTCTCGCTTCTCTTTTTCTTAGTTTTCTTTTTTCAAAACTTCAATATTTTTTACCAAAACAGTTGTTGAATCTTTGAGAGTTCGCGGCTTTGCTCATACTGCACATATCCTCACACGTGCTACAGCACACACGGCATTTTGTGCGCGTGTATGTATGTCTCTTGTGTGCGTGTCTGGATGCGTGTGCGTGCCCGTGTCTGTATGCGTGTACGTATTTATGCGCGTGTACATATTTATGCGCGTGTACGTATTTATGCGCGTGTACGTATTTATACGCGTTTACGCGTTTACGTATTTATGCGCATGAGTGCGTACACGCTAGTCGACATAAGAAAGTGCACACACAAGTTTTGTGTGGCATGCTGAGCATACTGGCCAGTGTGTGGAGCAGTGTGTGTGGTGCAGTGTATGGTGCAGTGTATGGTGCAGTGTATGTTGCAGTGTGTGGCGCAGTGTGTGGTGCAGTGTGTGGTGCAGTGTGTGGTGCAGTGTGTGGTGCAGTGTATGGTGCAGTGTATGTTGCAGTGTGTGGTGCAGTGTGTGGTGCAGTGTGTGGTGCAGTGTGTGGTGCAGTGTATGTTGCAGTGTGTGGTGCAGTGTGTGGTGCAGTGTGTGGTGCAGTGTGTGGTGCAGTGTGTGGTGCAGTGTATGGTGCAGTGTATGTTGCAGTGTGTGGTGCAGTGTGTGGTGCAGTGTGTGGTGCAGTGTGTGGTGCAGTGTGTGGTGCAGTGTGTGGTGCAGTGTATGGTGCAGTGTGTGGTGCAGTGTGGAGCAGTGTGTGGTGCAGTGTGTGGTGCAGTGTGTGGTGCAGTGTGTGGTGCAGTGTGTGGTGCAGTGTGTAGTGCAGTGTGTGGTGCAGTGTGTGGTGCAGTGTGTGGTGCAGTGTATGGTGCAGTGTGTGGTGCAGTGTGGAGCAGTGTGTGGTGCAGTGTGTGGTGCAGTGTGTGGTGCAGTGTGTGGTGCAGTGTGTGGTGCAGTGTGTAGTGCAGTGTGTGGTGCAGTGTGTGGAGCAGTGTGTGGTGCAGGGTGTGGTGCAGTGCCTGGTGCAGTGTGTGGTGCAGTGTGTGGTGCAGTGTGTGGTGCAGTGTGTGGTGCAGTGTGGAGCAGTGTGTGGTGCAGTGTGTGGTGCAGTGTGTGGTGCAGTGTGTGGTGCAGTGTGTGGTGCAGTGTGTGGTGCAGTGTGTGGTGCAGTGTGTGGTGCAGTGTGTGGAGCAGTGTGTGGTGCAGTGTGTGGTGCAGTGTGTGGTGCAGTGTATGGTGCAGTGTGTGGTGCAGTGTGTGGAGCAGTGTGTGGTGCAGGGTGTGGTGCAGTGCCTGGTGCAGTGTGTGGTGCAGTGTGTGGTGCAGTGTGTGGTGCAGTGTGTGGAGCAGTGTGTGGTGCAGTGTGTGGTGCAGTGTGTGGTGCAGTGTATGGTGCAGTGTGTGGTGCAGTGTGTGGAGCAGTGTGTGGTGCAGGGTGTGGTGCAGTGCCTGGTGCAGTGTGTGGTGCAGTGTGTGGTGCAGTGTGTAGTGCAGTGTGTGGTGCAGTGTGTGGTGCAGTGTGTGGTGCAGTGTGTGGTGCAGTGTGTGGTGCAGTGTGTGGAGCAGTGTGTGGTGCAGTGTGTGGTGCAGTGTGTGGTGCAGTGTATGGTGCAGTGTGTGGTGCAGTGTGTGGAGCAGTGTGTGGTGCAGGGTGTGGTGCAGTGCCTGGTGCAGTGTGTGGTGCAGTGTGTGGTGCAGTGTGTGGTGCAGTGTGTGGTGCAGTGTGTGGTGCAGTGTGGAGCAGTGTGTGGTGCAGTGTGTGGTGCAGTGTGTGGTGCAGTGTGTGGTGCAGTGTGTGGTGCAGTGTGTGGTGCAGTGTGTGGTGCAGTGTGTGGTGCAGTGTGTGGAGCAGTGTGTGGTGCAGTGTGTGGTGCAGTGTGTGGTGCAGTGTATGGTGCAGTGTGTGGTGCAGTGTGTGGAGCAGTGTGTGGTGCAGTGTGTGGTGCAGTGTGTGGAGCAGTGTGTGGTGCAGGGTGTGGTGCAGTGCCTGGTGCAGTGTGTGGTGCAGTGTGTGGTGCAGTGTGTAGTGCAGTGTGTGGTGCAGTGTGTGGTGCAGTGTGTGGTGCAGTGTGTAGTGCAGTGTGTGGTGCAGTGTGTGGTGCAGTGTGTGGTGCAGTGTGTGGTGCAGTGTGTGGTGCAGTGTGTGGTGCAGTGTGTGGTGCAGTGTGTGGTGCAGTGTGTGGTGCAGTGTGTAGTGCAGTGTGTGGTGCAGTGTGTAGTGCAGTGTGTGGTGCAGTGTGTGGTGCAGTGTGTGGTGCAGTGTGTGGTGCAGTGTGTGGTGCAGTGTGTGGTGCAGTGTGTGGTGCAGTGTGTGGTGCAGTGTGTGGTGCAGTGTGTAGTGCAGTGTGTGGTGCAGTGTGTGGTGCAGTGTGTGGTGCAGTGTGTAGTGCAGTGTGTGGTGCAGTGTGTGGTGCAGTGTGTGGTGCAGTGTGTGGTGCAGTGTGTAGTGCAGTGTGTGGTGCAGTGTGTAGTGCAGTGTGTGGTGCAGTGTGTGGTGCAGTGTGTGGTGCAGTGTGTGGTGCAGTGTGTGGTGCAGTGTGTGGTGCAGTGTGTGGTGCAGTGTGTGGTGCAGTGTGTGGTGCAGTGTGTGGTGCAGTGTGTGGTGCAGTGTGTGGTGCAGTGTGTGGTGCAGTGTGTGGTGCAGTGTGTGGTGCAGTGTGTGGTGCAGTGTGGAACGTTACCAGAATCCAGAGTACTTTCAGGATAACCTTCAACTAGACTATCATGATGTCTAGTAAAATTTTATATACACAGTATAGGCCCAGCAAATACTGCACTTCCAATATGTATAAATATATGTGTATTATACAATTTTACATTTATATAACACATAAAGCTAAATATATATGAGTGTGGTCAGCTGTCAGGATTGTGGTAACAACGGAGAGTATTGATCGCTCTACTTTGGTTAGAAGAAATGTATGATTAAGTCATGTAGTACTTTCATGTATGTGTATGCTGAAAGCAATATTTACTTGCAGCTCATCGTGTAACCGCGCTAGTCGCTCAATCAGGGTGCTTGTTTGTGTGTGTGTGTAAATCTGTGTATTTTGTCATGTCTTTTTGTATATTTGTATTTTGTCACACATCTTTGTATCTTCATATCTTTGTGTTTTGTTACTTATGTTTGTAACTATTTATTTGCGTATTTAACATGTATAGAACTAGAACAATTTGGCAAAGTTGGAAAGTTGGAAAAGATGCTTGTATACTTGATGTTTGAGGAACGTTTCTCGAAAAAATAACAACTTGTTACTGTTCAAATTCACAACAAAGTGTCCAATTTTAAATTTTGTCCTATGTTATTACTGGAATGAGGGTGTTGAATTTTGTCCTGTGTTATTACTGGAGTGAGGGTGTGGAATTTTGTCCTATGTTATTACTGGAGTGAGGGTGTGGAATTTTGTCCTGTGTTATTACTGGAATGAGGGTGTTGAATTTTGTCCTGTGTTATTACTGGAATGAGGGTGTTGAATTTTGTCCTATGTTATTACTGGAGTGAGGGTGTGGAATTTTGTCCTGTGTTATTACTGGAATGAGGGTGTTGAATTTTGTCCTGTGTTATTACTGGAATGAGGGTGTTGAATTTTGTCCTGTGTTATTACTGGAATGAGGGTGTTGAATTTTGTCCTGTGTTATTACTGGAATGAGGGTGTTGAATTTTGTCCTGTGTTATCACTGGAATGAGGGTGTTGAATTTTGCCCTATGTTATTACTGGAACGAGGGTGTTGAATTTTGTCCTATGTTATTACTGGAACGAGGGTGTTGAATTTTGTCCTATGTTATTACTGGAACGAGGGTGTTGAATTTTGTCCTATGTTATTACTGGAACGAGGGTGTTGAATTTTGTCCTATGTTATTACTGGAATGAGGGTGTTGAATTTTGCCCTATGTTATTACTAGAATGAGGGTGTTGAATTTTGTCCTATGTTATTACTGGAACGAGGGTGTTGAATTTTGTCCTATGTTATTACTGGAATGAGGGTGTTGAATTTTGTCCTATGTTATTACTAGAATGAGGGTGTTGAATTTTGTCCTATGTTATTACTGGAATGAGGGTGTTGAATTTTGTCCTATGTTATTACTAGAATGAGGGTGTGGAATTTTGCCCTATGTTATTACTGGAACGAGGGTGTTGAATTTTGTCCTATGTTATTACTGGAATGAGGGTGTTGAATTTTGTCCTATGTTATTACTAGAATGAGGGTGTTGAATTTTGCCCTATGTTATTACTGGAATGAGGGTGTTGAATTTTGCCCTATGTTATTACTGGAATGAGGGTGTTGAATTTTGTCCTATGTTATTACTGGAATGAGGGTGTTGAATTTTGTCCTATGTTATTACTGGAATGAGGGTGTTGAATTTTGTCCTATGTTATTACTAGAATGAGGGTGTTGAATTTTGTCCTATGTTATTACTGGAATGAGGGTGTTGAATTTTGCCCTATGTTATTACTGGAATGAGGGTGTTGAATTTTGTCCTATGTTATTACTGGAATGAGGGTGTTGAATTTTGCCCTATGTTATTACTGGAATGAGGGTGTTGAATTTTGTCCTATGTTATTACTGGAATGAGGGTGTTGAATTTTGTCCTATGTTATTACTAGAATGAGGGTGTTGAATTTTGTCCTATGTTATTACTGGAATGAGGGTGTTGAATTTTGCCCTATGTTATTACTAGAATGAGGGTGTTGAATTTTGCCCTATGTTATTACTGGAATGAGGGTGTTGAATTTTGTCCTATGTTATTACTAGAATGAGGGTGTTGAATTTTGTCCTATGTTATTACTGGAATGAGGGTGTTGAATTTTGCCCTATGTTATTACTAGAATGAGGGTGTTGAATTTTGTCCTACGTTATTACTGGAATGAGGGTGTTGAATTTTGTCCTATGTTATTACTGGAATGAGGGTGTTGAATTTTGCCCTATGTTATTACTGGAACGAGGGTGTTGAATTTTGTCCTATGTTATTACTGGAACGAGGGTGTTGAATTTTGTCCTATGTTATTACTGAAGCCAGAGCATGGACGGTGAGAACAAAAGTATATTCACAAGTATATATAGATTCCTTTTTTATATGACATTTTTATCAGTTTTATTGGCTTGAATATCTACAAATAACACACATACATAGTCCGGGAGAGTGGAATTGCATACGTTCGTGTGTACGTACGTAGCAACACAAGGGGCGGGGCACCAGCATATGTTCCAACACTACATGGGAGCTAATCAACACACAAAGGTCATGTTGATTACGGGTACCAGAGCAAACAAGCTCTCGCTTGAACTTCAAGACAACACAAAGTAAGTATTTCTTAATCAGCACCTGCTGGTATTTCCCTGCTGTGGCGCGCTTCCGATCTGGTTTCATTGTTTTGTATTCCATGCTTCTTTTGTATGAATAACCGCTGTGCAACCATGACCGGGTTGTAGAAACAGGTGAGGGTTTTTGTACTTTATGTTTTTATATAAGTAACTTAAGTGACACAACGACATTGTACTTTATGTTTTTATCTAAGGAACTTAAGTGACACAACGACATTGTACTTTATGTTTTTATATAATTAACTTAAGTGACACAACGACATTGTACTTTATGTTTTTATATAAGGAACTAAAGTGACACAACGACATTGTACTTTATGTTTTTATATAAGGAACTTAAGTGACACAACGACATTGTACTTTATGTTTTTAAATATTTAACTTAAGTGACACAACGACATTGTACTTTATGTTTTTATATATTTAACTTAAGTGACACAACGACATTGTACTTTATGTTTTTAAATATTTAACTTAAGTGACACAACGACATTGTACTTTATGTTTTTATATATTTAACTTAAGTGACACAACGACATTGTACTTTATGTTTTTATAAAATTAACTTAAGTGACACAACGACATTGTACTTTATGTTTTTATAAAATTAACTTGAGTGACACAACGACATTGTACTTTATGTTTTTATATATTTAACTTAAGTGACACAACGACATTGTACTTTATGTTTTTATAAAATTAACTTGAGTGACACAACGACATTGTACTTTATGTTTTTATATAAGGAACTTAAGTGACACAACGACATTGTACTTTATGTTTTTATATATTTAACTTAAGTGACACAACGACATTGTACTTTATGTTTTTATAAAATTAACTTGAGTGACACAACGACATTGTACTTTATGTTTTTATAAAATTAACTTGAGTGACACAACGACATTGTACTTTATGTTTTTATAAAATTAACTTGAGTGACACAACGACATTGTACTTTATGTTTTTATAAAATTAACTTGAGTGACACAACGACATTGTACTTTATGTTTTTATAAAATTAACTTAAGTGACACAACGACATTGTACTTTATGTTTTTATAAAATTAACTTGAGTGACACAACGACATTGTACTTTATGTTTTTATAAAATTAACTTGAGTGACACAACGACATTGTACTTTATGTTTTTATAAAATTAACTTGAGTGACACAACGACATTGTACTTTATGTTTTTATAAAATTAACTTGAGTGACACAACGACATTGTACTTTATGTTTTTATAAAATTAACTTAAGTGACACAACGACATTGTACTTTATGTTTTTATAAAATTAACTTGAGTGACACAACGACATTGTACTTTATGTTTTTATAAAATTAACTTAAGTGACACAACGACATTGTACTTTATGTTTTTATATAAGGAACTTAAGTGACACAACGACATTGTACTTTATGTTTTTATAAAATTAACTTAAGTGACACAACGACATTGTACTTTATGTTTTTATAAAATTAACTTAAGTGACACAACGACATTGTACTTTATGTTTTTATATAAGGAACTAAAGTGACACAACGACATTGTACTTTATGTTTTTATAAAATTAACTTAAGTGACACAACGACATTGTACTTTATGTTTTTATATAAGGAACTTAAGTGACACAACGACATTGTACTTTATGTTTTTATAAAATTAACTTGAGTGACACAACGACATTGTAGTGTATGTTTTTATAAAATTAACTTAAGTGACACAACGACATTGTACTTTATGTTTTTATAAAATTAACTTAAGTGACACAACGACATTGTACTTTATGTTTTTATATAATTAACTTAAGTGACACAACGACATTGTACTTTATGTTTTTATATAAGGAACTAAAGTGACACAACGACATTGTACTTTATGTTTTTATAAAATTAACTTGAGTGACACAACGACATTGTACTTTATGTTTTTATAAAATTAACTTGAGTGACACAACGACATTGTACTTTATGTTTTTATATAAGGAACTTAAGTGACACAACGACATTGTACTTTATGTTTTTATATAAGGAACTTAAGTGACACAACGACATTGTACTTTATGTTTTTATATAAGGAACTTAAGTGACACAACGACATTGTACTTTATGTTTTTATAAAATTAACTTGAGTGACACAACGACATTGTAGTGTATGTTTTTATAAAATTAACTTAAGTGACACAACGACATTGTACTTTATGTTTTTATAAAATTAACTTAAGTGACACAACGACATTGTACTTTATGTTTTTATATAAGGAACTAAAGTGACACAACGACATTGTACTTTATGTTTTTATAAAATTAACTTGAGTGACACAACGACATTGTACTTTATGTTTTTATAAAATTAACTTGAGTGACACAACGACATTGTACTTTATGTTTTTATAAAATTAACTTGAGTGACACAACGACATTGTACTTTATGTTTTTATAAAATTAACTTGAGTGACACAACGACATTGTACTTTATGTTTTTATAAAATTAACTTGAGTGACACAACGACATTGTACTTTATGTTTTTATAAAATTAACTTGAGTGACACAACGACATTGTACTTTATGTTTTTATAAAATTAACTTGAGTGACACAACGACATTGTAGTGTATGTTTTTATAAAATTAACTTAAGTGACACAACGACATTGTACTTTATGTTTTTATATAAGGAACTTGAGTGACACAACGACATTGTACTTTATGTTTTTATATAAGGAACTTGAGTGACACAACGACATTGTACTTTATGTTTTTATAAAATTAACTTGAGTGACACAACGACATTGTAGTGTATGTTTTTATAAAATTAACTTAAGTGACACAACGACATTGTACTTTATGTTTTTATATAAGGAACTTGAGTGACACAACGACATTGTACTTTATGTTTTTATATAATTAACTTGAGTGACACAACGACATTGTACTTTATGTTTTTATATAATTAACTTAAGTGACACAACGACATTGTACTTTATGTTTTTATATAAGGAACTTGAGTGACACAACGACATTGTACTTTATGTTTTTATAAAATTAACTTAAGTGACACAACGACATTGTACTTTATGTTTTTATATAAGGAACTTGAGTGACACAACGACATTGTACTTTATGTTTTTATATAATTAACTTAAGTGACACAACGACATTGTACTTTATGTTTTTATATTAATATTTAAAGTGCTACAGCGACCGTATTGTAGATACTTGGGAATATTTTTGATAATTGATTGTTTTTAAATGGATAACCACGGTTAAAGCACAGCCATATCGTAGAGACTGGTCAATGTTTTTGGATTTATCTGCTAAAATAAATCACTGTGGTAGGTACAATCACGGCTTAAGTGTCAATACACATACAAAAGCACACACACAGGCACACCAACAGCAACAACGGAACAGAACACACATATCACAACAACACATAACACAAACACACCCAACAACACAACACACAGCACAGCAGCACCACGCCCCAGCACACACACAGAGGGCTAGGCAACACAACAACACATAACACAAACACACCCAACAACACAACACACAGCACAGCAGCACCACGCCCCAGCACACACACAGAGGGCTAGGCAACACAACAACACATAACACAAACACACCCAACAACACAACACACAGCACAGCAGCACCACGCCCCAGCACACACACAGAGGGCTAGGCAACACAACAAAACATAACACAAACACACCCAACAACACAACACACAACACAGCAGCACCACGCCCCAGCACATACAGGGCTAGGCACATCCCAGCAGCTCCCAGGAATGCGCGACGGTTCGCATTTTTGCGCGGTGCCCCCTGCATGCCTAGCTGGGAGCTGGGACTTTTTGTGGGGCTCCTGGTAGTTCCCAGCCGCAGCTGGGGGGGGGGGGGTGTTGGCATTTTTGTTGTTATTGGAGGTTATTGGCATTTTTGTGGTGGGGATGTGGCTTTGAGTACCGGCCTCCCCTGGAAGAGCCTGCATTACCCCCCCCCCCATGTAGGGGAGCCTGCATCACTCCCTGCCACATGCAGGGGAGCCTGCATCACTCCCCCCCATGCAGGGGAGCCTGCATCACTCCCCTCCCCCCCATGCAGCGGAGCCTTCATCCCTCCCCTTCCATGCAGAGAAACCTGCATCACTTTCCCCCATGCAGGGGAGCCTGCATCACTTCCCCCCATGCAGGGGAGCCTGCATCACTCCCCCCCATGCAGGGGAGCCTGCATCACTCCCCCCCCCCCCATGCAGCAGGGGAGCCTTCATCACTCCCCTTCCACGCACGGAAGCCTGCATCACTGCCCCATCACTCCCCCATCAACGGGAGTCTGCATGCTTGGGAAAGGCGATTTTTAAGCGCCCAATACATGGGAAAGCTACATCACAACTGCAATCTAAATGCTTGGTCATGTCGATTTATGTGTTTTTTGTATGTGTGTTTTGGTTTTTGTGTGCGGTTTTTGTGCCCCTCACATACCAGACCTGCAATGTGTTCTCACCGTGTGAGGGTGATGTGTGTGTGTGTGTGTGTGTGTGTATGCAAGTCTGATCATGTGAACCGCTGGTTTATGTGAGTCGGTTGCAGCCCTGTGTGTGCATGTGAGTTACACATGTCTGTGTGTGAGTTGCACACGTGTATATGTAAGTGGCATGTGTGAGGATCGTGAGTGGCATTTCTGTGTGTGTGAGTATCATGTGTGTGTATGTGACACTTGTGCGCACGTGAGTAACATATCTAATTATGTGAGTAATAATTGTGTGTATGTGAGTTACACATGTGTGTATGTGAGTTACACATGTCTGTATGTGAGTAACAAATGTGTGTATGCGAGTAAAATATATGTGCATGTGCGTGTGAGGGTAACACATTCGTGTATGCGAGTAATATGGGTACACACAAGAGTTACACATGGGTGTATGTGAGTGGTATGGGTACACACATGAGTTACACATGGGTGCATGTGAGTAATATGGGTACACACATGAGTTACACATGGGTGTATGTGAGTAATATGGGTACACACATGAGTTACACATGGGTGTATATGAGTAATATGGGTACACACATGAGTTACACATGGGTGCATGTGAGTAATATGGGTACACACATGAGTTACACATGGGTGTATGTGAGTAATATGGGTACATACATGAGTTACACATGGGTGTATGTGAGTAATATGGGTACACACATGAGTTACACATGGGTGTATGTGAGTAATATGGGTACATACATGAGTTACACATGGGTGTATGTGAGTAATATGGGTACACACATGAGTTACACATGGGTGTATGTGAGTAATATGGGTACACACATGAGTTACACATGGGTGTATGTGAGTAATATGGGTACGCACATGAGTTACACATGGGTGTATGTGAGTAATATGGGTACACACATGAGTTACACATGGGTGTATGTGAGTAATATGGGTACACACATGAGTTACACATGGGTGTATGTGAGTAATATGGGTACACACATGAGTTACACATGGGTGTATGTGAGTAATATGGGTACACACATGAGTTACACATGGGTGTATGAGAGTAATATGGGTACACACATGAGTTACACATGGGTGTATGTGAGTAATATGGGTACACACATGAGTTACACATGGGTGTATGTGAGTAATATGGGTACGCACATGAGTTACACATGGGTGTATGTGAGTAATATGGGTACACACATGAGTTACACATGGGTGTATGTGAGTAATATGGGTACACACATGAGTTACACATGGGTGTATGTGAGTAATATGGGTACACACATGAGTTACACATGGGTGTATGTGAGTAATATGGGTACACACATGAGTTACACATGGGTGTATGTGAGTAATATGGGTACACACATGAGTTACACATGGGTGTATGTGAGTAATATGGGTACACACATGAGTTACACATGGGTGTATGAGAGTAATATGGGTACACACATGAGTTACACATGGGTGTATGTGTGTAATATGGGTACACACATGAGTTACACATGGGTGTATGAGAGTAATATGGGTACACACATGAGTTACACATGGGTGTATGAGAGTAATATGGGTACACACATGAGTTACACATGGGTGTATGTGAGTAATATGGGTACACACATGAGTTACACATGGGTGTATGTGAGTAATATGGGTACACACATGAGTTACACATGGGTGTATGTGAGTAATATGGGTACACACATGAGTTACACATGGGTGTATGAGAGTAATATGGGTACACACATGAGTTACACATGGGTGTATGAGAGTAATATGGGTACACACATGAGTTACACATGGGTGTATGTGAGTAATATGGGTACACACATGAGTTACACATGGGTGTATGTGTGTAATATGGGTACACACATGAGTTACACATGGGTGTATGAGAGTAATATGGGTACACACATGAGTTACACATGGGTGTATGAGAGTAATATGGGTACACACATGAGTTACACATGGGTGTATGTGAGTAATATGGGTACACACATGAGTTACACATGGGTGTATGAGAGTAATATGGGTACACACATGAGTTACACATGGGTGTATGAGAGTAATATGGGTACACACATGAGTTACACATGGGTGTATGAGAGTAATATGGGTACACACATGAGTTACACATGGGTGTATGAGAGTAATATGGGTACACACATGAGTTACACATGGGTGTATGTGTGTAATATGGGTACACACATGAGTTACACATGGGTGTATGAGAGTAATATGGGTACACACATGAGTTACACATGGGTGTATGAGAGTAATATGGGTACACACATGAGTTACACATGGGTGTATGAGAGTAATATGGGTACACACATGAGTTACACATGGGTGTATGTGAGTAATATGGGTACACACATGAGTTACACATGGGTGTATGAGAGTAATATGGGTACACACATGAGTTACACATGGGTGTATGAGAGTAATATGGGTACACACATGAGTTACACATGGGTGTATGAGAGTAATATGGGTACACACATGAGTTACACATGGGTGTATGTGAGTAATATGGGTACACACATGAGTTACACATGGGTGTATGAGAGTAATATGGGTACACACATGAGTTACACATGGGTGTATGAGAGTAATATGGGTACACACATGAGTTACACATGGGTGTATGAGAGTAATATGGGTACACACATGAGTTACACATGGGTGTATGTGAGTAATATGGGTACACACATGAGTTACACATGGGTGTATGAGAGTAATATGGGTACACACATGAGTTACACATGGGTGTATGAGAGTAATATGGGTACACACATGAGTTACACATGGGTGTATGAGAGTAATATGGGTACACACATGAGTTACACATGGGTGTATGAGAGTAATATGGGTACACACATGAGTTACACATGGGTGTATGAGAGTAATATGGGTACACACATGAGTTACACATGGGTGTATGAGAGTAATATGGGTACACACATGAGTTACACATGGGTGTATGAGAGTAATATGGGTACACACATGAGTTACACATGGGTGTATGAGAGTAATATGGGTACACACATGAGTTACACATGGGTGTATGAGAGTAATATGGGTACACACATGAGTTACACATGGGTGTATGAGAGTGTCACGCGTTATTACCTCAGTCGTTCATGAACGACCTGAGCAATCTTTTAAGTATCTTCATCTTTCTCTTAATTACTCTAAAGATTTTCACATCCCTGAAAATAACACTATGTATATCGAGAAGTTCTTCAAAAACTATCTTTCAAAAAATTGCTCGTTCACTGGTACGAGTGGCTAAAGTTTTACGAGGTTTTAATTTTCGCCAAAAAAATTTAAACGCCGCTCATGTAAGTTTTCATGTCTGGTTGCACGCCGCACCGCGAGTCGCTTCAATACATGAAATAATATTTCTAGAAAAAAAAAACAGGAAGCTAAATTTGTTCAGAAATGGCGACGTAGTTGCATAAAATGGCGGTACCACGCCCGGTATGTGTTGAACAATTGTAAACAAACAATTTAAACAATTTATTTATGAGAAATAACAGAAATAACGTCGCCAGTGACACACAAAGTATTCTAGGGTAAATAACAGTAAAATGGGGTAAATTAGGTTTGTCTTCGGTTGTGGAGGATATTGTTATTTTAGCCTTCGGTTATTGGTTAGAGTCATTGAGTCTTACATTGTTTAATTAATTACTTAATATATTACTTAATTAAGTTTAAATTAATTAAGTTTTGGTTTAAACTTAATTAAGTTTAATTAATTACTTAAATAATCTTCCTTGAGTTTGAGATCAAATGAGTTTGAGACGAATTTATTGAAATTACCTCGTTGAGTTAAAGATGAGTTAATCAATAAAGTTCAATATGAAAAGACTCAAATTCAATTTAAAGCAGTGCAACTTCGATTTAAAAAATGCAAGTTTAATTTAAAAAGGTCAAGTATATATAAAGAAAACAAGTTCAATTTTTAAAAGATGATGTTGCTAAAATTGCGTACCTAGGTAAAAATGATAATAATAAGATAGTTAAAGTTTATTTGAGAGGATTTACAGAATTCCAGCAAATATGTCACTCCTGATCTGAAATATCTATGAGGTTATGAATCCATGAAACTGTGGGTCATTTTATTTCCGGTATATATTATTATGGTTTTAGTGTGTTCGAAATGGAGGGCAGAGAGCATGAGCGGATTTTCTTTACGAGCTACACTTCGGTACCACACATATGTAACACTAGTGTACATATGTAACACTAGTGTACATATGTAACACTAGTGTACATATGTAACACTAGTGTACATATGTAACACTAGTGTACATATGTAACACTAGTGTACATATGTAACACTAGTGTACATATGTAACACTAGTGTACATATGTAACACTAGTGTACATATGTAACACTAGTGTACATATGTAACACTAGTGTACATATGTAACACTAGTGTACATCTGTAACACTAGTGTACATATGTAACACTAGTGTACATATGTAACACTAGTGTACACGGCCTGTCAAAAATGTCGGGACTGGATATTTTGCTCAAACAAATCCTGCAGCGGTGGATGCCCAACAAATATATCCATCCCAACAAATGCACAAACAAATCCTGCAGCGGTGGATGCCCAACAAATATATCCATCCCAACAAATTCACAAACAAATCCTGCAGCGGTGGATGCCCAACAAATATATCCATCCCAACAAATGCACAAACAAATCCTGCAGCTGTGGATGCCCAACAAATATATCCATCCCAACAAATTCACAAACAAATCCTGCAGCGGTGGATGCCCAACAAATATATCCATCCCAACAAATTCACAAACAAATCCTGCAGCGGTGGATGCCCAACAAATATATCCATCCCAACAAATTCACAAACAAATCCTGCAGCGGTGGATGCCCAACAAATATATCCATCCCAACAAATTCACAAACAAATCCTGCAGCGGTGGATGCCCAACAAATATATCCATCCCAACAAATTCACAAACAAATCCTGCAGCGGTGGATGCCCAACAAATATATCCATCCCAACAAATGCACAAACAAATCCTGCAGCGGTGGATGCCCAACAAATATATCCATCCCAACAAATTCACAAACAAATCCTGCAGCGGTGGATGCCCAACAAATATATCCATCCCAACAAATGCACAAACAAATCCTGCAGCGGTGGATGCCCAACAAATATATCCATCCCAACAAATTAACAAACAAATCCTGCAGCGGTGGATGCCCAATAAATATATCCATCCCAACAAATTCACAAGCAAATCCTGCAGCGGTGGATGCCCAACAAATATATTCATCCTACAGTAGCTGTGGTAAAAAATATTCTCGTACTTGAGCACTGGTGAAATAGTATCACAGATACGGTCATTATAACTATCCTGATGAGCGTGACAGAGAAATGGAAGGAGCGAACTCCAAACAAATGAACCAAGGATATTGTTAGGTAGTAGCAGGACCCGTGGAAATTACACGGATAATGTCATCGTTAAGCTAAGTGGACCCGTGAAAAAATTCCGTCAACATTACTCACCTATCCTAACCTATCATGTCCTAACCGAATCCATCCTGATAAAATGTCCAACACATCAATGCATGTAAGGCCATCTTTCAACACACTGAGGAACTCGTTATCCATGATACCGCAAACTCACATCCTATATGTTTCTTAAGAAGCGGACACCAAACAGATATATAAGTAAATATATAAATAAACACGCAACAGGTATTATTAGGTTAGATTATTGATGATTATTTATATTTGAAACGAGAGAATGCTATTTGAGGGACATCCTGTACATTATGTTTCCATTTTTTCCAAAATTTTGGGATCAGCAAAGACAAATTCAATTTTTTTGACCCAAGCTTTCGGCTAGATAAGCTCTAGCCGTCATCAGGGGAACGATGTATTGAATTGAATTTGTATTGAATTTGTCTTTGCTGATCCCAAAATTTTGGAAAAAAATGGAAACTTCACTACCAAGACGTCCTTTATTTCAACAATTGTACATTATGTGTAGATAACTATAGGCTATATACAGGGTGTTTCAGAACACGAGGTGCAAAATTGCACACCAAGTGTAAAATGGCAAAATAAACACTTCTTCGTCTGTGAAATTTTCCATTTTTTATTGTGTTTTTGAGATATTAACTGTTGATTATGGTAAAGGATGGAATTTAATTACACTTTTACTTGCCTTCTTTTTAATTTACTTTTAATTAAATTACAAATACTTTACAAGATGCAGATCTGTCATTTCAGCATTTGTTAAGCGGATCATGTTCCCGGCGTCGTGTTTTTTTTGAAACAGAACAGCGCAAACACTACAAACAGAAGTATAACCTGGCAGCGCGATTGGTGATATTCTAAAACCTTCTCGCTGAAACTTTCTACCAAATATCACTAAAGCTAAATTTTATTGTTGTAAACTCTCTTAGAATAAAAATTTTTGTAACGTAGATGCAAAATAAATATTTCCAGTAATTGTGTCATTATATTTCATCCTTTAAAACAATAAACAGCTAATATATCTCTATAATCTTGATTTTTTCGGAAAATTTAAAAGAAGAAAAAGTATTTATTTGGATATTTCTACTTGGTGTGCAGTTTTGTACTTCTTGTCCCTGAAACAGCCCTGTATATAAATATATGTATATATATGTATATATATATATGTATAAGTGTATGGGTACCGTGCTTGCTGCAAGCATTAACGGCTCGTTTTGTACGTTACAAAAGCTGCAAACCTACACACATATTTATGTGTGTAAGTTATTTAAAAAATATAACTTACACACATGAATATGTGTGTACAAAACGTACAAAACGAACCGTTGGTGCGTGCAGCAAGCACGGTACCCATACACGCACACACAAACACGTACATAAGCTCTCAAAAGCGTACACAAGCCAGGCACATACACATACATGCTCTCCCATACACGCACTCACGTACACATACATGCTCTCCCATGCATGCGTGCGAACCGACCGGTCACTCATGAAAGAAGATGCGGCGTTTTTGCCTGCCTGGTCATCGGTCAGGAAACCGGACAAAAACGCCGGGCATAGCAGCTATGCAGGCACATAAGGGCGGCTATGCAGGCACATAAGGGCGGCTGTGCAGGCACATAAGGGCGGCTATGCAGGCACATAAGGGCGGCTGTGCAGGCACATAAGGGCAGCTATGCAGGCACATAAGGGCGGCTATGCAGGCACATAAGGGCGGCTATGCAGGCACATAAGGGCGGCTATGCAGGCACATAAGGGCGGCTATGCAGGCACATAAGGGCGGCTGTGCAGGCACATAAGGGCGGCTATGCAGGCACATAAGGGCAGCTATGCAGGCACATAAGGGCGGCTATGCAGGCACATAAGGGCGGCTGTGCAGGCACATAAGGGCAGCTATGCAGGCACATAAGGGCGGCTATGCAGGCACATAAGGGCGGCTGTGCAGGCACATAAGGGCGGCTATGCAGGCACATAAGGGCGGCTATGCAGGCACATTAGGGCGGCTATGCAGGCACATAAGGGCGGCTATGCAGGCATTTAAGGGCGGCTATGCAGGCACATAAGGGCGGCTATGCAGGCACATAAGGGCGGCTATGCAGGCACATAAGGGCGGCTATGCAGGCACATAAGGGCGGCTATGCAGGCACATAAGGGCGGCTATGCAGGCACATAAGGGCGGCTGTGCAGGCACATAAGGGCGGCTATGCAGGCACATTAGGGCGGCTATGCAGGCACATAAGGGCGGCTATGCAGGCACATAAGGGCGGCTATGCAGGCACATAAGGGCGGCTATGCAGGCACATAAGGGCGGCTGTGCAGGCACATAAGGGCGGCTATGCAGGCACATAAGGGCGGCTATGCAGGCACATTAGGGCGGCTATGCAGGCACATAAGGGCAGCTATGCAGGCACATAAGGGCGGCTATGCAGGCACATAAGGGCGGCTGTGCAGGCACATAAGGGCGGCTATGCAGGCACATAAGGGCGGCTATGCAGGCACATAAGGGCGACTATGCAGGCACATAAGGGCGGCTATGCAGGCACATTAGAGCGGCTATGCAGGCACATAAGAGCGGCTATGCAGGCACATAAGGGCGACTATGCAGGCACATAAGGGCAGCTATGCAGGCACATAAGAGCGGCTATGCAGGCACATAAGGGCAGCTATGCAGGCACATAAGAGCGGCTATGCAGGCACATAAGGGCGACTATGCAGGCACATAAGGGCAGCTATGCAGGCACATAAGAGCGGCTATGCAGGCACATAAGAGCGGCTATGCAGGCACATAAGAGCGGCTATGCAGGCACATAAGGGCGACTATGCAGGCACATAAGGGCGGCTATGCAGGCACATAAGGGCGGCCATGCAGGCACATAAGGGCGGCTATGCAGGCACATAAGGGCGGCCATGCAGGCACATAAGGGCGGCTATGCAGGCACATAAGGGCGGCTATGCAGGCACATAAGGGCGGCTATGCAGGCACATAAGGGCGGCTATGCAGGCACATAAGGGCGGCTATGCAGGCACATAAGGGCGGCTATGCAGGCACATAAGGGCAAGCATAAAGCACGTAAAATAGAAGGCAATAAGCTCTGTGTAGCGCGGTATGTACATGGTCACACGGCCGGTGTGTGTGTGTGTGTACGGTGCTGTGTGCCTCTGTCTATACATACGGTATATACGCGTACCTACATATGTATTTGCACACATATATATACATGTATAGAAGCTATTCATATATTTATATACACTTCGTAGCTATTTTAGCTCCATGTTGCACGATAAACTATACAAATATTGAATTTCTAAAGTTGGGTCAACTTTAATTTTTTTTGTAATTCACCTCATTACAAAATTGATGAGCAAAGATTGTCTGTATATATATATATATATATGTGTGTGTGTGTTCAAAGTTGCTAGATACGTATAGTGATGCATTTGTATGCGTATGCAAGATTTGCTAGATAGATATAATGATGCAATAAATCGATTCATTAAAGTTAAATTCATCCCTAAATCGACACACTTTTGTGCGTCAAGTTGTTCCAAATCCGGCACACAAAAGTGTGTCATCAATATCTACATCCCCAGTCAATGCATTGTGATACACTTTAGTGTGTCATGGGCTGACACAATACACCTAAGTGTGCCAACCGTAACGCACTTTGCGTAGGTCAGCATGATTTTACTTAAATGTCCCACTTTCTCCGACCTGCTTTTAACTATATGTATTTACGAGCACACAATATTAAAAAATTGAAAGAGAAATAGCGAAGTTGTCAAGTTTTTTGGGGGGGGGAAATTCTACTTCATTTATAAAATCCAATTACAGTTTATTTTTGTCAAGTATTTTAGGAAAAAATTACTCTCCATTAACAAACTCTAATTACAGCTTTTTTCATCAAATTTTTAGAGGGAAAATTACTCTCCATTAACAAAATCTCGTTGCAATGTATTTCTAACGTGAATTTTTTGATCATTCAATACGTGAATACGTGATTCAAATTTCTTGAACTCGGGAACGTGTGGTCAAAGGTGACACACCGAAATGTGTCAAGATCCCACCGACCAACCGCTTGACACACACAGGTGTGTCACAATTTTCCTCAATGTTTTGGGGCAAATATCAACGTATCAATTACGTGCATTGAGTTCACTACGTGAGCTTACTTTGTTGGAGAGAATAAGTATCGCGAAATTAGTCTTATTTGTTCCCTGAATATTAGTTCATCATTAATATGTGTGATGTAAGGGCTCTTTATACCATCTTTGATCAGGAAATGCTCTTTTAATGGTTCGGCGGTAGGTTTTGGGTGTAATGTTATAAGGTATTCCAGAAATGGTACGCTGTCTGCCACACCACCACACCACACCCCACCATACCACTACATCCCCACACACCACTTAAGTTCAAAACACCACACCACACCTCACCACACTTCACCACATCAACACGCCACCACATCACACGCCAACACTACCACATCCCACCTCCCCACACCACACCACCACACCACACCACCACATCCCCACACCTCCCCCCACCACACCACCACATCCCACCTCCTCACACCACACCACACCACCACACACCTCTCTAACGCCGCTGTTTTTACTGTCATAATTAAAGCATGCAGGCGGTGTGTGTGAAACAGCCTCCTGCACTGCAGCTGTCCTGCTGCTGTTGTGGGCTGTTGCTGGCCGTTATCTGCTGTTGCTGGCCGTTATCTGCTGTTGCTGGCCGTTATCTGCTGTTGCTGGCCGTTATCTGCTGTTGCTGGCCGTTATCTGCTGTTGCTGGCCGTTATCTGCTGTTGCTGGCCGTTATCTGCTGTTGCTGGCCGTTATCTGCTGTTGCTGGCCGTTATCTGCTGTTGCTGGCCGTTATCTGCTGTTGCTGGCCGTTTTCTCTTGTTGCTGGCCGTTATCTGCTGTTGCTGGCCGTTATCTGCTGTTGCTGGCCGTTATCTGCTGTTGCTGGCCGTTATCTGCTGTTGCTGGCCGTTTTCTCTTGTTGCTGGCCGTTATCTGCTGTTGCTGGCCGTTATCTGCTGTTGCTGGCCGTTTTCTCTTGTTGCTGGCCGTTATCTGCTGTTGCTGGCCGTTTTCTCTTGTTGCTGGCCGTTATCTGCTGTTGCTGGCCTTTATCTGCTGTTGCTGGCCGTTATCTGCTGTTGCTGGCCGTTATCTGCTGTTGCTGGCCGTTATCTGCTGTTGCTGGCCGTTATCTGCTGTTGCTGGCCGTTTTCTCTTGTTGCTGGCCGTTATCTGCTGTTGCTGGCCGTTATCAGCAGTTACTGGCCGTTATCAGCAATTACTGGCTGTTATCAGCAGTTACTGGCTGTTATCAGCAGTTACTGGCTGTTATCAGCAGTTACTGGCTGTTCTCAGCAGCTACTGGCCGTTATCAGCAGTTACTGGCCGTTATCAGCAGTTACTGGCTGTTATCAGCAGTTACTGGCTGTTATCAGCAGTTACTGGCCGTTATCAGCAGTCACTGGCTGTTATCAGCAGTTACTGGCCGTTATCAGCAGTTACTGGCCGTTATCAGCAGTTACTGGCTGTTCTTAGCAGCTACTGGCCGTTATCAGCAGTTACTGGCCGTTATCAGCAGTTACTGGCTGTTATCAGCAGTTACTGGCTGTTATCAGCAGTTACTGGCTGTTATCAGCAGTTACTGGCTGTTCTCAGCAGCTACTGGCCGTTATCAGCAGTTACTGGCCGTTATCAGCAGTTACTGGCTGTTATCAGCAGTTACTGGCTGTTATCAGCAGTTACTGGCCGTTATCAGCAGTCACTGGCTGTTATCAGCAGTTACTGGCCGTTATCAGCAGTTACTGGCCGTTATCAGCAGTTACTGGCCGTTATCAGCAGTTACTGGCTGTTATCAGCAGTTACTGGCTGTTATCAGCAGTTACTGGCCGTTATCAGCAGTCACTGGCTGTTATCAGCAGTTACTGGCCGTTATCAGCAGTTACTGGCCGTTATCAGCAGTTACTGGCTGTTCTCAGCAGCTACTGGCCGTTATCAGCAGTTACTGGCCGTTATCAGCAGTTACTGGCTGTTATCAGCAGTTACTGGCTGTTATCAGCAGTTACTGGCTGTTATCAGCAGTTACTGGCCGTTATCAGCAGTCACTGGCTGTTATCAGCAGTTACTGGCCGTTATCAGCAGTTACTGGCCGTTATCAGCAGTTACTGGCCGTTATCAGCAGTTGCTAGCAGTCACTGATAAATTCCTATAACAGTTCGATAATAGTTGCGCCATAGAAATTATAATTGTCTAATAATTACCCGTAAATTATTTAACTAAAATTGCTCAACATTTGAGGTAACATGGTTTGATCTAACCGTTAACAAATTGACTAAATAAGGATTTATCGCTTCGGCATCACTATTATTAACTGGATTTATTTAGCATCAGTTGAACATAATTGAAGTCATTTGGCTCAATTAGCATCAATATCACTCAATTAATGTCAACTCGACCTAATTAATGATAATTTAACTTGACTACGTAATGTCAATTTGACATAAATAATATCAGTTTAAAGTTAACTTATGTCAGTTCAATATTAAAGAAGTCTGTTTATGTCAATTAATGTTATTTTGATGTTAAAAAAAGTCAGTTTAATATTAAATAAGGTCAGTTTAATATTAATAATATTATAGTGAGTTTAATATCAATTATTCTCAGTATAATATTTGTTATGGTCAGTTTAATAATAATTAATATCAGTTTAACATATATTATGGCCAGTTTAATATTATTTAATACCAGTTTAATATTATTTAATACCAGTTAAATAATAATTATTGCAGTTTAATAGCAGTTTAATATTATTTAGTATCAGTTTAATATTGATTATTGTCAGTTTGTTTACGAACAATATTTAGTGAGTTTTTTAACCATTAAACCATCGCTGCAAGGCCTACCTGCTCTCAGACTGCATTCATTTAATTTTTGGACCATTAATTCCTAATTGAGGTCAGTGCATCGTGGCAACGTGTTGCCATATTTAGCTCTAATGGCAGCGTGTTGCCATAATTAGCTCAAATGACAATGTGTTGCCATTATTAGCTCAAATGGCAGCGTGTTGCCATAATTAGTTCAAATGGCAGCGTGTTGCCATAATTAGTTCAAATGGCAGCGTGTTGCCATAATTAGTTCAAATGGCAGCGTGTTGCCATTATTAGTTCAAATGGCATCGTGTTGCCATAATTAGCTCAAATAGCAGCGTGTTGCCATAATTAGTTCAAATGGCAGCGTGTTGCCATAATTAGCTCAAATGGCAGCGTGTTGCCATAATTAGTTCAAATGGCAGTGTGTTGCCATAATTAGTTCAAATGGCAGCGTGTTGCCATAATTAGTTCAAATGGCAGCGTGTTGCCATAATTAGCACAAATGGCAACACGCTGCCACGCCCCAGCCCGAAGGCTACACTACACACACACACACACACACACCAATTTCCAAGAGTTGCTCATCACGCCCCAATTTCCCCAATTTCGGGGGACTCCTCCCCAATCTCCATCTCTCCCCCACCTCTCCCCCACCTCTCCCCCACCTCTCCCCCACCTCTTCCGTAGGCCCCCATTATAATTTGACCCCTCACCCCCTCACCCCCGACGGGGGGCCAGGACCCCTCTGCTTAATATGCCACGGCAGCATTAATATGCAGCCTTAAATAGCGCTGCTGCTGCTGCAGCTGTGTGCTGCTGTGTGGTGCTGGTGTGTGTGTGTGTGTTGCTGTTGCAGTTGTGTGGTGCTGGTGTGTGGTGCTGGTGTGTAGTGCTGGTGTGTGGTGTGATGGTGTGTTGTGCTGCTGTGTGGTGGTATTGCAGTTGTGCGGTGCTGGTGTGTGGTGCTGGTGTGTAGTGCTGGTGTGTGGTGCTGGTGTGTGGTGTGGTGGTGTGTTGTGCTGCTGTGTGGTGGTATTGCAGTTGTGTGGTGCTGTGTGGTGCTGGTGTGTGGTGTGGTGGTGTGTTGTGCTGTTGTGTGGTGGGATTGCAGTTGTGTGGTGCTGGTGTGTGGTGCTGGTGTGTGACGTGCTGGTGTGTGGTGTGGTGGTGTGTTGTGCTGCTGTGTGGTGGTATTGCAGTTGTGTGGTGCTGTGTGGTGCTGGTGTGTGGTGTGGTGGTGTGTTGTGCTGTTGTGTGGTGGTATTGCAGTTGTGTGGTGCTGGTGTGTGGTGCTGGTGTGTGGTGCTGGTGTGTGGTGTGGTGGTGTGTTGTGCTGCTGTGTGGTGGTATTGCAGTTGTGTGGTGCTGTGTGGTGCTGGTGTGTGGTGTGGTGGTGTGTTGTGGTGCTGTGTGGTGGTATTGCAGTTGTGTGGTGCTGTGTGGTGCTGGTGTGTGGTGTGGTGGTGTGTTGTGCTGTTGTGTGGTGGTATTGCAGTTGTGTGGTGCTGTGTGGTGCTGGTGTGTGGTGTGGTGGTGTGTTGTGCTGCTGTGTGGTGGTATTGCAGTTGTGTGGTGCTGTGTGGTGCTGGTGTGTGGTGTGGTGGTGTGTTGTGCTGTTGTGTGGTGGTATTGCAGTTGTGTGGTGCTGTGTGGTGCTGGTGTGTGGTGTGGTGGTGTGTTGTGCTGCTGTGTGGTGGTATTGCAGTTGTGTGGTGCTGTGTGGTGCTGGTGTGTGGTGTGGTGGTGTGTTGTGCTGTTGTGTGGTGGTATTGCAGTTGTGTGGTGCTGGTGTGTGGTGCTGGTGTGTGGTGCTGGTGTGTGGTGTGGTGGTGTGTTGTGCTGCTGTGTGGTGGTATTGCAGTTGTGTGGTGCTGTGTGGTGCTGGTGTGTGGTGTGGTGGTGTGTTGTGCTGCTGTGTGGTGGTATTGCAGTTGTGTGGTGCTGTGTGGTGCTGGTGTGTGGTGTGGTGGTGTGTTGTGCTGTTGTGTGGTGGTATTGCAGTTGTGTGGTGCTGGTGTGTGGTGCTGGTGTGTGGTGCTGGTGTGTGGTGTGGTGGTGTGTTGTGCTGCTGTGTGGTGGTATTGCAGTTGTGTGGTGCTGTGTGGTGCTGGTGTTGCTGCTGCTGCAGCTGTGTGGTGCTGGTGTGTGTGTTGCTGTTGCAGTTGTGTGGTGCTGTGTGGTGCTGGTGTTGCTGCTGCTGCAGCTGTGTGGTGCTGGTGTGTGTGTGTTGCTGTTGCAGTTGTGTGGTGCTGTGTGGTGCTGGTGTGTGTGTTGCTGTTGCAGTTGTGTGGTGCTGTGTGGTGCTGGTGTGTGTGTTGCTGTTGCAGTTGTGTGGTGCTGTGTATTGCTGGTGTTGCTGCTGCTGCAGCTGTGTGGTGCTGTGTGGTGCTGATGTGTGTGTTGCTGTTGCAGTTGTGTGGTGCTGTGTGGTGCTGGTGTTGCTGCTGCTGCAGCTGTGTGGTGCTGTGTGGTGCTGGTGTGTGTGTTGCTGTTGTAGTTGTGTGGTGCTGGTGTTGCTGGTGTTACTGCTGTGTGTTGCTGGTGTGTGTGGTGCTGTTGCAGTTGTGTGGTGCTGTGTATTGCTGGTGTTGCTGCTGCTGCTGCAGCTGTGTGGTGCTGTGTGGTGCTGGTGTGTGTGTGTTGCTGTTGCAGTTGTGTGGTGCTGTGTATTGCTGGTGTTGCTGCTGTGTGTTGCTGTGTGGTGTTGCAGTTGCATGCTGCTGCTG
This sequence comes from Morinoia aosen, assembly GCA_030386875.1. Taxonomy (NCBI): domain Eukaryota; kingdom Metazoa; phylum Arthropoda; class Malacostraca; order Amphipoda; family Talitridae; genus Morinoia; species Morinoia aosen. The sequence continues at coordinate 38,459,973 of CM059557.1, read as the reverse complement.
TATGTTGCTGTTGCAGTTGTGCGGTGCTGTGTTGCTGTGTGATGCTACAGCTGCGTGATGCTGTGTGTTGCTACTGTGTTGCTGATGTGGTTGCAGATGTGTGTAACACAACTTACAACACAATCACCCTGTCATTTTCAGTACCATTTCTCTGTCCAGTTCTGAGTCACCCTTTTCACTGCAACATTTCAACCATCCTCCCACCCTCCTCTTTCCCCCCATTTCCCCACCCCTCTTCCACCCATTTCCAGCCCTCGCTTGTTTCATCAATTCCTGACTCCCTGATCCTATTCCTCATCAGTCTTTCCCTTTATTCCTGGCTAATGTATTCCCCTCCTCATCCCCCTCCATGCCCCCCTCCACATTTCCTCCTCCATATCCCTTCCACATCCGCCAATAAATCTCCTACCCACACTTCCCTTCCCCAGCTTTTCCACATCCCCCTTCCCCTCACCCCATATTATCTTCTAAATCCCTTGGCTCATACCCCCACCCCTCCGCACATACCCCCTTCCCTTTGTTAACACTCACACACACACACCCCCAGCACACCCAGGAGGCCTACGATAGGCCTGGTGACGTCACGGCCAGCGGACCAATTAGCGGCCGGCGCTGCCTAGGCCGCCGCTCTGCAGGCCTCATCGATCCCGGCATGGCTTAGAAAATGACCGGCCTTAGGGGGGGAGGGGGAGGGGTGTGGGGGGGGGTGGTGTGTGGGGAGAGGGGGTAGTGTTGTGAAGGGGGATGTATGGAGGTTGTATGGGGGTTGTATGGGGGTTGTATAGGGGTTGTATGAGGGTTGTATGAGGGTTGTATGGGGGTTGTATGAGGGTTGTATGGGGTTGTATGGGGTTGTATGGGGGTTGTGTGGGGGTTGTATGGGGGTTGTATGGGGGTTGTATGGGGATTGTGTGGGGGTTGTTTGGGGGTTGTTTGGGGGTTGTATGGGGGTTGTATGGGGGTCGTATGGGGGGTTGTATGTGGGGTTGTGTGGGGTTAATAAGGGGGACGGGGAGTTGTTGGTGTCTAAGGCAGGGGGGACAGTAGAGGTAAGTTTGGATTGATGCCTTCCCCTTATTAGCCAGTTTTGTGCCGAAGTTTATTGCTCAAATGAAGTTAAAAGTTTGTTAAAGTTCGCGTAACTTGATGTTCAAATTACCACTTTGTTAAAGTTTAAGTAAGTTGAAGTTTAAGGTAACACTTTGACATAAAGATAAGTTTGTATAACTTGAAGTTCATTTTACCATGTTGTTAAAGTTCATGTAACATTTGCGGTGTGCATAATTAGAGGTGTAACTTGTTCTGCTTATGCACACACGCACACTCACGCACTAACACACGCACACACACACATTAACACACGCACACACACACACTAACACGCGCACACTCACACACTAACACACACACACACTAACACACAGGTGCTGTCCAACACAACCCCGCTCATCCCCCAGAAGACACCAACGCGCATCAACGCAAGTCAACAATAAACTTATGGGAGCAGTTAAAAGAAGTGTCTCACAGCGCAGCGGGGGAGCATGGAGGCTAACTGATTACTTCATTTGTGGTATTGTCACCTGGAGGGGGGAGGGGGGAACAGGGGGGGGGGGTGCGGGGTGAGGATAGGGGGGGGGGGGTATACTCACGGAATAGAGGCCTGTGATTGGTTGGTGCTCACCACGCGTGAGGGATGTGTGGTGAGTGTGGTGTGGGAGCGTGAAAGGAGTGGTGAGCGAGGTGGACATCACCAATATAGGTGATCATTTCCCATATTAGCTATATATTAGTATATATGAATCATTTTTTTTGCGAACTATTTCTTTTCTGTTTCCAAGTATATAAGCAGTAAGCATTGAAATAGATATCCAGCTAATACTTAGTGACATAGGTGATATGGCCCGATATAGGTGATATTGCCCAATATAGGTGATATGGCCCGATATAGGTGATATGGCTCGATATAGGTGATATGGCCCGATATAGGTGATATGGCCCAATATAGGTGATATGGCCCAATATAGGTGATATGGCCCAATATAGGCGATATGGCCCAATATAGGGGTTATGGCCCGTGTATCGGGCCACATGTGTACCATTCAGAAACTTGCTCATGCACGTACCGGTATAAATGGATAACATTTTATCTGCATCGCAACCTTTTTCTTAAAAAAAACTGTTATTATCCGAGGTGAAAGGTTATCGTGCAACTTCATTTCTTCCATTTTTCAGCGCAGCAGGGCCCGCAAATAACGCGGCCGTCAATAACGGCGCGGCAATCAATAACCGGACATAAAGCAAGCCTGCGACGCGCAACCGAAATCAAAACCGGCAAATCGGTTGCGACATGCGGCCATTGGAGCGTCAATGGGTACCTATATGTGGACCCATGTACCCGCACACACACACACACGGCAGGATCCATGTATACACACACACACACACACACACAACCGTTGACCACACAGCCCCACATTTCACAAGCGGCCCTTTTCCCGCGCGCCCTCCCCGAAGTTCCCTTTCTGGAGGCGGCTTTTGTCCGGGATTTGGAGAAGGTAAGCCTCCCTTTCTGGGACTGGGCCTGGGTGTGTCTGCCGGGCTCCCCTGTTGGTGTGTGTGTGTGTGTAGTGCAGGGTGTGTGTGCCTGTGTGTACGTGTGTATTGTGTGTGTGTGTGTGTGTATAGTGCATGGTGTGTGTGCCTGTGTGTACGTGTGTATTGTGTGTGTGTGTGTGTGTGTGTATAGTGCATGGTGTGTGTGCCTGTGTGTATAGGGTGTGTGGTGCGTGTGTGTCTGTGTGTAGCGTGTGGTGTGCGTCTGTGTGCGTAGTGCGTGTGCTCCATAACTTCATACATACAATAATATCTCTTATTCCTAACTATTTCTCATAATTTGAACCATTTCAATTAGTTTAAATTCAACGATTTCAGTTATAATTATTTATTATCAGAGGCCTAATTAAGTCTTGCGTTAAGCGTCAAAAACTCAACGTCAACACAGTCCAATTACATTCATTTAAATAATTTCAATTATTGTCATTCTTTTTATCTCTTATTAGAGACCTAATTCTGTGCTGGGCTAAGGGTAAAAAACAGTACATCAGTTATTGTTGATGTTATATATTTTAATATTTATCTATTTAGAATATTTATATTATTTTTATGTTAGATATTGCAATTCTTTTCATTTATTATTAGAAACCTAATTCTGTGCTGTGATCGAAATACAAAAAATATTGCAGCCCATCCTACAACGCCATCCATTTATTGATACTAACTTTCAGAGTTCCCTGTGATGTTTAGCTCAACCGTAAAGTATGTTAAACGTGCGAATGTGAGTATTAAAGATGTGTTCGGTTTTGTACTAATCTTATATAATATTTTTACTATAGTATCATGTCATCATAATATAATGTCATGTCATCATGTCTTCATAATGGTAACATTATAATATTATACTATTTTTATTATGGTATCATGTCTTCATAATGGTAACATTATAATATTATCGTATTTTTATTATAGTATCATGTCATCATAATGGTAACATTATAATATTATAGTATTTTTATTATGGTATCATGCCATCATAATGGTAAAATTATAATATTATAGTATTTTTATTATAGTATCATGCCATCATAATGGTAAAATTATAATATTATAGTATTTTTATTATGGTATCATGCCATCATAATGGTAACATTATAATATTATCGTATTTTTATTATAGTATCATGTCATCATAATGGTAACATTATAATATTATAGTATTTTTATTATGGTATCATGCCATCATAATGTTAGAATTAAAACATTACAACATATTGGAAAGGTGATGAAACACTTCAATTCATCACAAAAGCGATGACATTAACGTAACAGAAAAGGTAGTAAATAAGAAGGTAGTTTAACCAAAGCCGTAACCTAACGTAACGTCCACACAAATATAACCTAAGCTTAAGAAAAATAGTTTCCTTGAATAAAAATTTAAGATAATAATTAAACGATAATTAAAATTAAAGCCTAAAGTAATAACTAGGGATATAACTTACCATAGAGATAATCATAACCTAAAGTAATAACTAAGGATATAACTTACCATAGAGAAATTCATAAACAAAAGTAACAACTTTCACTAAGGTAATAGTGAAACTAAGTAAAACCAAAACCTAAGGAAACTAATAAACTAGGGAAACAAAATAAACAAACCTGAAATGATAACCTAAAGTAACAATCTAATATAAGATAAAAATTAAATTTTGATCTAAATCACAACTTGGGTAAATAATCAAGAAAGCAAAATGATTACCTAAACTGATATCATAACCTGTACAACCTAACCAAAAGTTATAAAGTAAGTTAAAGAAAACCCATAATCTCAGTTATTAAATAATGATCCTTTCTTCTTTTCAATTATGCATTTAAATTCATTTAATTATGCCATGAGGTTAATACAAGATGGCAAACTAACATCATTTATGCAACATTATGCACCACACTGATACAACTCACGGGGAAATGGCATATCATTTCTAAAACTACGCACTCATTTATCGTGAGTATGAGTAGAACAAATGTACTCATTTATTGTCAATATGAGCAGAATAAACAGGAAAATGATATACATGAATAGTGCAGAAAACTACGCATTGTGCCCATAATGTGAGTGGTATAACTAGCTTACTGGTACTGGCTTTTACCGAATAAATATTTTTATATTAAGACAATCATTAATTATTGTATCGCTGCCATGGATGTACCTCGATTGACCCCCACACACAATGTCATGTGCAAGATATACATATATATATATATATGCAAGATATATGTATAAATTAATACGTAGTGTCAACAACATGTGTGGAATATTCAAGCAATTACATTGCTGATATCACTGATATTAATTATATTATTTATATCGGTTACATTAATTCCATAATTTATGATGTTATATCGGTTATATCTTTTATGTTAGTTATAAATATTCTAGCGAAATGTTTAATTTTTTGTACTGTATCGAAATTACCCACTGAGTCGATCTGCATACAATTGTGTCAATTTTTGTTAAGCAAACTGTTTTTCCTTCTTTTATGTATAGATAAGTGGAGAATTTAATGAATTTTTCGTGGTGTGATAGGAGGTAGTTTAAAGCCCCTATATATTGCAATATATCAATAAATATATATGTATATTGCATAGATATATATTATATTTTGTGTATACACAAAAAAGTTAGTTTTCAACGGAATCGTCCTATTAGTTTTGTGAACATTTTCTCAACATTACGCGGAAGACAAACACCCCCAATGTGAGATAAATAACAATGCGGCACTGGCTCCCGTGTTAGTTAGTAAACGTTGTACAATTATTTATTAAACTTATATATTCTCGCCATGAAACAACTTTGATTTATTGTTTTTTATTTTTATTTTTTTCCTTTTTTTGGAGGGGGGGGGGGGAATTGTATGCCAATCGTTTCTTGCTTTTTTGAATTGTTTTCTGCCAGGATTGCTTGGAAATAAAATTAGCAAATACGTTGCCTCGTTAAAAAAATAATTAAAACGTGTTTTCTTTAATAGAGAAACATGAGTGTTCCTCGACGCTCGTTGACGCGTGTGTACCAAAAGTAAGTTACGAATGCAACGCAATAAATACAAATGACTTCACTGGTAGTAACCTAACGTTTTTTGAGAGTAATTAGTAATTAAAAGTACTGATTTTTATAAGTCGTTATTGTGGTGAATGGTCAATTTGAATATTAGTGGCTATTATGACTGCGAAAAAGTAACTAACGTCGCTTTAATAATAAATATGTTTTTGAAATTTACGTATTGAAATTTCTTGCCGGTTTTGCACGATAAATTTTATATTGGTTATCATTTTCTCCTATGTTATTACTGGAAGTTGGGTGTTGAATTCTGCCCTATGTTACTACTGGAAGTTGGGTGTTGAATTCTGCCCTTTGTTATTACTGGAAGCAGGGTGTTGAATTCTGCCCTATGTTATTACTGGAAGTTGGGTGTTGAATTCTGCCCTATGTTATTACTGGAAGCAGGGTGTTGAATTCTGCCCTATGTTGTTACTGAAAGCAGGGTGTTGAATTCTGCCCTATGTTATTACTGGAAGCAGGGTGTTGAATTCTGCCCTATGTTATCACTGAAAGTTGGGTGTTGAATTCTGCCCTATGTTATTACTGGAAGCAGGGTGTTGAATTCTGCCCTATGTTATCACTGAAAGTTGGGTGTTGAATTCTGCCCTTTGTTATTACTGGAAGCAGGGTGTTGAATTCTGCCCTATGTTATCACTGAAAGTTGGGTGTTGAATTCTGCCCTTTGTTATTACTGGAAGCAGGGTGTTGAATTCTGCCCTATGTTATCACTGAAAGTTGGGTGTTGAATTCTGCCCTTTGTTATTACTGGAAGCAGGGTGTTGAATTCTGCCCTTTGTTATTACTGGAAGTTGGGTGTTGAATTCTGCCCTATGTTGTTACTGAAAGTTGGGTGTTGAATTCTGCCCTTTGTTATTACTGGAAGCAGGGTGTTGAATTCTGCCCTATGTTATCACTGAAAGTTGGGTGTTGAATTCTGCCCTTTGTTATTACTGGAAGCAGGGTGTTGAATTCTGCCCTATGTTATCACTGAAAGTTGGGTGTTGAATTCTGCCCTTTGTTATTACTGGAAGCAGGGTGTTGAATTCTGCCCTATGTTATCACTGAAAGTTGGGTGTTGAATTCTGCCCTTTGTTATTACTGGAAGCAGGGTGTTGAATTCTGCCCTTTGTTATTACTGGAAGTTGGGTGTTGAATTCTGCCCTATGTTGTTACTGAAAGTTGGGTGTTGAATTCTGCCCTTTGTTATTACTGGAAGCAGGGTGTTGAATTCTGCCCTATGTTATCACTGAAAGTTGGGTGTTGAATTCTGCCCTTTGTTATTACTGGAAGCAGGGTGTTGAATTCTGCCCTTTGTTATTACTGGAAGCAGGGTGTTGAATTCTGCCCTTTGTTATTACTGGAAGCAGGGTGTTGAATTCTGCCCTTTGTTATTACTGGAAGTTGGGTGTTGAATTCTGCCCTTTGTTATTACTGGAAGCAGGGTGTTGAATTCTGCCCTTTGTTATTACTGGAAGCAGGGTGTTGAATTCTGCCCTTTTTTATTACTGGAAGTTGGGTGTTGAATTCTGCCCTATGTTATTACTGCAAGCAGGGTGTTGAATTCTGCCCTTTGTTATTACTGGAAGCAGGGTGTTGAATTCTGCCCTTTGTTATTACTGGAAGTTGGGTGTTGAATTCTACCCTTTGTTATTACTGGAAGCAGGGTGTTGAATTCTGCCCTTTGTTATTACTGGAAGCAGGGTGTTGAATTCTGCCCTATGTTATTACTGGAAGCAGGGTGTTGAATTCTGCCCTTTGTTATTACTGGAAGCAGGGTGTTGAATTCTGCCCTATGTTATCACTGAAAGTTGGGTGTTGAATTCTGCCCTTTGTTATTACTGGAAGCAGGGTGTTGAATTCTGCCCTATGTTATTACTGGAAGCAGGGTGTTGAATTCTGCCCTATGTTATCACTGAAAGTTGGGTGTTGAATTCTGCCCTTTGTTATTACTGGAAGCAGGGTGTTGAATTCTGCCCTTTGTTATTACTGGAAGCAGGGTGTTGAATTCTGCCCTATGTTATTACTGAAAGTTGGGTGTTGAATTCTGCCCTTTGTTATTACTGGAAGCAGGGTGTTGAATTCTGCCCTATGTTATCACTGAAAGTTGGGTGTTGAATTCTGCCCTTTGTTATTACTGGAAGCAGGGTGTTGAATTCTGCCCTATGTTATTACTGGAAGCAGGGTGTTGAATTCTGCCCTATGTTATTACTGGAAGTTGGGTGTTGAATTCTGCCCTTTGTTATTACTGGAAGCAGGGTGTTGAATTTTGCCCTTTGTTATTACTGGAAGTTGGGTGTTGAATTCTGCCCTATGTTATTACTGAAAGCAGGGTGTTGAATTCTGCCCTTTGTTATTACTGGAAGCAGGGTGTTGAATTCTGCCCTATGTTGTTACTGAAAGCAGGGTGTTGAATTCTGTCCTATGTTGTTACTGAAAGCAGGGTGTTGAATTCTGCCCTATGTTGTTACTGCAAGCAGGGTGTTGAATTCTGCCCTATGTTATTACTGGAAGCAGGGTGTTGAATTCTGCCCTATGTTGTTACTGAAAGCAGGGTGTTGAATTCTGCCCTATGTTGTTACTGAAAGCAGGGTGTTGAATTCTGCCCTATGTTGTTACTGAAAGCAGGGTGTTGAATTCTGCCCTATGTTGTTACTGAAAGCAGGGTGTTGAATTCTGCCCTATGTTGTTACTGAAAGCAGGGTGTTGAATTCTGCCCTATGTTGTTACTGGAAGCATGGTGTTGAATTCTGCCCTATGTTGTTACTGAAAGCAGGGTGTTGAATTCTGCCCTATGTTGTTACTGAAAGCAGGGTGTTGAATTCTGCCCTATGTTGTTACTGAAAGCAGGGTGTGGAATTCTGCCCTATGTTGTTACTGAAAGCAGGGTGTTGAATTCTGCCCCATGTTGTTACTGAAAGCAGGGTGTTGAATTCTGCCCTATGTTGTTACTGAAAGCAGGGTGTTGAATTTTGCCCTATGTTGTTACTGAAAGCAGGGTGTTGAATTCTGCCCTATATTGTTACTGAAAGCAGGGTGTTGAATTCTGCCCTATGTTGTTACTGAAAGCAGGGTGTTGAATTCTGCCCTATGTTGTTACTGAAAGCAGGGTGTTGAATTCTGCCCTATGTTGTTACTGAAAGCAGGGTGTTGAATTCTGCCCTATGTTGTTACTGAAAGCAGGGTGTTGAATTCTGCCCCATGTTGTTACTGAAAGCAGGGTGTTGAATTCTGCCCTATGTTGTTACTGAAAGCAGGGTGTTGAATTCTGCCCTATGTTGTTACTGAAAGCAGGGTGTTGAATTCTGCCCTATGTTGTTACTGAAAGCAGGGTGTTGAATTCTGCCCTATGTTGTTACTGAAAGCAGGGTGTTGAATTCTGCCCTATGTTGTTACTGAAAGCAGGGTGTTGAATTCTGCCCTATGTTATTACTGCAAGCAGGGTGTTGAATTCTGCCCTATGTTATTACTGGAAGCAGGGTGTTGAATTCTGCCCTATGTTGTTACTGAAAGCAGGGTGTTGAATTCTGCCCTATGTTGTTACTGAAAGCAGGGTGTTGAATTCTGCCCTATGTTATGACTGCAAGCAGGGTGTTGAATTCTGCCCTATGTTATTACTGGAAGCAGGGTGTTGAATTCTGCCCTATGTTGTTACTGAAATCAGGGTGTTGAATTCTGCCCTATGTTGTTACTGCAAGCAGGGTGTTGAATTCTGCCCTATGTTGTTACTGAAAGCAGGGTGTTGAATTCTGCCCTATGTTGTTACTGAAAGCAGGGTGTTGAATTCTGCCCTATGTTGTTACTGAAAGCAGGGTGTTGAATTCTGCCCTATGTTGTTACTGAAAGCAGGGTGTTGAATTCTGCCCTATGTTGTTACTGCAAGCAGGGTGTTGAATTCTGCCCTATGTTGTTACTGAAAGCAGGGTGTTGAATTCTGCCCTATATTGTTACTGAAAGCAGGGTGTTGAATTCTGCCCTATGTTGTTACTGAAAGCAGGGTGTTGAATTCTGCCCTATGTTGTTACTGAAAGCAGGGTGTTGAATTCTGCCCTATGTTGTTACTGAAAGCAGGGTGTTGAATTCTGCCCTATGTTGTTACTGAAAGCAGGGTGTTGAATTCTGCCCTATGTTGTTACTGAAAGCAGGGTGTTGAATTCTGCCCTATGTTGTTACTGAAAGCAGGGTGTTGAATTCTGCCCTATGTTGTTACTGAAAGCAGGGTGTTGAATTCTGCCCTATGTTGTTACTGAAAGCAGGGTGTTGAATTCTGCCCTATGTTGTTACTGAAAGCAGGGTGTTGAATTCTGCCCTATGTTGTTACTGAAAGCAGGGTGTTGAATTCTGCCCTATGTTATTACTGCAAGCAGGGTGTTGAATTCTGCCCTATGTTATTACTGGAAGCAGGGTGTTGAATTCTGCCCTATGTTGTTACTGAAAGCAGGATTTTGAATTCTGCCCTATGTTGTTACTGAAAGCAGGGTGTTGAATTCTGCCCTATGTTGTTACTGGAAGCAGGGTGTTGAATTCTGCCCTATGTTGTTACTGAAAGCAGGGTGTTGAATTCTGCCCTATGTTGTTACTGAAAGCAGGGTGTTGAATTCTGCCCTATGTTGTTACTGAAAGCAGGGTGTTGAATTCTGCCCTATGTTGTTACTGCAAGCAGGGTGTTGAATTCTGCCCTATGTTATTACTGCAAGCAGGGTGTTGAATTCTGCCCTATGTTATTACTGGAAGCAGGGTGTTGAATTCTGCCCTATGTTGTTACTGAAAGCAGGGTGTTGAATTCTGCCCTATGTTGTTACTGCAAGCAGAGTGTTGAATTCTGCCCTATGTTGTTACTGAAAGCAGGGTGTTGAATTCTGCCCTATGTTGTTACTGAAAGCAGGGTGTTGAATTCTGCCCTATATTGTTACTGCATGCAGGGTGTTGAATTCTGCCCTATGTTATTACTGCAAGCAGGGTGTTGAATTCTGCCCTATGTTATTACTGGAAGCAGGGTGTTGAATTCTGCCCTATGTTGTTACTGAAAGCAGGGTGTTGAATTCTGCCCTATGTTATTACTGGAAGCAGGGTGTTGAATTCTGCCCTATGTTGTTACTGCAAGCAGGGTGTTGAATTCTGCCCTATGTTGTTACTGCAAGCAGGGTGTTGAATTCTGCCCTATGTTATTACTGCAAGCAGGGTGTTGAATTCTGCCCTATGTTGTTACTGAAAGCAGGGTGTTGAATTCTGCCCTATGTTGTTACTGCAAGCAGGGTGTTGAATTCTGCCCTATGTTATTACTGCAAGCAGGGTGTTGAATTATGCCCTATGTTATTACTGGAAGCAGGGTGTTGAATTCTGCCCTATGTTGTTACTGAAAGCAGGGTGTTGAATTCTGCCCTATGTTGTTACTGCAAGCAGGGTGTTGAATTCTGCCCTATGTTATTACTGCAAGCAGGGTGTTGAATTCTGCCCTATGTTGTTACTGCAAGCAGGGTGTTGAATTCTGCCCTATGTTATTACTGCAAGCAGGGTGTTGAATTCTGCCCTATGTTGTTACTGAAAGCAGGGTGTTGAATTCTGCCCTATGTTGTTACTGAAAGCAGGGTGTTGAATTCTGCCCTATGTTGTTACTGCAAGCAGGGTGTTGAATTCTGCCCTATGTTATTACTGCAAGCAGGGTGTTGAATTCTGCCCTATGTTATTACTGCAAGCAGGGTGTTGAATTCTGCCCTATGTTGTTACTGAAAGCAGGGTGTTGAATTCTGCCCTATGTTGTTACTGAAAGCAGGGTGTTGAATTCTGCCCTATGTTATTTCTGCAAGCAGGGTGTTGAATTCTGCCCTATGTTGTTACTGCAAGCAGGGTGTTGAATTCTGCCCTATGTTATTACTGCAAGCAGGGTGTTGAATTCTGCCCTATGTTATTACTACAAGCAGGGTGTTGAATTCTGCCCTATGTTATTACTACAAGCAGGGTGTTGAATTCTGCCCTATGTTATTACTGCAAGCAGGGTGTTGAATTCTGCCCTATGTTATTACTACAAGCAGGGTGTTTAATTCTGCCCTATGTTATTACTGCAAGCAGGGTGTTGAATTCTGCCCTATGTTATTACTACAAGCAGGGTGTTGAATTCTGCCCTATGTTGTTACTGCAAGCAGGGTGTTGAATTCTGCCCTATGTTATTACTGCAAGCAGGGTGTTGAATTCTGCCCTATGTTATTACTACAAGCAGGGTGTTGAATTCTGCCCTATGTTATTACTACAAGCAGGGTGTTGAATTCTGCCCTATGTTATTACTGCAAGCAGGGTGTTGAATTCTGCCCTATGTTATTACTACAAGCAGGGTGTTGAATTCTGCCCTATGTTATTACTGCAAGCAGGGTGTTGAATTCTGCCCTATGTTATTACTACAAGCAGGGTGTTGAATTCTGCCCTATGTTATTACTGCAAGCAGGGTGACAACAACAACAACACACGCTGCCAACAAACTGCACCCTGTAAGGATCAATACACGCAAAAATATATTTTAATATTATTATTAGGATTAAAATAGGATTAATAGGATTATTAGGATTAATATACAGGGTAAACTGGCATGGTATCACGGATACGCTCATCACACGCCACGCTTCGAGTCGTTCAATTAAGTAATCGGGGGGTAATTATTACCAGTTCTAGTAACTTAATCATTGTAATTATTACGAGTCCAAGCAACCAGAGAGTAATTATTGTCTTTATATATTCACCAACTTAAAGAAATAATTTGTACGTCACGTAACAAAATGCGAGCGAAGGAGAAAGAACTATAGGCGTTAGTTTTAATGCCGTGGGCTAACTTTGTTATATGAATATAACATAACTACATCTATTGGTATAATAAACATTAAAGAAAAGCATACCTTCACGTCAGAAGCTGCACATTCCTCGCGTATTATGCACAATTCCGCCATTTTGCAGCACTTATAAAACAGCATCACCGAAAAGTCCAGAAAAAACTGGTGCGCTGCGTTGCAGAGGCAAACATTTTCAGTAAAAAATTTTTTCCTGGCAAAGGCAAACAATTTCTCTGAAATATCTACGACTTGTTACTAACATTAAGAAAACCTATAAAATTTATACGTGTAAATATTTTAGATTAGATTCAATGTGAAGGTAGCAGATAGGACCGTTGGAACCGTTGTGGTTACAAAAAGTTTATGTTAAGGTTAACGATCACGATTATCGCCTCCAGTGTCTTCGATCATTTAACTAATAATCTTCAACTTAACGCGTTTGAGCAATGAAACTTTATTTAACGCTGTACATATATATAATACACAGTATATATATACAATACAACATATATATATATATATTTATATATATAGATATATATTTATATACATGTATAAAATAATAAAATTTCAGAGATATGCACGTATGTGAAAAATACGAATTACTTTACAGGCAGTAACCCAATACTTTCTGCAAGTAATAAGTAATTATCAGTAATGATTTTACATTTAGTAATTGTGATGAGTTGTTATTTTGAGAATGACATAATAGTATAAAAGAGCTACCAAAAATACTACCACCGCTATAACGATAAATATATTTTTGCAATTTACGTATGGAAATTTCTCGTTTGTTCTGCACAATAAATTGTGTATTGTTTATGTACAATGTAATAGTGGGATCATTGATATTTACTGAAATTATTTAAAAAGAACTGTAATAGCTATTACTGATATAACATGTTGTACAGTAACGCACGCCGTCAATACTGTAAATGAAATAAATCAACAAGAAAACAACAAGAGAACGAGCAAACAAATTTTTAGTTCTTATATACACTTCTCTTTTGTTACTTATTGCATAAATTTCAACCCAATTACCCGGCACATCAAGTCACTCATTACCCATTGAAAATATGGGTACATGTATGTGTGTAATGAGCGTATTTGTGATACAGGTTTCGTATCTATGATACAGGCTTCACTGCCTCCCCAATTTTCGCTACATTAATCCTTCACAAAGTGTGGGATGAGCGTATCTGTGATACAGCCTTCACTGCCTCCCCAATTTTCCCACGCAACTTCTAGCTCTGCAACCCATTTTTAATCTCATGTTGCTCATTTCTCACCCTCCGTGGCCAACCCTTTTCTTTTACCCCCTATTACTCCACATATTCCCACCAACCCATTACTCCCCCCTCAGACTACCATTTGTTTTACCCTGCTTCCCCCACTCCCCCAAAAATACTTTTCTTTCACCATGTGCACTCAACACCCTTCAACATATTCCCCCCTTTCCCCCCAACAACCCTTTTATTTCACCACCCCCCCACCCCCCCCCCTATGACTCCCATACTCCCCCAACCCGTTCCCTATGACCCCCTACTCCCCTCCAACCCCCCAATATGCCCCCCACTCCCCCCCTGGCAACAAAGACAGTCTCACTTGTGCTCGTAAAAAACACGTTTTGGTCCAGAACTGGTGTGCTTCCGGTGGTGTGGTGCCCCTCTTGTTCTTCTGTTGTTCTCCTGCTCTCTTTGTTCTCCTGCTTGTTCTCCTGCTCTCTTTGTTCTCCTACTTGTTCTCCTGCTTGTTCTCCTGCTTGTTCTCCTGCTCTCTTTGTTCTCCTGCTTGTTCTCCTGCTCTCTTTGTTCTCCTGTTGTTCTCCTGCTCTCTTTGTTCTCCTGCTTGTTTTCCTGCTCGTTCTCCTGTTCTCTTTGTTCTCCTGTTGTTCTCCTGCTCTCTTTGTTCTCCTGCTTGTTCTCTTGCTCTCTTTGTTCTCCTGCTCTCTTTGTTCTCCTGCTTGTTCTCCTGTTCTCTTTGTTCTCCTGCTTGTTCTCCTGCTTTCTTTGTTCTCCTGTTGTTCTCCTGCTTGTTCTCCTGCTCTCTTTGTTCTCCTGTTGTTCTCCTGCTCTCTTTGTTCTCCTGCTTGTTCTCCTGCTTTCTTTGTTCTCCTACTTGTTCTCCTGCTCTCTTTGTTCTTCTGCTTGTTCTCCTGCTCTCTTTGTTCTCCTGCTTGTTATCATTTTTGTTTCCTGCTTGTTCTCCTTGCTCTCTCTGCTCTTCTTCCTGTCCTCCTGCTTGTTTTCCTTGCTCTCTCTGTTTTCCTTTTTGTTTTCCTTATTGCTCCTAATCTTGTTGTCCATGTTGTCCTTATTTTTTTGTTTCCATTCTTCTTACTCTTCTTTTTTAGAATTCGTTAGTTCCTTTTCCTTCTTCTTTTCCTTCTCGTTCTTCTTTTTGTTCTCGCTGTTCTCTTTGCTTTCTCTTTCGCTGTTTTTATTCTTTGACTTCTATTTTTTTCTCATATGAAACTGGTCCTTTACTTAGGGACTTATTTATATATTTTTGGCTGATGTTGTCGTGCTGTTCTTGTCTTCATTTTCCTTCCCCGTCCAATTATTGTTATGTACCAGTTATTCTCAAATTATAATTAGCCCGATTATTGAGTCCTTGCACCATTTTTACCTCCCCCCATTTATTCTGCTCCTTTCTTCTTTGGTTTTAAGCAATTTTTGAAGACTATTTTCCTTTTTGCTTGCTTCCTTCCTTCGTTGAGCTTAATTTCTTGTTACGTTCTTATTTTGAATTTGATCAGCGTTTTGCTATCTTCAAAAGTGGCGGCTCAGCTGTCGCGTGCGGTCTCATTCGGGACTGTGATGCGGGATTTATTTGTTTATCTTTGTTAAACGCAGCGACAATAATGGAATGAATATGTATAATAATTATATATTTAATTATTTTCTGATTACTTGAACAACTGCCAGTGTGTGATGGGCTTATCTGTGATACGACCTACACACCGCCCACAGCCTACACAGCCTACACAGCCTACACGCACACAACGCACACAACCTACACAGCCTACACAGCCTACACGCACACAGCGCACACAGTCTACACAGTCTACACAGCCTACACGCACGCAGCGCACACAGTCTACACAGTCTACACAGCCTACACAGCCTACACAGCCTACACAGCCTACACAGCCTACACAGCCTACACAGCCAACACAGCCTACACAGTCTACACAGCCTACACAGTCTACACAGCCTACACAGTCTACACAGCCTACACAGCCTACACAGCCTACACAACCAACACGCACACATCGCACACAGCCTACACAGCCTACACAACTAACACGCACACAGCGCACACAGCCTACACAGTCTACACAGCACACACAGCCTACACAGCCTAGACAACCAACACGCACACAACGCATACAGCCTACACAGTCTACACAACACACACAGCCTACACAACCTACACGACCTACACGCACACAACGCACACAGCCTACACAGCGCACACAGCGATGTTGCATTCCAGTGTGCGTGCGTGCGTGCGTCTGCGCATAGGCACGGTAGGCTCGAGCGGCCTAAAGGGGCGAGAGGGGGGGATGACCTTGAAACTTCCGCCTTATCCCCTAACCCCTCACCCCCTCACCCCCTCCCTCCCCTTCGCTCTGTCTCGGTAGGCTGTACAGGTGTGGGCTGTGTGTGTTGTGTGTGTGTCCTGTGTGTAGGTCCTGTGTGTGTTGTGTGTGCGTCCTGTGTGCAGGTCCTGTGTGTGTTGTGTGTGTCCTGTGTGCAGGTCCTGTGTGTGTTGTGTGTGTGTCCTGTGTGCAGGTCCTGTGTGTGTTGTGTGTGTCCTGTGTGTGTGTGTGTTGTGTGTGTCCTGTGTGTAGGTCCTGTGTGTGTTGTGTGTGTGTCCTGTGTGCAGGTCCTGTGTGTGTTGTGTGTGTGTCCTGTGTGTGTGTGTGTTGTGTGTGTCCTGTGTGTAGGTCCTGTGTGTGTTGTGTGTGTGTCCTGTGTGCAGGTCCTGTGTGTGTTGTGTGTGTGTCCTGTGTGCAGGTCCTGTGTGTGTTGTGTGTGTGTCCTGTGTGCAGGTCCTGTGTGTGTTGTGTGTGTGTCCTGTGTGCAGGTCCTGTGTGTGTGCGTATTGTGTGCAGGTACCGTGTGTGTCGTGTGTGTTCTCCTGCGTGAAAATGATGATGATGAAGTGATACGATAATTAAATACCATATCATTCCATCTCTCTTTTGAGAAATTGTATCAACTCAGAAAATGGCTTATATATAGATTTGATGCAATTGATGAAGGAACTCCGCAGCACCAGGGCTTCATCAAGCAGCATCTCCATCAATCTATTGCAGAGTTGAGTTTAGACTCCGTTCATCAATCCATCAACTCTACGAGATGCAATCCATCAACTCAACGAGATGCAATCCATCAACTCAACGAGATGCAATCCATCAACTCAACGAGATGCAATCCATCAACTCAACGAGATGCATTCCATCAACTCAACGAGATGCAATCCATCAACTCAATGAGATGCAATCCATCAACTCAACGAGATGCAATCCATCAACTCAACGAGATGCAATCCATCAACTCAACGAGATGCAATCCATCAACTCAACGAGATGCAATCCATCAACTCAACGAGATGCAATCCATCAACTCAACGAGATGCAATCCATCAACTCAACGAGATGCAATCCATCAACTCAACGAGATGCAATCCATCAACTCAACGAGATGCAATCCATCAACTCAACGAGATGCAATCCATCAACTCAACGAGATGCAATCCATCAACTCAATGAATGCAATCCATCAACAAATCGCATCAAATGGGTCCATGAGGAACTTAAATAATCTCATTTTCTTCATGAATTTGCGGTGAACTTGATGCCTCCATCAAAACATAAACTCTTGATGAAACCTAAAATCATCAAGCACCATCAAGACAAGAATTAATCCAAATTTTAATTCAACCATCAAATCTAAACCTTCATCAAAGTTGTCCATCAATTAAGCGCCATCAACAGTACCGCAGCGGTCGTTTTCCTGCGGTCGCGTTCCATCAAATCTCGCCCATCAAAGTCTCATCAAATTTTATTAAAATTAAAGAATTCTTTGTTAAATGACCTCTGTATTTATGTGATGGCATACTGTCAACCCCCCGTACCTCAACCCAACCCCTTCTGAACCCCTTACCCTCATTATCAGAATTTAACCCCTTCTAAGCCCTAACCCTCATTATCAGAATTTAACCCCTTCTAAGCCCTAACCCTCATTATCAGAACCTAACCCCCTTCTAAAACCCTAACCCCCCCCCCAGTACCTCAACCTAATCCCACCTGAACTCCTAACCCCCCGTACCTCAACCTAACCCCTTCTGAACCCCTAAACCTCAGTATCATAATCTAACCCTCTTCTATAACCTTAACCCCTTAATACCTCAACCTAATCCCATCTGAACCCCTAGCCCCCAATATTATAATCTAACCCCATTCTAAGCCCCTAACCCCTCAGTATCTTAACCTTACCTCCTCATAAGCCCCTAACCCCCAATATCATAACCTAACCCCCTTCTAAAACCCTAACCCCATCAACGTCCCTAAAACGCCCAACTCCCCACTATCTCAGTCCGACCCCCCTCCCCCCACCCCTACCCCTCCTAACCCTCCCCCACCCCCCACATATCGGCCACATCCAACATGCACCACATCGATCACGTGACAGCCACACCGGCTCTCTTACGGCGTGTACGGGCACGTGTACTGTGTACTGTGTACTGTGTACTGTGTACTGTGTACTGTGTACTGTGTACTATGTACTGTGTACTGTGTACTGTGTACTGTGTACTGTGTACTGTGTACTGTGTACTGTGTTGTGTGTACTGTGTACTGTGTACTGTGTACTGTGTACTGTGTACTGTGTACTGTGTACTGTGTACTGTGTACTGTGTTGTGTGTACTGTGTGCTGTGTACTGTGTACTGTGTTGTGTGTACTGTGTGCTGTGTACTGTGTACTGTGTACTGTGTTGTGTGTACTGTGTACTGTGTACTGTGTACTGTGTTGTGTGTACTGTTTACTGTGTACTGTGTACTGTGTACTGTGTTGTGTGTACTGTGTACTGTGTACTGTGTACTGTGTTGTGTGTACTGTGTACTGTGTACTGTGTACTGTGTGCTGTGTACTGTGTTGTGTGTACTGTGTACTGTGTACTGTGTATTGTGTTGTGTGTACTGTGTGCTGTGTACTGTGTACTGTGTTGTGTGTACTGTGTACTGTGTACTGTGTACTGTGTTGTGTGTACTGTGTACTGTGTGTTGTGTACTGTGTAGTGTGTACTGTGTACTGTGTACTGTGTATTGTGTTGTGTGTACTGTGTGCTGTGTACTGTGTACTGTGTTGTGTGTACTGTGTACTGTGTACTGTGTACTGTGTTGTGTGTACTGTGTACTGTGTGTTGTGTACTGTGTAGTGTGTACTGTGTTGTGTGTTCTGTGTACTGTGTACTGTGTACTGTGTACTGTGTATTGTGTTGTGTGTACTGTGTGCTGTGTACTGTGTACTGTGTTGTGTGTACTGTGTACTGTGTACTGTGTACTGTGTTGTGTGTACTGTGTACTGTGTACTGTGTACTGTGTTGTGTGTACTGTGTACTGTGTACTGTGTACTGTGTGCTGTGTACTGTGTACTGTGTGCTGTGTACTGTGTACTGTGTGCTGTGTGCTGTGTACTGTGTACTGTGTACTGTGTGCTGTGTACTGTGTACTGTGTGCTGTGTACTGTGTTGTGTGTACTGTGTACTGTGTACTGTGTACTGTGTACTGTGTACTGTGTGCTGTGTACTGTGTACTGTGTGCTGTGTACTGTGTTGTGTGTACTGTGTACTGTGTACTGTGTACTGTGTACTGTGTACTGTGTACTGTGTACTGTGCTGTGTGTACTATGTACTGTGTACTGTGTACTGTGTACTGTGTACTGTGTACTGTGTACTGTGTACTGTGTACTGTGTACTGTGTACTGTGTACTGTGTACTGTGTGCTGTGTACTGTGTTGTGTGTACTGTGTACTGTGTGTTGTGTACTGTGTAGTGTGTACTGTGTTGTGTGTACTGTGTACTGTGTACTGTGTACTGTGTACTGTGTACTGTGTACTGTGTACTGTGTACTGTGTACTGTGTGCTGTGTACTGTGTACTGTGTACTGTGTACTGTGTACTGTGTACTGTGTGCTGTGTACTGTGTTGTGTGTACTGTGTACTGTGTGCTGTGTACTGTGTACTGTGTACTGTGTACTGTGTACTGTGTGCTGTGTACTGTGTACTGTGTACTGTGTACTGTGTACTGTGTACTGTGTGCTGTGTACTGTGTTGTGTGTACTGTGTACTGTGTGCTGTGTACTGTGTTGTGTGTACTGTGTACTGTGTACTGTGTACTGTGTACTGTGTTGTGTGTACTGTGTACTGTGTACTGTGTACTGTGTGCTGTGTACTGTGTTGTGTGTACTGTGTACTGTGTGCTGTGTACTGTGTTGTGTGTACTGTGTACTGTGTACTGTGTACTGTGTACTGTGTACTGTGTACTGTGTACTGTGTACTGTGTACTGTGTTGTGTGTACTGTGTACTGTGTACTGTGTACTGTGTACTGTGTACTGTGTACTGTGTACTGTGTACTGTGTTGTGTGTACTATGTACTGTGTACTGTGTACTGTGTACTGTGTACTGTGTACTGTGTACTGTGTACTGTGTGCTGTGTGCTGTGTACTGTGTACTGTGTACTGTGTACTGTGTACTGTGTACTGTGTGCTGTGTACTGTGTTGTGTGTACTGTGTACTGTGTGCTGTGTACTGTGTTGTGTGTACTGTGTACTGTGTACTGTGTACTGTGTGCTGTGTACTGTGTTGTGTGTACTGTGTACTGTGTGCTGTGTACTGTGTTGTGTGTACTGTGTACTGTGTACTGTGTACTGTGTACTGTGTACTGTGTACTGTGTACTGTGTACTGTGTACTGTTTACTGTGTTGTGTGTACTGTGTACTGTGTACTGTGTACTGTGTACTGTGTACTGTGTACTGTGTTGTGTGTACTATGTACTGTGTACTGTGTACTGTGTACTGTGTACTGTGTACTGTGTGCTGTGTGCTGTGTACTGTGTGCTGTGTACTGTGTACTGTGTACTGTGTACTGTGTACTGTGTTGTGTGTACTATGTACTGTGTACTGTGTACTGTGTACTGTGTACTGTGTACTGTGTACTGTGTGCTGTGTGCTGTGTACTGTGTGCTGTGTACTGTGTACTGTGTACTGTGTACTGTGTACTGTGTACTGTGTACTGTGTACTGTGTACTGTGTACTGTGTACTGTGTACTGTGTACTGTGTACTGTGTACTGTGTTGTGTGTACTGTGTACTGTGTACTGTGTACTGTGTGCTGTGTGCTGTGTACTGTGTACTGTGTACTGTGTACTGTGTACTGTGTGCTGTGTGCTGTGTACTGTGTACTGTGTACTGTGTGCTGTGTACTGTGTACTGTGTGCTGTGTACTGTGTACTGTGTACTGTGTACTGTGTACTGTGTACTGTGTACTGTGTACTGTGTACTGTGTGCTGTGTACTGTGTACTGTGTGCTGTGTACTGTGTTGTGTGTACTGTGTACTGTGTACTGTGTACTGTGTACTGTGTACTGTGTACTGTGTACTGTGTTGTGTGTACTATGTACTGTGTACTGTGTACTGTGTACTGTGTACTGTGTACTGTGTACTGTGTACTGTGTACTGTGTACTGTGTACTGTGTACTGTGTACTGTGTACTGTGTACTGTGTACTGTGTACTGTGTACTGTGTACTGTGTACTGTGTACTGTGTACTGTGTACTGTGTACTGTGAACTGTGTACTATGTACTGTGTACTGTGTGCTGTGTGCTGTGTACTGTGTACTGTGTACTGTGTGCTGTGTACTGTGTACTGTATACGGTATACTGTGCACTGTGTACTGTGTACTGTGTACTGTGTACTGTGTACTGTGTACTGTGTACTGTGTACTGTGTACTGTGTACTGTGTGCTGTGTACTGTGTGCTGTGTACTGTGTACTGTGTGCTGTGTGCTGTGTACTGTGTGCTGTGTACTGTGTACTGTGTACTGTGTACTGTGTACTGTGTACTGTGTACTGTGTACTGTGTACTGTGTACTGTGTACTGTGTACTGTGTACTGTGTACTGTGTACTGTGTTGTGTGTACTGTGTACTGTGTACTGTGTACTGTGTACTGTGTGCTGTGTACTGTGTTGTGTGTACTGTGTACTGTGTGCTGTGTACTGTGTTGTGTGTACTGTGTACTGTGTACTGTGTACTGTGTACTGTGTACTGTGTACTGTGTACTGTGTACTGTGTACTGTTTACTGTGTTGTGTGTACTGTGTACTGTGTACTGTGTACTGTGTACTGTGTACTGTGTACTGTGTACTGTGTACTGTGTACTGTGTACTGTGTACTGTGTACTGTTTACTGTGTTGTGTGTACTGTGTACTGTGTACTGTGTACTGTGTACTGTGTACTGTGTACTGTGTACTGTGTACTGTGTACTGTGTACTGTGTTGTGTGTACTGTGTGCTGTGTACTGTGTACTGTGTACTGTGTACTGTGTACTGTGTACTGTGTACTGTGTGCTGTGTACTGTGTGCTGTGTACTGTATACGGTATACTGTGCACAGTGTACTGTGTACTGTGTAGTCCAGTATATTGTACGTTCCGATATAATGCTTTATACGTGCAAAAAACAAGAAATAAAGCGGAAGTGCGGAAGAAGGTGCAGGAGACAGAGCTGTGTGTAGTGATGAAGAAAGTGAACAAATAGAAACAAAATAGGAATAAGAAACAGGTAAAGAAAAAAGAAGTAGAATAAACGAACAGAAAAGTAAGGGAAAGTCGGAGAAGGAAAGAGAGAGAAAAGAAGGAAAAAGCATACAGAAGGAGAGTAAAAAAATTAGAAGGAACAAGAAAAGGATAAAGAGAAGGAAAAAGAAAATTAAGAAAGAGATTTGTGGAAGAGAAAGAGGAAGAGGAATTACAAAGAGCAGTAGAAGGAGAAATAAGAAGGTGAAATGAAATAGAGAAGGAGGAAGATGATGAGAAAAAAAGACGAGCAAGAAGAGAAGAAATGAGAGAGAGAAAGATAAAGAAAACGGGAAATGATAAAGAATAAGAGAAAAAGTAATGAGAAGAGAGAGAGATATGAGAAAGAGAAGGAGAAAGACATTGAGAAAGATGTATGAAAAAGAGAAGAAGATAGAATAAAAAAGAAGAGAAGGAATGGTAAGAAAGAGAAAGATAATTAATGCTTGGTGAAAAAAAAAGAAGGAGAAAGCGACGGAAGAAAAGGAGAAACGAAAGAGAATAAAAATTAAGAAAGAGAAGGATAAGTGAAATATAGCAAAAGAAGGCAAGAGAAAGAGAAGGAGCAGGGAAAGCAAGAGAAGGCATGAGAAGCTAAGAGAAGTCCAGAGAAGGCCAGAGAATTTTAGAGAAGGCAATAAGGCAAGAGAAGGCAAGAAGGCAAGAGAAGGCAATAAAGCAAGAGAGGGCAATAAGGCAAGAGAAGGCAATAAGGCAAGAGAAGGCAATAAGGCAAGAAGGCGAGAAGGCAGCGAGGGCGGCTGCAGCGCGCTTCCCTCACACGCGCGAGGGGAGCGCCACAAAACACCTGATGAGGGGAGCCGAGGAGCCGAAATGAGAGCTGAGAGATGAAGAGGGAGTTCATGTGAGGGGAGGCTAGAAGTTAAAAAGCAAAAGAGGGGAGCCGAGGAGCCGAGGAGCCGAAATAAGGGGACGCAATAGAGAGCCGAAAACTGAAAGGAGACTTTGAAAAGACTAGTTAAGGGAAGAAGGAAGTGAGGGGAAATGTGTTCATGGAGCCGAGGGAGCCGAGGGAGCCGAGTAAGAGGAGCCGAGAGGGGAAAATATTCGGAGGAAGGGGCTGAAGTAACCGCGATGATAAATAGAAATTATTTAGTTTTCTAAGTTTATATGACACGAAACTTTGGGCATCCCTAAACCTCGTGACTGTGTTCCCAAGAGAGGGAGGAGGAACTCCACAGCACCACACAGCACCACACAGCACCACACAGCACCACACAGCACCACACAACACCACACAGCACCACACAGCGAGGGGAAATCAGGGTTCAATGCAATTTTGAAAGATAAAGTGAGAAGGAGGGAAGAAGGGATGAGAAGGATAAGGGGGGAAATGAGAAGGAGAATTGGGTTAAAATGGAAAGAAGGGAGAAATTTGGAAGGAGTAGGGAAATGGAGAAAAAAGGGAATGGATAAGAGGGGAAAATTAGGAAGAAAGAGGGGAAATGGAAAGGAGGGATTAAATGAAACAGAGGGGAATGGAAAAGAGCGGGAAATGGATCAGGAAAATGGAAATACGCGGAAATGGAAGGAAGGAGGGAAATTGAATAGAGAGGGGTAATGTAAAGGAGGAAGTAATGACAATGAGAGGGAAATGGAAAGGAGGGGAAAAGGAAAAAAGGAAGAAATAGAAAGGAGGAAGAAATGAAAGAGGGGGAATGGGAAGCAGGGGAAATGGTAAAGAAGAAGAAATGGAAAGGAGGGGGAAAAGGAAATGAAGGTGAAATGTCATGGAGGGGAAAAGGAAAGAAGGAAGAAAAAGAAGACGAAAGAAATGGAAAGGATGGGGAAAAGGAAAGAAGAAATGTAAAGGAGTAGCAAATTTAAAGGAGGGGAAATGGAAAAGAGGGGAAATTTAAAGAGAGGAAATGGAAAGGAAGGGGAAATGTTAATGAGGGGAAATGTAAAGGAAGGGGAAATGTAAATGAGGGGAAATGTAAAGGAAGGGGAAATGTAAAGGAGGGGAAATGAAAAGAAGGGGAAATGGAAAGGAATGGTAAATGTAAAGAAGGGGAAATGGAAAGGAAGGGAAATGGAAAGGAAGGGGAAATATAAATGAGGGGAAATGTAAAGGAAGGGGAAATGTAAATGAAGGAAAATGTAAAGGAAGGGGAAATGTAAAGGAAGGGGAAATGTAAAGGATGGGGAAATGTAAAGGATGGGAAATGTAAAGGAGGGGAAATGTAAAGGAGGGGAAATGTAAAGGAGGGGAAATGTAAAGGAGGGGAAATGTAAAGGAGGGGAAATGTAAAGGAAGGGGAAATGTAAATGAAGGAAAATGTAAAGGAAGGGGAAATGTAACGGAAGGGGAAATGTAAAGGAGGGGAAATGTAAAGGAGGGGAAATGTTAAGGAGGGGAAATGTAAAGGAGGGGAAATGGAAAGGAAGGGAAATGTAAAGGAGGGGAAATGTAAAGGAGGGGAAATGTAAAGGAGGGGAAATGTAAAGGAGGGGAAATGGAAAGGAAGGGAAATGTAAAGGAAGGGGAAATGTAAAGGAGGGGAAATGTAAAGGAAGGGGAAATGTAAAGGATGGGAAATGGAAAGGAAGGGGAAATGTAAAGGAGGGGAAATGGAAATGAGGGGAAATATAAAGGAAGGGGAAATAGTCACAGGCGACGGAATGAGCGTCTTGCATTAACCACGACTAGAACATTATTGATGCCCGTCATCAATAGACATCAATGATGCGTATCATCAATGAGCATCAATGATGCATATCATCAAAGAGACACTATACCAGCATTACACATGGTGCAACACATACACACATGTGACACATACATACATGTGACACACACACATGCAGAGTGACACATACTCACATGTGACACTCACATATACACACAGAGTGACACACACACAACGACATATACACATAGAGTGACATTTACAAACATGTGACACAAACACACACACACATACACACACAGCGACACATGCACATGCACTAACGATGGAACAATAATGGGATGCGGTGTTTGAGGATTTGAATACGAACTAGTGAGACTCGAGGAATTTCCCCGGCTTAGTTAACTACAAATGTAAAGCTTTACTCAGAAAGATATAAAGGAAAACGTACGATCATACTTTCAAAATTTTAGGAGACGAAACAGACTGTTCTTCTCTTGTTTCACCTCTACTTTGTTGCTCTCTGTTTACCACCTCCTCTCTTTTGTTGTTCTTCAACTCTTTGCTTGCTATTTCTGATCATTTCTCATAGATGGTTAAAAAAATTATTGTCGTGTTAAATGGATGGAAAAAAATTTATAATAACAATTGTCATGTTAAATGGATGTGAAGGTAAATGGATGAAAAAATAATAATAATTATAATAACAATTGTCATGTTAAATAGATGTTAAGTTAAATGGAAGAACTGGGGATACCAAATTGAGTAAGCGACAGTTTTTCAGGGAAAATGCAGTGAACAAAATTTTTGATGATCAAAAATATCAAATTCCAAATATTTCTCTCCAAATATTTCAAAAATGGGTCTAAAATTCAACTTTAATTTATCAGTGTTCAAGATATTTCTGATTTATGTTTTCCTTCTATTTTTTTGGGTTGCAAGTCGCACAAGAAGGCAGGTGTTGTGATGATTAAATCGACCGAAAAGGGTCCAAAATTCAGCTTTAATGTATGAGTATTTTAGATATTTCTATAAATATTTTTCAGATATTTTTCAAAAGTTACAAGTCTGACATGATTAAATCGATCGACAAGGATCCAAAAATCAGCCTCAATGTATGGGTATTTTAGATACTTTAAAAAACATTAGGTATTTTCAAAAAACATTTTTAGCTATTTTCAATTTTTATTTTAAATTAGAAGTGTTAGAAAAAGACAGGTGTCGTCTTTCGCAATATTTGGTCCCGCTGCTGCCCATAGGCGGAGTGGAAAGGGAAAATGTTCGCTGAGGAACTGTAATGGCGAAAGTAACTGTTTTAAATCTATTTAAAAAAATTATGCTAAATTTTTGGTTTTGCAGCAGGCAAAAGTAACTTTTAAATTTAATTTATTCAAAAAATTATATTAATTTTTAGTTTTGCAGTAGAAGAAAGTAACTGTTTTTAATTCAAATTAAAAAGCTTAAATAAATTTCATGGATTTGCTATTGATGAAAGTAACTTTTTAATTTAAATTAAAAATGTAAATTAATATATTTTGTTTTGCAGTAGACGAAAGTGACTGTTTTAAATTGAAAAAAATAATAATTTAAATTAATCTTCTAGTTTCGCCGTAGACGAAAGAAACTGTTTCAAATTTAAATTAAAACATTTTAATTATTTTTTTTTATTTTGCAGTAGACGAAAGTGGCTGTTTCAAAATTAAGCTAAAAAATTAAACCAATTATGGTTGTGCAGCTAACGAAAGTCACACCTGTGTGAAAAAATAAATGTAAATTAGGTTTATGGGTTTAACATCATTGAGAAGAATATCATTATTTTTCATTCAATTCGCCAGTTTTTCAGATACATCTTTTAAAATTTGCCAGTTCTTATTTTTATGGAAAATTAGAGTTCACAGCAGTTGAAGAGATCTTTATCCCAAGGCAGTACCGCGCAATGAAGAAGTGATATAATCGAGTAAGAATATATACAGTCTGCTACAGTCATTCGCGCCACCTATTAATATGTAAATGAAAATATACAGTATAAATAGAAATATACAGCATGAATAAAAATATACAGTCTAAATAGAAATATACAGTATAAATAAAAATATGCAGTATGAATAGAAATATACAGTATAAATAAAAATATACAGTCTAAATAGAGATATACAGTATAAATAAAAATATACAGTTTAAATAGAAATATACAGTATAAATAAAAATATGCAGTATAAATAGAAATATACAGTATAAATAAAAATATGCAGTATAAATAGAAATATAGAGTATAAATAAAAATATACAGTATAAATAAAAATATACTGTATAAATAGAAATATACAGTATAAATAAAAATATACAGTCTAAATAGAAATATACAGTATAAATACAAATATGCAGCATAAATAAAAATATACAGTCTAAATAGAAATATAGAGTATAAATAAAAATATGCAGTTTAAATAGAAATATAGAGTATAAATAAAAATATACAGTATAAATAGAAATATGTAGGATAAATAAAAATATACAGTATAAATAGAAATTCACAGTATAAATAAAAATATACAGTATAAATAGAAATATACTGTATCTGTGCTACAGTCATTTGCGCCGGCTATTTATGACGCAAAATGCATTTAATTTTAATTTATTTTGCTAGCTTGAATAATATTCTCGTTTAAAAATATGTATGGCAAAATACTGTATAGTGTGGTAGCATTCCTGTGAGCTTTGTTATCGAGTATATTTGGTGATAATAAAAATTCTGTGATGAGTAGTTTCATTTCATGCCTAAAATCAAGGAAAATAAAAAAACACGAAATGAAATTAACAAAAAATAACGAATAAAATCTAGAAATAACGAAACCAACAAAAAAGCGTCACGGTCGTACTAATTTATTAAGTAATGGAGGGACCAGTAGAATTATAGCATTTACATACTATACAGTATGCCCCACAAAACCCGGAACCGAGTATATATATCTGTATCAGTAATACCATCATAAGAATACCCGTATCAGTAATACCATCATAAGAATACCCGTATAGTAATACCATCATAAGAATACCCGTATCAGTAATACCATCATAAGAATACCCGTACCAGTAATACCATCATAAGAATACCCGTATCAGTAATACCATCATAAGAATACTCGTATCAGTAATACCATCATAAAAACACCCGTATCAGTAGTACCATTATAGGAATACCCGTATCAGTAATACCATCATAAGAATACCCGTATCACAGTAATACCATCATAATTGTGCTAGAGATTAAATGCTTATGGTATTCTTATGATGGTATTACTGTGATACGGGTATTCTTATGATGGTATTACTGATACGGGCATTCTTATGATGGTATTACTGATACGTGTATTCTTATGATGGTATTACTGATACGGGCATTCTTATGATGGTATTACTGATACGGGCATTCTTATGATGGTATTACTGATACGGGCATTCTTATGATGGTATTACTGATACGGGTATTCTTATGATGGTATTACTGATACGGGCATTCTTATGATGGTATTACTGATACGGGTATTCTTATGATGGTATTACTGATACGGGTATTCTTATGATGGTATTACTGATACGTGTATTCTTATGATGGTATTACTGATACGGGTATTCTTATGATGGTATTACTGATACGGGTATTCTTATGATGGTATTACTGATACGGGTATTCTTATGATGGTATTACTGATACGGGTATTCTTATGATGGTATTACTGATACGGGTATTCTTATGATGGTATTACTGATACGTGTATTCTTATGATGGTATTACTGATACGGGCATTCTTATGATGGTATTACTGATACGGGCATTCTTATGATGGTATTACTGATACGGGTATTCTTATGATGGTATTACTGATACGGGTATTCTTATGATGGTATTACTGATACGGGTATTCTTATGATGGTATTACTGATACGGGCATTCTTATGATGGTATTACTGATACGGGCATTCTTATGATGGTATTACTGATACGGGCATTCTTATGATGGTATTACTGATACGGGTATTCTTATGATGGTATTACTGATACGGGTATTCTTATGATGGTATTACTGATACGGGAAAATAAATACTCGCTTCGGGTTTTGTGTGACATGCTGAGTATAGTACTCGTATAAATATAGGTATAGAGAATGGAGGGGAAAGGGAAGAGATATAATTGAAAGCATTTTATGTTCATATTGTTCCATCAACGCCAACCGCTGCTATAAAGAAAATAATGAAAATGAGTAAAAAATGGAATAGAGAAAATGATAAAAAAGGAATTGGAAGAAAATTGGGAAAATGCAATTTGAAGGAAGAGGAAAAAAGCAAATTGGAATAGGAAAAACAGAAAAAATAAATAAAATATATGAGAAAGAATAAATCTGGGACACAAGGGAGAAGAAAAGAGGGTTGGGAAAGGAAAAAGATTTTAGAAGAAAGAAAGGGGGAAAAGAAATAAGCGGATGGAAAATGTGTGAGCTACGAATGTAGGGAGCAGAAAGTAAGGCACAAGAGAGAAGGAGGCGAAGATCAGAGAGAACAAAGCACGAGAAATAGAAAATTAAAAACAGAACGCAAAAGAAAAAAAACGTAAGAAGAAGAAACAAAAATGAAATAATTAAATAGAAGGAAATAAAAGGGAACACAAGAAAAAAGAAGGAAAAAACAGGAAAAAACAAAATAAGCGGAAAAAGGTAGAACGAAGAAAAGTAAGAGAAGGAAAATAATTATATAGGAAGAAGTACAAGGAAAGAGAAGAAAATAAGAGCAAATGGAAGCAATAAGAAGAGGTCGGATGATCTGCAGCCTGTACTGCGTATGTGCTTGCGCCGCTGCTTGCCCGTATTGATTGCCTGCACCCGTGCTTGCAAGCACAACCCGCCGCTTGTGCTGGTGCTTGCAAGCACAACCCGCTGCTTGTGTGCGCGTTAGGACTTGTTCATGAATTCAAAATCACAAAAATTGCCATCAAAACAGACATATGAACCATAATCGTTCAGCGCCATGACTATCGGCCATGATACACTGACGCATAAATCACAGCGCCGTAAATAATTCCCGTAATTCCCATAATTTAAAACATTCCCATAAGTTACGAATACCATAGCATAATATGAGGAATACAAAAATGTAACCCATAAAAAATTACGGAGCGCTCTTGCAAGATCGCAAAAACGAACGGAGTCCCGCAAGTCGAAGGTTTTTTTTATTTTTATTCTAAATTCTTGGAGAAAAATGTATGTGATCACTCAGAAATTTTATTAGAAAACTCAAAGTAAAAATAACCAAAAATATAAAAAATGAGACAAAAAATAAAAAAATAGTAAAAAATAACGCAAAAATAAAAACTAACATAGAGCAAATGTGAACGAAATATATATTGATGAATAACTAGAAATAACAAACAATAACGAAAAAACGAAAAACAAAACAAAAACACACTCAAAGTTCAATTCTTTCTTTAACGGACGTTTCCAAATTACACACACACCAATTTCGGTCATGTACGTCATGACGCTTTAACGTACACGCCGATATTTTCACGGGATACGCACACACACACACACACACACAACACACACACACAAACGACATACACACAACACACACACACACACGCACCCTATCCTTCGGCCTCAGATGAAGAGACAGATTAATTTAACCGTGCTTTCATGCACGAGCTTCTTGAATGCTTGCATAACGGTCGCGCAAGCATGGACATAACCCATGCATAGACCCATGCATAGCCTATGCAGGCACTTGCTTTCAAGCAGCCCGAGATGTGCACCATGCAAGCACCTGCTCTGCTTTCAAGCACATAAAGAGCAGCCAGCGTGCTTGTATGGTGCTTGATTGTATGGGAGCCTTTTTGCTTGCAGAACTTCTACCTTTTCTGCGCTTTGAGTTTGTGAGGCAACGGCGGTGGTTCTGTTTGTGCGGATTTGTTCTGTGGGGAGCCGTTTGGGCCTAGAAAAGTGGGGACGGGCTTGGGTACAAGGGGTGTAAGCTTGGGTACAAGGGGTGTATGCTTGGGTATAAGGCGTATGGGTATATGCTTGGGCATAAGGGGTATATGCTTTGGGCATAAAAACAAACAAAACAAACAAACATCGGCATCTTTGGGATGCTTTATTTCCGATCAAGCCTGATACATATGATCTTAGCATTGGTTTTTCAAATGTCTTATAACTAACACTATATATAGGACACCATGACGGTTCCCCCGTGAAGCCGGTACCCATTTCCGACACCTGGGTTGAGTAGGGTATTGTGCTTGAGCTTTCCCTTATACCCAACGGGGAAAACCTCCGCGCCAGCGCCGGGATACGAACCCTCGTCTCCAACATACAAGGCTGATCCCTTAACCACTGTGCCACGGAGAGCACATAAGGGGTATATGTTTAGGCATAAGGGGTATATGCTTGGGCATAATGGGTATATGCTTGGGTATAACGGTGAAGTCGGTACAGGCTTGGGCATGAGGGGTATATGCTTGTGTAAAAGGGTGAAGTGGTTACATGCTTGGGCATAAGGGGTATATGCTTGGGTATAAGGGTGAAGTGGGTGCATGCTTGGGCATAAGGGGTATATGCTTGGGTATAAGGGTGAAGTCGGTACATGCTTGGGCATAAGGGGTATATGCTTGGGTATAAAGGTGAAGTGGGTACATGCTTGGGTATAAGGAGGTATATGGATAAATGCTTGGCAATACCTTTCTTCACGTATAACTTTTTTGCGGATAACTTTTTGTTATATGCTGTTTTTGTCTAAAATTTTATGCCTTTCATTCGCGTATGACTTCATTCGTTCATTTACGCGAAACTTTTTTATCAAATTATTTTTTAAATTTGGTGAGGTAAACTAAAGTAGTTCACGAGAAATTACAGACCGTAAATTGAAGCGGGTAAAATTATTATTGCTCATCTGTCCGTCAAAGAAAATGAAGTCCATAAAAATGAAGGCTTATAGATCATGAGGGCCTATTGAAGGCAAGGCCTATAAAAAATGAAGGCCTATACGTAGGCCTTCCAAAAGCTGCGGTAGGCCGAGAGGAAGGCCTTAGCTACACAATAGGGACGATATTTATTCCATGAGAAATTGCTTGTGAAATTTTTGACCGTTGGTTGTCTTTTAGACAAGAACTTTGATTTTTTATGTTTTCATTTTTTAGTTTAGGTGGGATTTTTTTTGCATAATGACCTGACCCCACTTACTTGCCTTGTCCTAACACAGCCGGAGTTAACATGGGAATATTCATAGAAATTTCTTTGCAAATGAAACTAGTCAGAAGGAAACTTTGCCAAAACGAGTTTATTATCGAAAAGTTTTTTGCAGAAACGCAATTTATTCATGTTATTATTTATTTGCCTTTTATTTAATTACATTTTATTTCATAACCTAGGTATTTCTTTATTTAATTAATTGTAAATTACCCTAGTGTGTGCGTGTGTGTGTGTGTGCATGCTTGTGTGCGTGTGCATACTTGTGTTTGTGTGTGCATGCTTGTGTGCGTGCGTACATGTGCTGCTTTCATACACGTTCCCACGCCGCTGCACGCACACAAAGTATGAGCCTAAGGTACGTGAAGCGCTCATACTTCTCCTTGGAAACTGTGTATGCGTGTGTATGTGCGTACGTGGCTGTGTGTCAATGCATATGTGTACGGTAACTGAAGTATACCGTACATACATCCTGTGTGAGAGCAAATAATTATAAATATAACATATATA
This sequence comes from Morinoia aosen, assembly GCA_030386875.1. NCBI lineage: Eukaryota > Metazoa > Arthropoda > Malacostraca > Amphipoda > Talitridae > Morinoia > Morinoia aosen. The sequence continues at coordinate 38,427,248 of CM059557.1, read as the reverse complement.
TGTATATACATATATAGATAGTACCTTATATATAAATTAATATATATATATTTATATATATACATCCCACACTGCTGCTCCTCGCCTCACTATATTTATAATATTTATAGATTATATGTATATATTGATAAATATACATATACATTTGTATTCACACACATATCACACAGTGCTGCTCCTCGCCTCATTTTCCTGCTGAGTGTACGCCCCTCCCTCTCCCCTCACTCTCTTCAGTGCTGCTCATCACCCCTCATCACCTCGTGGGTCCTCCTCATCACCCCCTGAACACTCATTACCCCCTCATCATTCATTACTCCCCATCAACCCTCACCTCTGATTAACCCTCACCACTCCTTACCCTTTACCCCCTCATTACCCTTCACCCCTCATCACCGCTCATCATCCCTCATCACCCCTCATTACCCATCATCCCCATTCTTTACCCCTCTCTCCTCATTACCCCTAACCCCTCACCCCTCATCACCCCCTCAACACTCATTACCCCCTCATCATTCATTACTCCTCATCAACCCTCACCTCTGATTAACCCTCACCACTCCTTACCCTTTACCCCCTCATTACCCTTCACCCCTCATCACCGCTCATCATCCCTCATCACACCTCATTACCCATCATCACCATTCTTTACCCCTCTCTCCTCATTACCCCTAACCCCTCACCCCTCATCACCCCCTCAACACTCATTACCCCCTCATCATTCATTACTCCTCATCAACCTTCACCTCTGATTAACCCTCACCACTCCTTACCCTTTACCCCCTCATTACCCTTCACCCCTCATCACCGCTCATCATCCCTCATCACCTCTCATTACCCCTCATCACCACTCTTTACCCCTCACCTCTCATCACCCCTCACCCCCAGAACCCCACTTCACTTTCATGACATTCCTCTCCTCCCTCCCCACCGCAGAGCGCATAGAAATCCCCACGCTCCCCAACATCCCGAGTCCCCAATACCGTCCCCAGCTCGCTTCCCCAGCGGGATGACACCCCACAAGCTGGGATGTGCTGTTGAAACAGCCGTGGTGTTTTGTGGTGTACATGTGTACAAGTATACATGTGTGTACAAGTATACATGTCATTAAAAGCACATGTGTGCATTTAATTACATGTGTACATGACTTCAAGTCACATGGTACTTGCGTACATGTGTACGTGTGAACCAGATTGTACATAAGAAATATGCACTCCCTGCATGCAATATTTGCGGATATTTCTATTTTGGATCCATTTTTACCATTTACGAAATGTACGCCGACGGGGTAAATGGAAATGTGGTTTGTGATGAATATAAGGTAAAAATGCTCAAATTGCTCAGTTTTTAGATGTTAGTTTGCTTCGGATATTTGGGTTTTCATGAGGCATGAATAACAACTTTTTAGCCTTCAGTTATGTCCTGTGTTCGAAACCTCAGCTGTAGGAAGTGTGAGAGAACGCCATCTCTCTTCCGTTCACTTCTGCATCGCACTTTAATAGGAATTAACGGTTTCGTATTTGCTTTTATTATTTTCATGGAGAAAATGAAGCTAATGAACTTCTTTCGCTAAAAAGGTTTAATTCTCGTAACTCTATTCTATACCTGGCATTATTCTAATTCTATTTTATATTCTATATTCTATTTTCTATACATTCTTTATTACAACTCTATTCTATACCTACCTGACATTATTCTAACTCTATTCTATATTCTATTTTCTATATATTCTATATTACAACTCTATTCTATACCTACCTGACATTCTAACTCTATTCTATATTCTATTTTCTATATATTCTATATTACAACTCTATTCTATACCTGACATTAAAAACGCGGGTAATAAATAGATATGCAGAATATTCTTCTTGATGTTCAGATACGGTAGGCAAATCCTTGTTTATTAACTCTTAAAACGTATAAAATTCCTTGCCATCCTACTTATACAGCATACTGATATATATATATATGTATATATATATGTATATATATTTATATATTATATATATATATATATATCACACTTCCTTCAATTCTTCCAGAAACGTTTGAAGTATATCTTTCCATCGAATTTACCCTGCTGATATACCCCCATAAACTCCTACCTTCAATTATCGTCAAAACTTATAAAGTACATCTTTCTATCCTCCCAATACACCATACTAATATGCCCCAAGAAACCACTACCTTCAATCATCTGTAAAACGTATAGAATATAGCTTTCCATCCTCCCAATACACCATACTAATATACCCCAAGCAACTACTACCTTAAATCACCCGCAAAATGCATAAAGTACACCTTTCCCCGCTCCTAACACAGTTGATATATACGCTTGCATCTCGCATGCACGCACGAAAAACAACTCTACATTTCTTCGGTCGGGTTGTCCATTCAAAAGTCTCGGAGCGAAGCTATAAAGAACGACGCATCTTTGTTCGTCATGCGCATTCGTTCATTTTTGCAGGGCGCGTAAGATGAATAACTGCATGCACGCTCATCTAAAACGTGAGACTCATAAACAACTTCCTGTGCACATCGGAAGAAGCAAGAAAAACTGCATGTGAAGGCCAAGAAAAACGGCATTTCTGCCTGGCCGGAGCAGTTGGCAAGCATGCAAAGGTGGCGGTTGCGCGCTTGCTTAAGCCCCGCCCACAATGCACTTAACCGGCTATGCATTAATTGCGTCAGAGCAGGAAGCTCATGCATAACAGCGCGCAGGAAGTGATGATTAGAAATTTCAGCCACCAATAAATAGTGGGGCACTACACATTAATTATTAATCGAAACGACCTATCTTGTCGGATGCGACAGATTATTGTGCGGACGTACCAACCTATTGGGGGATAAAGTAGATTAATTATGTCTGATTCAATCATTTTAGTGTCGCACACAACAGGTTTATTACTAACTGAACCATTCAACCTATCTTTCGGACTTGAATTGAGTTGAGAGTAAACGTTAAAATAAACCAAGAGATTGTACAGTTGTGTAATTACAGTCGATCTTCAAGTTAATTATGCCACAGTTAATGTAAAACCTCACCTTTTGCGTGTAGATTTTCAAGTTAATACATACACCACATTTTGTAGAACTCTACCTTGGGCGTGCAGATTAAGTCAGTGTATTTTATTGTCAAATTTATTTATTTAAGTCAATACATTACACATTTGATTCAAGTTAGGAATAACTGAATTTATTGATTTATGTTGAAGTTCATGAGATATAGTTAGAAATATGTAAGGTATAACTCAGACGCGTGAAATATAACTCGAAGACTGACTGTACCAACTTAGTATAAGTTATTTTGGGGAGATAATACGTCTATTATTACAATTTCTAAAACTTTCACGCCTCCCGTTTTCTGCGCATGAAAATAAAAGAATAATCATCGAGTACGTGAGAGCCGAGTACGGCGGCAACGAACTCTTAAAAATAGGGATGGAAATTAAAAGAAGATCACCCGAAAGAAGCCCAAAACAAACAAATAGGACACCGATAATAACCTATTTGAGCAAGAAAAGGAGACGAAGAAAATGCAACAATGCAACAACCAATTTACTCGATGAAAAAAGTTAGAGTTACTTAACTCATCCTCGATCATTACACGGATATGAGTGATGGGAGCGCGACGTATCAATAACGAGCCTCTTTGTAACCAGACCGGTTCGGCCGACAACCAAATAATCTTTTAAATTTTCCCGCGCAGGTGGTACGGTGAATGAAACAGGACGGCATGCTTAGTGGTGGTGCGAGTTTTTGTTGGGTGTTGGTCAACGTGCGTGTGTGTGTGTGTTGAAACGTGTGTTGAAATGCTTCCGTGGCAGGTTCAACGGATGGATGCTTAGTGGGTACACTGGCTGGGTGGAAATGTGCCTACGTATTTTGTTACATGTCCGTCTGTGGGAAATGGGTGAGGGTTTTTTGCTTGGTATGTGACATGTCCCAGTGATGTTATTAATACATATGTGCAGGACCAGCGATGTTAGAGTGCTACATTAGTGCGTGATGTATGAGAGTGAAGTGGAAGCGTGATGTATTCCACAGAAGTTCATACATTACATATTCAATTCTTTAATCAAGTTGATAAATGACACAATCATTCCGGTGAAACTGTTGCTTTAATGAAGTTAATACTTCATATTCAATATTCCAATTAAATTTATGCATGGTGCTTTCAATGCTGGGGTCTCAAACACATCACAGTTGGAGACAAGCGCAGCGAGGGCTGCCTAACCTCAGGCCGGTATCTCTTTACTCATCTGGGTTGAGTGGGCAATTGTGAGTTGGCTTTCTTCCCCACAATAATCCCCTTCAATTGCTTAAGTAATTTTGTTACAGAAATATTGAACAGTTCACCTATTTTCACAAACGAGTTGAAGATCCCCTGAAATTAAGTATAGGTAATTTTGGTGCACAAATACTGGATAGTTCATTTATTTTCACACTCGGGCTTAGTGGGAAATTTTAGGTTGACTTTCCACTCAGAGAAAATCCCCTTAATATGCACAGTTGTAAACTTACAATAAGTACATTTAGTTTTTAAATCGAATGAGCTTTTTGGCCACTGACTTTATCAAGTAGGAAGGTGATCGGTATGAATTGGTGAACATGTGTTGTAGATGATTTTCTTTTACACGCACGCTTCGTTAATGATCATATATTTCTTATAGAGATGTGCCATCTGTAAGAAAGAAAGAAAAGAAAAAACGTTTATTTCCAAGTTGCCACATGAGATGCATGCCAACATATTGGCTTTTAAAAGTTTCTTAATATAGGACGTCCTAAAACAAAAGTTCCACACGAGGAGTACTAATTGACAAACCATCCGAGGTGTACAAGTAGATAGGCCTTACGAGGCATAATAATAGACAAACTATACGAGGTGCACTAATAGACAAACTATCAGAGGTGTACAAATAGATAAACCATACGAGGCATATTAATTGACAAAATATACGAGGCAAGACACGTTTTCCTTTCTGTTGTTACATTTAACTCTAATAATAAACTGTAACTTATAAAGTTACATAAGATATTCATAACATAATTATGTAACATATGAATAACAAGTCTTCCTTTGTGTTTTTACGTTGGATTATAATAATAAGCTGTAGCATGCAAATTTATATACCATATGAATAACATGTTTTGCTCTGTATTCTTACATTCAATTGTAATATTAAATTGTAGCTTATATAATTGTATAACATATAGATATAAAACACGCCTTCCTGTGTATTCTCAAATTTAATGGTATTATTAAACACAACGTGTATAACAATATAATATCTATATAATACATCTTGCTCCGTATTCTTCCGTTTAATTGTTATATTAAGCAGTAACATATGTGATTCAACATGAAGACAAAGAAATATGGAAAGAAAAACAGTTTATTTCCAAAAAAATGAGACAAATACCCTCATTAGTTTTTAAGTTGTAGGATATGATAATACATAAAAAAATCCCGGGGTCTAAACTATGAAATGATTTGTTTTCGGTCCAAGCAACGCATTCGATTGCGTAGACAGTAACTGCAAATTACTCTCAAAACTCTACTGTTACAGCGGTAGAGGAGTGGCACATGAATGCTTCAAATCCTACCTAACAAATCGTAAGCAGTGTGTTGCTTTGAATTATTCACTATACCCAGTCTAACTTTTTCGCCGCCTGCATGCATGTTTTTCGCCTCTCAATGAATTGAATTGCGTAATCAAATAATCATTTAATTAATTAATCGGCGAAAAACATGCATGCTCCGGCGATAAAGTTAGACTGGGTAAGGGAGCTGCTGGAGATTACCCACGGAGTTCCTCAAGGGTCAGTCTTTGGGCCTCCCTTTCCTACACTATTTTTATTCTTTACCGACGATGTAGTTAAATCTGCTCAAGTTTTCAAATTCATTCTTTTTGCCAAGAACAGCGCACTTTCAGCGGTTGTTCCTAAAGATAACCTATTTTAGATGCAAAGAATATGTAAATAGCGAAGAACGAAAAGTTTAATGGTGACTCAAAGCGAATAAAATATATATCAAAAACGGTAAGACAAAATACAATGTTTTCTTTTATTACAAACGGAATACGTTTCCAACGTTTCCAGATTGGTGATGGGAAGATTTTAAAAACAAATCTGAACATTACAATAGATAAAAATATGTCCTTCAAAGCGCTTATTGCATGCATCAGTACTGAACCATCAAAATCCACGAGAATGCTCAATAAAGTTAAAAAAAAGTTTAAATGAAGAAGCTTTGGAAAATACTCTCTCGAACTTTCGCTCCTCCATGTCTACAATACGGAATAGCAGCATGGCATGGAACTGACAAAAATTAATTAGCTTTTTCCGCTCCAAAAAATCCGCATTGTAAGGATATTTAAAAAGAATGCCCAGAAGAATGATTCGTTCAAAAGCCTAAAAGTCTGGAAATACTTTAACTTTTCAATCTTAAAAACCACTTCATATGTAATTTCATGTATAAAACGTTGACTAATGAGGGTGACGAAGACCTTAAGCAATAATTATTATTGTTACCTGTTCAAACTGGTCATCATGATCATATAACTCGAAATAGAAGTAAATTTATGATTCCTTACTATACAAAAACACGGTCACGGATCTCTATATTAGAACCTGACTTGAAATTCGACCTATCCTGACATCAGCAAATAAATTTCATGCAAAGATTTCAAATAAATCGAGTAACTATTTTTATCGAAGTGTTGATGACATTAGGTAATCCAGTCAAATCTTTTCTACTAAACGAATCCACTTGATGGGATAATTTCACGATTCCACTTCATGGGATAATTTCACGATTCTACTTGGTGGGATAATTTCACGATTCCAGTTGATGGGATAATTTCACGATTCCACTTGGGATAATTTCACGATTCTACTTGGTGAGGTAATTTCACGATTCCAGTTGATGGGATAATTTCACGATTCCACTTGATGGGATAATTTCACGATTCTACTTGGTGGGATAATTTCACGATTCTACTTGGTGGGATAATTTCACGATTTCAGTTGATGGGATAATTTCACGATTCCACATGATGGGATAATTTCACGATTCTACTTGGTGAGATAATTTCACGATTCCAGTTGATGGGATAATTTCACGATTCCACTTGATGGGATAATTTCACGATTCTACTTGGTGGGATAATTTCACGATTCCAGTTGGTGGGATAATTTCACGATTCCAGGTGATGGGATAATTTCACGATTCCAGTTGGTGGGATAATTTCACGATTCCAGTTGGTGGGATAATTTCACGATTCTACTTGGTGGGATAATTTCACGATTCCAGTTGATGGGATAATTTCACGATTCCAGTTGATGGGATAATTTCACGATTCCACTTGATGGGATAATTTCACGATTCCACTTGATGGGATAATTTCACGATTCCAGTTGATGGGATAATTTCACGATTCCAGTTGGTGGGATAATTTCACGATTCTACTTGGTGGGATAATTTCACGATTCCAGTTGGTGGGATAATTTCACGATTCCACTTGATGGGATAATTTCACGATTCTACTTGATGGGATAATTTCACGATTCCACTTGATGGGATAATTTCACGATTCCAGTTGGTGGGATAATTTCACGATTCCAGTTGGTGGGATAATTTCACGATTCCACTTGATGGGATAATTTCACGATTCTACTTGATGGGATAATTTCACGATTCCAGTTGGTGGGATGATTTCACGATTCCAGTTGGTGGGATGATTTCACGATTCCAGTTGGTGGGATGATTTCACGATTCCAGTTGGTGGGATAATTTCACGATTCCACTTGATGGGATAATTTCACGATTCTACTTGGTGGGATAATTTCACGATTCCAGTTGGTGGGATAATTTCACGATTCCAGTTGGTGGGATGATTTCACGATTCCAGTTGGTGGGATAATTTCACGATTCTACTTGGTGGGATAATTTCACGATTCCAGTTGGTGGGATAATTTCACGATTCCAGTTGGTGGGATAATTTCACGATTCCAGTTGGTGGGATAATTTCACGATTCCAGTTGGTGGGATGATTTCACGATTCTACTTGGTGGGATAATTTCACGATTCCACTTGATGGGATAATTTCACGATTCTACTTGGTGGGATAATTTCACGATTCCAGTTGGTGGGATAATTTCACGATTCCACTTGATGGGATAATTTCACGATTCCACTTGGTGGGATAATTTCACGATTCTACTTGGTGGGATAATTTCACGATTCCAGTTGGTGGGATAATTTCACGATTCCAGTTGGTGGGATAATTTCACGATTCCAGTTGGTGGGATAATTTCACGATTCCAGTTGGTGGGATGATTTCACGATTCTACTTGGTGGGATAATTTCACGATTCCACTTGATGGGATAATTTCACGATTCTACTTGGTGGGATAATTTCACGATTCCAGTTGGTGGGATAATTTCACGATTCCACTTGATGGGATAATTTCACGATTCCACTTGATGGGATAATTTCACGATTCCAGTTGGTGGGATAATTTCACGATTCCAGTTGGTGGGATGATTTCACGATTCCACTTGATGGGATAATTTCACGATTCCAGTTGATGGGATAATTTCACGATTCCAGTTGATGGGATAATTTCACGATTCCACTTGATGGGATAATTTCACGATTCCACTTGATGGGATAATTTCACGATTCCACTTGATGGGATAATTTCACGATTCCAGTTGGTGGGATAATTTCACGATTCCAGTTGGTGGGATAATTTCACGATTCCACTTGATGGGATAATTTCACGATTCCAGTTGGTGGGATAATTTCACGATTCCAGTTGGTGGGATAATTTCACGATTCCACTTGATGGGATAATTTCACGATTCCAGTTGGTGGGATAATTTCACGATTCCACTTGATGGGATAATTTCACGATTCCAGTTGATGGGATAATTTCACGATTCCACTTGATGGGATAATTTCACGATTCCAGTTGATGGGATAATTTCACGATTCCAGTTGGTGGGATAATTTCACGATTCCACTTGATGGGATAATTTCACGATTCCAGTTGATGGGATAATTTCACGATTCCACTTGATGGGATAATTTCACGATTCCACTTGATGGGATAATTTCACGATTCCACTTGATGGGATAATTTCACGATTCCACTTGATGGGATAATTTCACGATTCCACTTGATGGGATAATTTCACGATTCCAGTTGATGGGATAATTTCACGATTCCACTTGATGGGATAATTTCACGATTCCAGTTGATGGGATAATTTCACGATTCCAGTTGGTGGGATAATTTCACGATTCCAGTTGGTGGGATAATTTCACGATTCCACTTGATGGGATAATTTCACGATTCCAGTTGGTGGGATAATTTCACGATTCCACTTGATGGGATAATTTCACGATTCCAGTTGATGGGATAATTTCACGATTCCAGTTGGTGGGATAATTTCACGATTCCACTTGATGGGATAATTTCACGATTCCAGTTGGTGGGATAATTTCACGATTCCACTTGATGGGATAATTTCACGATTCCAGTTGATGGGATAATTTCACGATTCCAGTTGATGGGATAATTTCACGATTCCAGTTGGTGGGATAATTTCACGATTCCACTTGATGGGATAATTTCACGATTCCAGTTGATGGGATAATTTCACGATTCCAGTTGGTGGGATAATTTCACGATTCCACTTGATGGGATAATTTCACGATTCCAGTTGATGGGATAATTTCACGATTCCACTTGATGGGATAATTTCACGATTCCAGTTGATGGGATAATTTCACGATTCCAGTTGGTGGGATAATTTCACGATTCCAGTTGATGGGATAATTTCACGATTCCAGTTGGTGGGATAATTTCACGATTCCAGTTGAAAGGGTAATTTCACGATTCCAGTTGATAGAGTAATTTACAATTGAAAGAGATTAATCCCAAGTCTTTTCTATAAAGTTCTGTTTTCATTTTACCAGTTAAGCTATTGTTGTTACCTTAAACATCGCATCCTTTGTGAACCCATTCTTTGGCCAGTCTGGAGTGCGACGAGGTTAGAGTCTACTTGGTTGAACACAATTCTACGCCTCATGAAAGCGTTGGTGAGGGGATGCCCTAGAAGTTGCTTAATTTATTCGGTCCTTGATTTAGCTATGTCCAAATGTGATCATTTAAATAATTATATGTGAATATAATTATTATATGTAAATGTAATTATTATATGTAAATGTAATTATTATATGGAAATATAATTATTATATGGAAATATAATTATTATATGTAAACATAATTATTGTTATATAATTATATGTGATCATATAAATAATTTATAACTCAATGCAAATGTGTTCATTTGAATAACTATATGAAATGCGTTCATGTGAATAAATATTTGCAAAAATGTTTATTTTAATAAACTTAAGATATGTCTTCTTGATGAAACACTTCTGGAGAATAAATTGTGTAATTATTTGAATTGTTAAAATTAAAATGATCATATGCCACCAATTTAAAAAAATTAAAAGATCCTATACAAAAACTTTAGGTAAATTAAAATATCAGTTACCACAATTTCGTGTAATGTAAAATACCATAAACCACAACTTTGTGTAAATTAAAATATCAAATAACACAACTTTAGGTAATTTAAAATACCATGAACCACAACTTTGTGTAAATTAAAATATCAAATAACACAACTTTAGGTAATTTAAAATACCATTAACCACAACTTTGTGTAAATTAAAAAATCAAACAACACAACTTTAGGTAATTTAAAATACCATGAACCACAACTTTGTGTAAATTAAAATATCAAATAACACAACTTTAGGTAAATTAAAATATCATGTGCCACAACTTTGCTTAAATTAATAGATAACAAACAACCAGTCTGCGCAAACAAAAAATCCTAGACCTTAAGTTTACGTAAATCAAAAGACGATGTACCAAAAGCTTATTAAATAAAAAAACATATTCCAAAAGTTCACGTAAATTAAAAGATCACGTCCAACCAGTTTATGCAAGTAAAATCCTAAACCACAAGTTTATGTGAATTAAAAGATCATTTACCATAAAATTTCCGTCATCTACACCTTGACCCTTCACCTGGGTATGAGTTAGTTACCTATGCTGAAGCTAGAGTGGTTCCCACCAAACATCGTTTGCTTTGCATAATTCTGTTTGGTAAAGACACAATTTTCGGATTGTTGGTATTTTTTCTTGTTGGGAAAATAACCGAACTGAATACTTTTCAAAAATTGAAAATCTCGACGAAAAAAGGAATTTTGTATATTGCTGAATTTTGTGTAAGTTGAAATTTGAGTTGAAAGTTTTAGTTTTAAATGATTTTTGCTTCTCACTACATATTCTCACTAAAATTCTCCCTCCTTCATCAATATCAACACACACCTCCTAAAAAATATCAAAGTCACCAAAATGTCCTATTTTTTTCAAATCTACCATTCCTCCAAGCTCTTTCATTCCCCCATTCCCCCAAATCCTCCACTCCAACAAGCTCTTTCATTCCACCATTCCACCAAATCGCCGACGCCTTAAAATTTTCCCCACCGCCAGTGCTCCCCAAGCTTGCACCCAATTCCCCTCCCCCCCCCTGCCATGCCCCATTCCCGGTTCCGGTTGAGACGCTTCTGAGGAATTCCCGTTTTTTGGGCACTTGGAATGCGCCGGAATTGCACGGGAGCATTCCTGGTCCGCAGAACCTGTCGCCTAAACGCCGGAAATCTGAGGCGACATTCCGCTGATGTGTCCAAAAAACTGGACGGTCCGTCTGAACATATGTGTGAAGTACACAGATGTGTGTTGCACATGCAGCGATGTGTTAAATACACAGCTGTGTGTTGCATATATAGCTCTGTGTTGCATATGCAGTGATGTGTGGGGTATACAGCGGTGTATTGCATATATAGCTCTGTGTTGCATATGCAGTGATGTGTGGGGTATACAGCTGTGTGTTGCATATATAGCTCTGTGTTGCATATGCAGTGATGTGTGGGGTATACAGCTGTGTGTTGCATATATAGCTCTGTGTTGCATATGCAGTGATGTGTGGGGTATACAGCTGTGTGTTGCATATATAGCTCTGTGTTGCATATGCAGTGATGTGTGGGGTATGCAGCTGTGTATTGCATATATAGCTCTGTGTTGCATATGCAGTGATGTGTGGGGTATACAGCTGTGTGTTGCATATATAGCTCTGTGTTGCATATGCAGTGATGTGTGGGGTATGCAGCTGTGTGTTGCATATATAGCTCTGTGTTGCATATGCAGTGATGTGTGGGGTATACAGCTGTGTGTTGCATATATAGCTCTGTGTTGCATATGCAGTGATGTGTGGGGTATACAGCTGTGTGTTGCATATATAGCTCTGTGTTGCATATGCAGTGATGTGTGGGGTATACAGCTGTGTGTTGCATATATAGCTCTGTGTTGCATATGCAGTGATGTGTGGGGTATACAGCTGTGTGTTGCATATATAGCTCTGTGTTGCATATGCAGTGATGTGTGGGGTATGCAGCTGTGTGTTGCGAATGCAGCGATATGTGTGAAATACACAGCTGTGTGCTGCACATACAGCTATGCATCTATGTATGGATTATACGTTTTTGTATTTTAAAACTTTGGATTACAATTACAGGAAATTTTTCACTTAATTATTTCACTTTATTCCGCGACCACGTGCGATGCGCACAGCTTATCAAACCAAACCCTAACTATATTTTGGCTGTACTATATGTTAACTCCAACTTTTTGAATAATTTTAGTTTTGCCTTTAATTTTGAATAACATCAGCATTATATCTAATTTCGAATAACTTCACCTCTGGCATCAGTTTGGGATAATATCAGCATTGCCTTTAATTTTGAATAATTTAGTTTTACTCCTAATTTTCATTAATACTAGTATTAACCTTAATTTTGGAAAACATTAGTTTTAATTTGAATGTTCAATAACACCAGTTTTAGCTTTAATTTTGAATAACATTGGTTTGTTTCCTTATTTTGAACGGTTGCTTTATCATCAATTTTGACAATAACCTGGACCTTCATGTTAAGTTTACAAAAATAGTTTTCATTCATTAATTGAACCATAAGCAATCTAGTTTAACTGAGCCTCACCTAACCTAATCTAAAATATTCAAATCTAACCTAATTTAATCTAGCATAATACATGCTAAGCCTACCTAATATAATTTTACTCACTGCATTTTTAGTCTACTTAATATACTCTAGTATAATGCATGCAAAGCGAACTTAATTAACTTTAGCACAGTGTATGCTATGTGAGCCTATCCTAATCTAACATAATTAATACTAACCAAACCTAACCTAATCTGAGCCAAGCCAACCATGTATGTTCTATTTTAAACTTCAAAACCATTAAAATAAATCCGGCAGAAAGCTTGGATAGCCTACGACTTGTGAACTTTGGAACACATTTTAGGCGTTCCTCCGCCCGGCGCACCTAAGTGTGCGAGAGTAATCTTAAACTATTTTTAATTTTTAAAATCTCAACTTAATGTGTATTTATTTTTAATTGGTGGATATTCTTGAAGTACATAAGAGGAATATAATAATAATAATAATTTAGGCCTTCAAATTTTTGTCTCGGAACATTTTTTTAACGAACAAAGGAGGAATATGTCAGAAAAATATTGGGTACAAGTACAATAATTTCGAAAAAACTATTATATATATATATATATATATATATATATTGGTTACAATTAAAGTGGGACGGAAAATATTAATATTAATCATGTTACTGCTATAAAAATTTGAAGTTGTAATGTAATTCCTCAATGACAAATGACTACCAATATATATAAATATGCACAAACAGGCAACTACGCAACATTGAAATATCACCCAATTCAGTTACATACACAACATGTATGAGTGCCTCTTCATATAATGACTAAAGTCCGTGAAGGGTCTGTTTTTATTGAAAAGCGGAAGTGAGAAATTTATGTTGTTTATAATTTTACATTTACATGTGGGTAATTATACCATAATATTATAATACATAATTAACACATGTAATTTATAGCTATATTTTAATATGTAATTAAAATATGTATAATCAAAAGTACATTTGCGTAATATCACGTTTTTCTAAAAATGATCAAACCTACATTTTTTTTCTCCTTAATTATTTAAGAAATTAGAGCGTAATTCATAAGTGTTCTCTAGTTAAGAATACGTCATAAATATATATACGAGTAGGTATATTTTCTCTACTTGGGAAAAAAACATATTATAATTTTCCCTGCCCTGGAAACGAATATATAACTCATATTTGTTTCCCTAAATATGAAAATATTGTGGCGTCTGTGTTTTCTTACATAATTGCACAATTAGAAGGTTATTGTCTATTTATCAATGAATTAATTCATTTATCAACTCATTAGCCCTTCATGGTGAAGTCAGAGTAGCATTCACATATTTCTTCACAAATTGAAAGATGAAAACTGTCATTTAACACTTTTCCCAACTAGAAACATTAAACCGTCATCTCGGCGATATCCCCAGTTGGTTTCAACCGGAAAGGCCGGGAAGAATGTCTCGCTGCTTTCATTAACAAACGCCTGGTAACTGTCCGGCATTTAATGGTGCAAGCAAAGTTAAAAACTGGGCCTGGGTGGACAGTTTATTGAGCTGCAGCACCGAGCTAAAAACTGGACACCACTTTATTGCCGCTTCTACCTCCGCTTCCGACTCTACGTGAAAAAGTAGATTCCTTTTCAAGTAGAACTGAGTAATACGTGTCTCTAATTGGCGGATGCTGGCAGTAGACGCAGGCTGGCCGATGCTTGCATGGTAGATGTAAATCATATATATATCTGGTAAGTGATTTTTGCACATTTTGATGCTTGGTAGATGTAGGTGATATATATATATATATATATATATATACCTGGTAAGTGATTTTTGCACATTTTGATGCTTGGTAGATGTAGATGATATATTTATATATATATAGATAGATACCTGGTAAGTGATTTTAAGTAGAAGTAGGTTCCTATGTAGAATTCGCTCTCATGTCGAACCTAGCCATACCCATTATTTATCTAAATTATAAGCTTTATCATTCAATTTAGATTAACGTAAGTTTTGACCTTAATTTTGAATAACATTAGTTTGGCCTTTAATTTTGAGTAATATCAGCATTACCTTCAATTTTTCATATTATTAGTTTTACCCACAATGGATATATGCTCAATGTATCGCTCACCACCCAAGGGAGTTTGTTTGAAGTAGACCCTTGTTACAGTAGTTACCGAGAGTGAAGTAGATATGTATCTACTGTCATAGTAGACGTATTTGTGCTGGTAGATGTACTAGTAGCACACTAGGCGCTGGACATTCTACCAGGGCAGTAGATCAAGGCACAAATCATCTATTTCCATAAACATTAGAACATCTACTAATTCAGCATATATACACTATCCATAAACATGGTGGTTATGCATGTGTAGTTAACATACATGATGAATGCATGCATATAGTGGTCATTCATGAATAGTCAACTTATACACTAAATACAAGAACTTGGTGGTCAAATATGCAGTTTAAATGCATGTTAAGTGCACGAAAATGATGGTCATGTGTGCACTTAACTTACATACTAATTGCATGAACATGGTGGTCATGTATGCAGTCAACAAACATACATACACACACCATGTACATAAATATATACACTACGTATATACATATTACCACATCATGTACGTACACACATATATACTACAGGTACATACATATATATGCACCATGTACATACATGAATACATATACACCATGCACATACATATAAACATACATATATACACCACTTTCTAAATGCATACACTTGCGGGTTACTTATGTATAGTTCACATACGTACGCGTTAACATGCATGTACGTAACTTACTTCTCCGTGTCTGAACATGGAATATTTTCATGCTTACACGACAACATGCATTCTATGAACGTACGTCATGTGTGAACATGACACACACTCAATTTTTTTAGTTATATATACACACTTAATATTTTTTAGTTATATATACACACTCAATATTTTTTAGTTATATGTACACACTCAATATTTTTTAGTTAAATATACACACTCAATATTTTTTAGTTATATACACACACTCAATATTTTTTAGTTATATATACTCTCTCAATATTTCTTAATTATATATACACTCTCAATATTTTTTAGTTATATATACACACTCAATATTTTTTAGTTATATATACACTCTCAATATTTATTAGTTATATATACAAACTCAATGTTTTTTGTTATATGTACACACTCACAATTTTTTAGTTATATATACACACTCAATATTTTTTAGTTATATACACACACTCAATATTTTTCAGTTATGTATACACTCTCAATACATCTTAGTTATGTACACACTCAATATTTTTCAGTTATATATACACACTCAATATTTTTTAGTTGCATGTACACACTCAATGTATTTTAGTTATATATACACACTCAATATTTTTTAGTTTTATAAACACACTCAATATATTTTAGTTATGTATACACACTCAATGTATTTTAGTTATATATACACACTCAATATTTTTTATTTATATATAAACACTCAATGTTTTTTAGTTATATATACACACTCAATATTTTTTAGTTATATAAACAAACTCAATAAATTTTAGTTATGTATACACACTCAATGTATTTTAGTTATACATACACACTCAATATTTTTTAGTTATATATACACACTCAATGTATTTTAGTTATATATACACACTCAATATTTTTTAGTTATATGAACACACTCAATATTTTTTAGTTATATGCACACACTCAATGTATTTTAGTTATACATACACACCCAATATTTTTTAGTTATATATACACACTAAATGTATTTTAGTTATATATACACACTCAATATTTTTTAGTTATATATACACACTCAATATTTTTTAGTTATATATACACACTCAATATTTTTTTAGTTATATGCACACACTCAATATTTTTTATTTATAAATACACACTCAATATTTTTTTGATGATTCCTCCATCATCGGCCGCACTAGCGGCACTGACGAAAGCGAATATTTCAAAGACCAAAATTAATTTTATAATTTTGAATATCAAAATCGTGAAAAAGTGTTGTATTAGATGGTATAATTACTGTAAGGTTTGAAAATGTTTAATTTCATATTTATGTGAATCTTTGGCCTCGTTTTGTATAATTATAGTTTGAAATTGTTTATTTCATATATGTATCAGGGAGCGTTTGGTTTTATACATTAGGATTGTTGTTTGTTGTTAGGTTTATTAATTTAAGTTACTTATTATGATGGTACCATCAATGAGTGGCAAAGTATATCAAACCTAAATACCATCAGCTTACATCATTTTTGAATATCTTTACCAAATGAAAGAGAGAAAGGTTATCAATCCTTAACTTTACTCGAATTAGAAAATGACCGTTACAAAATTTCACATGATTTTAGTGGGAAATGAAAACATCACAGTATGAAAAAGATGATAAGCATTCGTAAGTACAAGTCAAATAATTAAATTTTGTAACTATAAATAAAAGTAATGTATAATAAATCTTGTTCGCATGTTTTAATTCAATAAATTCAGAAATTACTGAATACCTTCCGAAATCTTAATCCCGGGCTTCCACCAACACGTTCCTCTTGTAAATCGACTGTATTTTAAACTTAGCTATCTTATTTACACCTGTTTTCTTGATGGACAATGATGCTTTGTGCAATATGTCATCATTTACTTATATAAATCTCATATTTATTATTTCCAGTTTTCATTTCAATTTATTTTATTTATTATGGTCAATTACCAATCTAATCCTAATAAACAATAGCCGTTGCGTGTTTACATTGCGTATTTATAGCTACAGTGTCACGCTTTCAGTATTGGAAACTGAAATATTATATGCTTTGGAAACAAGCTTTACTTTAATGCTTGCTTTTTTATTTCATTGTGGTTTTTGACTTGATAAATTTTTCTAATATCGCCATTTTTGACGAGCCGTGTATGCTTGGGAAATATAATTATTGAAGGCTGTCACGATGACTCAAGTTTTGGAAAATGTTTTATCGAATGTTGCCACGATAATTCTAACTTTGGGAATTTTTTATCGACTGTTGCCACGAAAATTCTAAATTTGGTTATTATTTTCCTCAATGTTGTCAGGATAATTCAAAAAAATTGCAAGAAGGGCCCTCATTGACGAAACCTGAGGCTCTGAGCATACTTCAGTGATCCCAATGCGCTTCGATATTACAAGAGATTAGAAACAACAATTTTATTATTTCCATCAGGATGAAGTTTATTTGCTGCCCCAGAAGCGCCGGAGAATACTAGAGAAAATAACTAATCATCCAAGTAGGAGGCAGCAGATTTGCTCAAATGTGCAACATGAGTTATACATGCATGCTTGTTTGTAAGTTCATCGTCGATGTGATTAATTACTTACGATGGATGAGGTAAATTCAATGTGTTGGTAGAAAATAAAGCGCTGCAATGATAACCGTATTAAGTTAAATGTCTTGTTTATTTAAAATGTTGAATTATATTTGAAATAAATGACTTGAAACAAGCATATAAAATCATAAAGTGTCGGAAATTTCTAAATTCAAATGAAAATAAACATATCAACGACGGCCCTAAGACAGATCCTTGAGGAACCCCACGAACTTTCTGGGATTGTTTCCGATCGTCTGATAACCAGAACTTGTTTGCGACGTCACGCCATGTTGGCGGCTACCCACATCAGTCTTACAAACGGTACCTCGTATTAGTGCCCCCTTTATCTGCCCGAGGGGGTAGGAATCGGTCTACTTGCCCCCTTTTCCCTCCGTGTGAGACCCTCGGAAGTGTGGGAAGGATGCCAACGGCGACACCCACACCCCACCACACAGCAACCAATTACGGCCTTTGGCACCAATTACGGCCTTTGGCATCAATTACGAGATAGCAGGTAAATGGTGAGCCGCTTTTTGCGGCCTGATTTTTCTGAAGCTTCGATAACATCAAATTACAGCGATAAGAAACTTGTTGGCTGCGCCAGCGAAGAGAAGGGCAACCACAAAGAAGAGGAGATAGTAGGGCTCGTAAAAAGAATGGCAATAAAAACAAGGCGTAGGATCCCACCGTATTATTTCACGTGCAGGTGGCACAGATGCAGTTAGTTCGCGATTGAAGTATCGGGTGGGAATTAGAATTTATCGAAGGAACAAGGTGTCTGGAAAACTTTGCACTCTTTGACTGTCCAACACTTGTGTAATAGTTTCTATTAATGTGGTGTTTATTGGCATAGATATAAGCCTGATGAGTTTGAACAAATGATAGAGCATTAAGCTATATGTCGTGAAAGAATGCTGAGTTACACTCGAAACCAAAAAAAAAAAAATCGTCCGGTAAAGGATGAGCACTTTGTTTAAAGCACCTTGTATTTGTATGTACAAGTGCTAATGAGCTAACGATCACACCTTTCAATGAAAACTTTTTTATTTACACTGTATTAATTAAGTAGTTTGTTAAAAACAGTTAAATCACTTACATTTGTGCTGTTATAGTTGCACTATAACACTCACTCGAATAACTCATAATAAACCTAGTTTTTTTATTCGCTAATCAGCGATAGTGACGTCAGTAGAGTCAAAGTATTAGCGAAATTAGTTAAGAGCTAGTCTAAGTGCGATATCACAGTTCTACGGCTAATTAAGTGGTTTGAGCGATAATAAATCTGAAGATAATGATGGTTAAATACTGGCAGGCCAATGATTAGTATTAGTTATGCCAGTTACGTTACGTATCCTTTTTACCTATCAAAAATTTTACTGAGTTACGCAAAACGTAAGACTGATACAAAAAATACTCCCTTATTTGCAACACATCCGAACCCATCCCTCCGGCACATCCCATCTCAACACATCACATCACCAGATGTCGGTGCACAAGATGTGCGAGTCACAGTCACATCACATCGAGACCTTCACATTTTTGCCGAACAGAAAAATAAAGTACTGAAGTAAAGTAATAAATAAAGATCCGTGGTGCGTAAGGCATTAAATGTTGAAATTTCAATTTCCATTTTGACGGAATGTTACATTTTTGTTGCTAAGAAAGTTGTACTCGTTGATGAAGGGGGAAAGGAACGGGCGAAATTAGCTGAAGCAGAAATGGGTGAAAACAGGAATGGGTGAGGTGGGTTAGTGCTGACATGGGTGAAATGAGCTCATGCTGAATTTGGGAAATGGACTAACACAGAAATGGGTCAAATGGGCTCATGCAGAAATGGTCTAAATAAGCTGAAACAGAAATGGGTGAAATGGGCTAATGCAGAAATGGAAAAAATTGTTAATGCCGAAATGGGCGCTACTTTTGCTTTAGTGCCCACGAGACGAGGCGCCGGCCTCGCGTCTCGCGAGACAGAGCGGCGGCGGAGGACTTACAGAGATAAAAGTTGAAGAAGGAAAAAGAGCACAACAATAAAGAGAGTAGGAAGGAGTAAAAAAGGATTAGATAAAGCAGGAAAAGCAGGATAGAAAAGAACTTTCCACTGCAGGGATCAATTATGCTTTGAAGTCACCATTATTACGTTTCACTACATCGATTAAAGTAAACTAATGGTATTGGTTTCTTTATTTTAATTACTATACTCAGTACTGTTATTTAGTGAGAAAAAGTTGACATGTTGATCCTCTTTTAGAGACCGTAACTATTTCAAGCAGTGATGCAAGTCGCAATTACTGCGATCTATTAAATTCCCTAATTGTCACACTTAATGAAAACGGTGAAAATGTGAAAATATAATTATTTCCTGGTTAGTCAAGTATTAGGTCAGAAATAATGAAGACTACTGGCAACTATGTATCAACAAAATTTGATGGAAATCCTTGAAAAATATCGATTTTGAGGGCAAAAATCGTTGAAACTTCCCAATTATCATGATGAAAATTTAAAAATTTGGTACTTAAGGAGTTGACGCAGCTGTAAATTGAGCGAGGGTTAGCTTTAAGTTATCAACTTTATAGTTATTCAGGTGAACATGATGAGAGCTTTAGGATTATTTGAGATATTCTTTTTGGTGTACCAGTTATTAGGCAAAAAATGACTAAATCCTGCTGATATTAACGAAAAAAATTATAATTTAAAATTTCAGTTATTGGGACAAAAAAAATATCAAACCCTGCCAATTTCAAGGGAAAAATTAATGTGAATTTACACTTATTGGGACAAAAATGGTAAAATCTTGTAAATTTAACCAAATAATTTTATGAAATTCACAGTTTCTGGGACAAAAATGATTAAATCCGGCCAAAAATTGGCTAAAAATGATAAACATTCACGGATTATCACAACGACACGCACACAAACACACTCACAGTGCAACGAATATCTCACGTACGTACGCGTGCCGGTAATTTCAACACACAGCCGCATATATCGTCAAATCAACCCACGCTCTTTTTATGCGCCCCGGTCGTCAGCGAGGGGGAGGGGGTGGGAGGGGGGGGGGGGGGGGAGTTGGGGAGGGGGATGAGTGAGGGGGTGAGAGGAGGGGGCAGGGGTCAGGCTATGCAGGGGTCAGCTGGCTACTGTGGAGCAGGTCAAACTGACCCTCCCTGTGCCCCCTCTTGCCCCCTCACTCCCTGCCTGTCCCCCTCTCCCCCTCGCAGCCCCGCAGGCTACGGATGGGCGCTGGTGCTCTTCCATGTGGGGATTTTGTGTTCCTTGTGGGGATTTTGTGTTCCCTTCGGGGATTTTGTGTTCCCTGCGGGGATTTAGTGTTCCCTGTGGGGATTTTGTGTTCCCTGTGGGGATTTTGTGTTCCCTGCGGGGATTTTGTGTTCCCTGTGGGGATTTTGTGTTCCCTGTGGTGATTTTGTGTTCCCTGCGGGGATTTTGTGTTCCCTGTAAGGATTTTGTGTTCCATGTGGGGATTTTGTGTTCCCTGCGGGGATTTTGTGTTCCTTGTGGGGATTTTGTGTTCCTTGTGGGGATTTTGTGTTCCCTGTGGGGATTTTTTGTTCCCTGTGCGGATTTTGTGTTCCTTGTGGGGATTTTGTGTTCCTTGAGGGGATTTTGTGTTTCCTGTGGGGATTTTGTGTTCCTTGTGGGGATTTTGAGTTCCTTGTGCGGATTTTGTGTTCCCTGTGGGGATTTTGTGTTCCTTGTGGGGATTTTGTGTTCCCTGTGGGGATTTTGTGTTCCCTGTGGAGATTTTGTGTTCCCTGTGCGGATTTTGTGTTCCTTGTGGGGATTTTGTGTTCCCTGTGGGGATGTTGTGTTCCCTGTGGGGATTTTGTGTTCCTTGTAGGGATTTTGTGTTCTTTGTGGGGATTTTGTGTTCCTTGTAGGGATTTTGTGTTCCCTGTGGGGATTTTGAGTTCCCTGTGGTTATTTTGTGTTCCCTGTGGGGATGTTGTGTTCCCTGTGGGGATTTTGTGTTCCCTGTGGGGATTTTGTGTTCCATGTGATGATTTTGAGTTCCCTGTGGGGATTTTGTGTTCCCTGTGGGGATTTTGTGTCCCCTGTGGGGATTTTGTGCACTACGTACAAATATTGCGTTAGTAATTACACAAGGATGTTTTGAAGGAGAGTTTGTAATTTTTTTAGAATGCAAAATGAATATTTTCAGTCATGTCCAGTACTGACATTATTGAACTCTCAATTCGTAGTGGGGGCTGTTTTTTCAATATATAACATTGTTCATTTTTAATGAAGAATATCTCTTGCTTGGCGATAACGCAAGTTTATTGAGAATTTAAAAACGAAGAATATATTCTAAAGTTTGACCAGCACTGAACGATATGTCTAGCTAGTTCCTTCCCATTGTGCATTTCCATCTAACGTATTATAGTCTCGTGAACTGTATGTGTCTTTTTTCAATTCGTATGTTTTTCAGCTGGTGATGGGATTGGTCTCGAAACGTTCCAAAAATGCTTAGAATTTTATCCTTTGCTTTTAAATATTTTTTTTTTATCTTTGTGATATTATTTTATATTTTTTAGACCTCCGCTTGTGACCCCGTCTAATTGATCAGATATTTTCATGAGTTTGCGTAAATTGGCTCCTCAGTTTTGCGGTTTGGCCAGAGGCGGGAATTTTGGCTTCACAGAATTTGTGGGGGTTGAAAATACCTGGTGTGAGTTCAAATATTTGGGGGTTGAAAATACCTGGTGTGAGTTCAAATATTGTGGGGGTTGAAATATTGTGGGGGTTGAAATATTGTGGGGGTTGAAATATTGTGGGGGTTGAAATTGTGGGGGTTGAAAATACCTGGTGTCAGTTGAAATATTCTCAATATTAAGTTAACAGCGATAAGTTTGAGGCATATTTCTTAAGCTCACAGTACACAATATTATGTATTGTTTAATATTAAATTCCATGTAAATCCTTGAATCATATGCGTCGTGTGAAGGAATTCCATATAATCTCATTTAATGTTATATTGATCCTAAGTTATCATACGCCCTGTGTAGTGTTAATGCAATTCTATATAAATCCATAAAACGTTATACAAAGGAAAATCGATTTTGCGAAGCAAATTCACAATGAAAGAAATAGAGAAGAAGTACTTTAAAAACATTTACTCTGAACGTTTCGAGCCTAAGCTCATTCTCAACAAAAAGTCTGCAAATAATATAACAAACAAGTTAGTACACCCAAAAATTACAGAAGCGCAGAATATAAGCACAATAAAAACAAACAAACAAAAATAATAATAATTTATCGGTTGACTATTTTCAGAGGGTATGCACTCTGCATTTCGTTGAGGGAAGGTTTAAGTTTATGAATGAATAATGACTCTAAAATACGTAGGTCTAAGCTGGCGGTACAAGTATCTAATATTTTAAATTTGCTAATGTCAATTATCTGTTCACAGGAATTATTACTACAATGTTGTCTGATGCTAGAATGACTAGGAGAGGTAAGCAAGCGACCTGTTCGAGGACATGCATGTTCAGCAACCCTACAAACATTCTCCGGGTTAGGTCTAAGTTTCTTTAGTTTCTGCTGCACGAGATTCAAACTGAATAGCATCTCCACCCTTATTACTCGTGCCTATAATATTTGTTCAAATTACACTGACCTCCATAAGGAATTTACTTTTTTGTAGTCTTATTTTACAGCTAAGGGTTATCCACATTCTGTTATTTTTCGTGCCATTAATAAATTCCTGAACAGTAAATTTATTCCGAAATCTCGTCTTCAAGCTCTAAACTTTAGTTATTGTGTGTTGCCATATTTTGGATATCAATCGGAAAAGTTGAGAAAAGATCTTTTAATGCTTTTGACTAAATTTTTCACAGACATTTTCTTTCGTATTATTTTAGTGAAAAAGCGTACCATTGGATCATTTTTTAGATTTAAAGATGTGCTCCCGACCGGCATGCGATCTTCCCTCGTCTATAATTTCAGTTGTGCGCATTGCGCATCGCAGTATGTGGGTTCCACCCACCGTGCACTTTACGTCAGGGTTGCTGAACATGCAGGTCGGAGTCATCGAACAGGTCGCTTGCTTACCTCTCCTAGTTTTTATTGTGATTATATTCTGCGCTTCTGTAATTTTTGGGTGTACTAACTTGTTTATTATATTATTTGCAGACTTTTTGTTGAGAATGAGCTTAGGCTCGAAACGTTCAGAGTAAATGTTTTTAAAGTACTTCTTCTCTATTTCTTTCAACGTTATACAAAGGTATGAGTTTTGTTATCATTCCTTCATGATATCTAAGTAGTATTAAATCCTTTTTTATTATAGACCCTTTAATATTATCAATCTACGTAGCATTAACACTTTGACTGCGACAGGCAAAAATGAAATTAAACAGGCACCTAAAATTTAGAATAAATTGTGGTGAGCAATGTTGGAAATAGCAAACACGATCGTGCCTTCATTTAGTTTCCATTATGTATTTATGAAAACTGAGTTTGTGACTACTGGGCGGTGGGCAGCATTGTGAAAATCCCCTCCGTGTACCACCGGTGGCTCACGTCGCGGTCAGAGTGTTAAGTCTTTTGTTTTATTCCCAGTCTAATTATTTCATCAAGGCATGTATGTTTTTCGCCGCCCAAGCGAATAATCGTTTGGGCGGTTAAAAACATGCATGCAGGCGGCGAAAAAGTTGGACTAGATTAAACTCTATTTTATTTTATGTAACCCCCTTCTTTCAGCTCCCCCTTTGCCCTTCATGCCAAGAGGGTCCCCATGTCACCCCTTGTGGGGGTTGTACTTCCCCCCTCCCCCCCTCTCCCTCCCCACTCGAGATGGCCCCCCCCCCATTTCCGGTGAAAGTGGAGCTTGGCTAAACGGGGGCCGTTATCGCTTAATTGGCCGGCCAGGCGAGTGGGCGAAATGTGCTCTTGCAGAAATGAGCTCTTGCAGAAATGGGCGAAATGTGCTCTTGCAGAAATGAGCTCTTGCAGAAATGGGCGAAATGTGCTCTTGCAGAAATGAGCTCTTGCAGAAATGGGCGAAATGTGCTCTTGCAGAAATGAGCTCTTGCAGAAATGGGCGAAATGTGCTCTTGCAGAAATGAGCTCTTGCAGAAATGGGCGAAATGTGCTCTTGCAGAAATGAGCTCTTGCAGAAATGGGCGAAATGTGCTCTTGCAGAAATGAGCTCTTGCAGAAATGGGCGAAATGTGCTCTTGCAGAA
Organism: Morinoia aosen; assembly: GCA_030386875.1. NCBI lineage: Eukaryota > Metazoa > Arthropoda > Malacostraca > Amphipoda > Talitridae > Morinoia > Morinoia aosen. Next base: position 38,401,533 of record CM059557.1, on the reverse strand, counting down.
ATGAGCTCTTGCAGAAATGGGCGAAATGTGCTCTTGCAGAAATGAGCTCTTGCAGAAATGGGCGAAATGTGCTCTTGCAGAAATGAGCTCTTGCAGAAATGGGCAAAATGTGCTCTTGCAGAAATGAGCTCTTGCAGAAATGGGCGAAATGAGCTCTTGCAGAAATGAGCCGCTGCCTCACACACCCTCACTAGACCATTATCGCGAAATATCATACCAACCAATCCATAACGGAAGCAATTATAATTATTAATTTACATTATTCTCATTTATGCTAATATTATTCATGGATAAATTTACTAGTGTCCCCAGCTAACATTTATTTTATTTATATTCCAATTTTACGGTAATTATTCATTTGCGCTTTTTATTTACGCCGCCATTAGTCATCTTTAAATTTACCATTGTCCCCAGCTAACACCTACTTTATTTATATCGTATCTATACACTAATTATTCACTTGCATTGTTATATTCATACTACCGTTATCCATCACTAAATTTACTATTGTCCCGGGATAAATAAAATTTATGCATATTCTAACATTCCCTAATCATTCATTTGCATTATCTTTATTCATATTACTGTTACTTATCATCATATTTACTATTGTTCTCAGGTAGTTTGTATTTTATTTGTAATGTATCTCTACATTAATTATTCACTTACATTTTATTTTATTTTATTTACATTCCATTTTAATGTGGTAACATTTCCGTACCGCTTGTTGTGGTGCAACTGAGGGGGGACGGAACGGGAGAGCTGGGAAACTTTTTTTCTGTAGTGGAACTTATCCTGAAATTTTGCACCACTTCCGACGTCGTAACGATGGAAGTTTGAAGGTTCGCTGGCTGCGAAAGTTCGTCTGTTAACTTGGCCACGCTAAGCTAGGTTTTCTTTCTGGCAGCAGTTTTCTAGTTTGAGGTTTTTAGGGATTTTCTGGGACTTCTGCCTCGAAAAACATGGATTTTTGCCTTGAAAACGAGGGATATTTCCTTGAAAAACTAAAATTTTTCACCAGGAAAAACTGGGATTTTGTTTTTGAAAACTTGGCATTTCACCTTAGAAATTCGGGATTTTCACCTAGAAAAACTGGGATTTTGGCTTCGAGAAATTGGGATTTTTGCCTTGAAACATCGGGATTCCTGATTTGTAAAACACAATTTCTGCCTCCAAAAACCGGGACTTTGACTTCAAAAACAGGAATTTTCACCCTGAATATGACGCGTCACGCTGCCAAGGAGACAGACAAACTTGCGCTGCACGATGTACCGCTGCAGTGGCAAAAAATTTTTTAGAATAACGTCATTAAGTTCGGACGCACGCACTCCGTCTTGGATCACTATCTTGTTGGCATCGAAGTTCCCAAAACTTCACCGCTTCGGCAAAAAACAAAAATATCTTCCCAATCACCATCACAAAATTAGAAACAAAGAAAAATTAATCACCACATTGAATATCATTACAATTATTTATGATAATCAATTTCTTAAATACACTCAATATTGAAAAAAAAACAGAAAATTTGACGGCTCACTGGAAACAAAAGGAGTACGCCCATATTAAACAAAGAAAACCTAATCACAATAGTGACCATCATTGGAATAACTATCACGTCATTTATTTATGAGAAATAATTAATTTAATGAAATCAATATCAAAACCAATCATTACTATAGTCATGACAACCAATAAATATAATGATCTCAAAATCAGAAATAATCAGTAAATCATTACGATGGTCATAACAGCAAATTACTTAGACAAACTCAATATAAAAACAACCATTACCTGTAATCATCACAACCAATAAATTAACCAAACTCAATTATACATATATATATATATAAAATAAAAATTAAAAAAAACAGAAAAACAGAGAATTTAACACCTCAACGAACACATCACAACCAATACATTAACCAAACTCACTAATATACAAAAAATTCACCTCAATAAAGTCAGGTTAAATAAGGCATTTAGAGCGCACGCAGCAGCCAGTACATGATGAGAGCAGAAAACGTCCTGCGCTGTAAGATTTATTCGCCTTATGTTTATTGGGCCATAAAGCGGTGCATGATTGGTGTGAGGACCAGGCTGGTGTATATATACTTCCGGGCCTGCAGCGGTGGTGGTGGTGACTAGTGATGGTGGTGCTAGTGGTGACTAGTGCTGGTGGTGCTAGTTGCGGCTGGTGACTAGTGCTGGTTGTGGTGCTAGTTGTGGCTGGTGACTAGTGCTGGTGGTGGTGCTAGTTGTGGCTGGTGACTAGTGCTGGTGGTGGTGCTAGTTGTGGCTGGTGACTAGTGATGGTGGTGCTAATGGTGACTAGTGCTGGTGGTGCTAGTTGCGGCTGGTGACTAGTGCTGGTGGTGGTGCTAGTTGTGGCTGGTGACTAGTGATGGTGGTGCTAGTGGTGACTAGTGCTGGTGGTGCTAGTTGCGGCTGGTGACTAGTGCTGGTGGTGGTGCTAGTTGTGGCTGGTGACTAGTGCTGGTGGTGGTGCTAGTTGTGGCTGGTGACTAGTGCTGGTGGTGGTGCTAGTTGTGGCTGGTGACTAGTGCTGGTGGTGGTGCTAGTTGTGGCTGGTGACTAGTGCTGGTGGTGGTGCTAGTTGTGGCTGGTGACTAGTGCTGGTGGTGGTGCTAGTTGTGGCTGGTGACTAGTGATGGTGGTGCTAATGGTGACTAGTGCTGGTGGTGCTAGTTGTGGCTGGTGACTAGTGCTGGTGGTGGTGCTAGTTGTGGCTGGTGACTAGTGCTGGTGGTGGTGCTAGTTGTGGCTGGTGACTAGTGCTGGTGGTGCTAGTTGTGGCTGGTGACTAGTGCTGGTGGTGCTAGTTGTGGCTGGTGACTAGTGATGGTGGTGCTAGTTGTGGCTGGTGACTAGTGCTGGTGGTGCTAGTTGTGGCTGGTGACTAGTGCAGGTGGTGCTAGTTGTGGCTGGTGACTAGTGCTGGTGGTGCTAGTTGTGGCTGGTGACTAGTGCTGGTGGTGCTAGTTGTGGCTGGTGACTAGTGATGGTGGTGCTAATGGTGACTAGTGCTGGTGGTGCTAGTTGTGGCTGGTGACTAGTGCTGGTGGTGCTAGTTGTGGCTGGTAACTAGTGCTGGTGGTGCTAGCTGTGGCTGGTGACTAGTGCTGGTGGTGGTGCTAGTTGTGGCTGGTGACTAGTGCTGGTGGTGGTGCTAGTTGTGGCTGGTGACTAGTGCTGGTGGTGCTAGTTGTGGCTGGTGACTAGTGCAGGTGGTGCTAGTTGTGGCTGGTGACTAGTGCTGGTGGTGGTGCTAGCTGTGGCTGGTGACTAGGGCTGGTGGTGGTGCTAGTTGTGGCTGGTGACTAGTGCTGGTGGTGGTGATAGTTGTGGCTGGTGACTAGTGCTGGTGGTGGTGCTAGTTGTGGCTGGTGACTAGTGCTGGTGGTGGTGCTAGTTGTGGCTGGTGACTAGTGCTGGTGGTGGTGCTAGTTGTGGCTGGTGACTAGTGCTGGTGGTGGTGCTAGTTGTGGCTGGTGACAAGTGCTGGTGGTGGTGCTAGTTGTGGCTGGTGACTAGTGCTGGTGGTGGTGCTAGTTGTGGCTGGTGACTAGTGCTGGTGGTGGTGCTAGCTGTGGCTGGTGACTAGTGCTGGTGGTGGTGCTAGTTGGGGCTGGTGACTAGTGCTGGTGGTGGTGCTAGTTGTGGCTGGTGACTAGTGCTGGTGGTGCTAGTTGTGGCTGGTGACTAGTGAGCTGGTGGTGGTGCTAGCTGTGGCTGGTGACTAGTGCTGGTGGTGGTGCTAGTTGTGGCTGGTGACTAGTGCTGGTGGTGGTGCTAGCTGTGGCTGGTGACTAGTGCTGGTGGTGCTAGTTGTGGCTGGTGACTAGTGCTGGTGGTGGTGCTAGCTGTGGCTGGTGACTAGTGCTGGTGGTGGTGCTAGTTGTGGCTGGTGACTAGTGCTGGTGGTGGTGCTAGCTGTGGCTGGTGACTAGTGCTGGTGGTGCTAGTTGTGGCTGGTGACTAGTGCTGGTGGTGGTGCTAGCTGTGGCTGGTGACTAGTGCTGGTGGTGGTGCTAGCTGTGGCTGGTGACTAGTGCTGGTGGTGGTGCTAGTTGTGGCTGGTGACTAGTGCTGGTGGTGGTGCTAGCTGTGGCTGGTGACTAGTGCTGGTGGTGCTAGTTGTGGCTGGTGACTTGTGCTGGTGGTGGTGCTAGTTGTGGCTGGTGACTAGTGCTGGTGGTGGTGCTAGTTGTGGCTGGTGACTAGTGCTGGTGGTGCTAGTTGTGGCTGGTGACTAGTGCTGGTGCTGATGCTAGTTCTAACTAGTGTGACACTAGTTGTGACAAGTCTATTGTACATCAACAAGTTTCGATTTCTGTTGATATTCTTGTATAAATTAGCGCCCAGAATTTCAATGAATTAAAATAAATTATAAATTAGCGCCAATTTATGGTAGTTTCCAGAAAGGCCTTTCTGAAAAATGTCACCACAATTTTGGCTCCCCATTTGTGACGGTCTAAAATATAAAGGGTTCTATCCTTTGTATGGAGTTCTCGAATCATCCGACGCTACATACTCTTAAGGGTTCTATCTTTTTATGAAGATCTAAAATGTCGATGTGTTTCATATTTTTGAACCCCTAAAGTCACAGGGCTCAACTTCTTGTCTGTGGGATTTAAACCCTTGGTGTGGGGTTCCAAAGTGGAGGGTTTCAACCCTGTTTTGTTGGGTTCTAAATTCATGAGGTTCAACCCTGTACTCTGAGGTTCTACAGTCGAGGGTTCAACCACTTTCTGGGGGTTTCGAAGTCGAGAGTTTCAACCGCATTTTGCAAATTGATAAAATTCTAAACCAAGCAAATTTCGACGTAGGTGTTAAAAGAAATCTCTCAATCTCCTTAATTCCACCGCAAATACACGCCCGGAGGCACTTGTTCTTTTTACAACAACAGCAACGCATCGACAAAATAACAACAACACATCAGCAAAATAGCAGCAACGCATCGACAAAATAACAACAACACATCAGCAAAATAGCAGCAACGCATCGACAAAATAACAACAACACATCGACAAAATAACAGCAACACATCAGCAAAATAGCAGCAACGCATCGACAAAATAACAACAACACATCGACAAAATAACAGCAACACATCAGCAAAATAGCAGCAACGCATCGACAAAATAACAGCAACACGTCAGCAAAACAGCAATATGTCGGCAATCAAGTGCTGAAATTCATCTTTTTTTCAGGCCATAGCCGCCAATTGTGCGGGCTTCTACAGTCCGACTTCTTCTGTGGCGGACGAGAAAAAGAATGGGAACGGTTGGTGGTGATTGTGGTGGTGATTGTGGTGGTGAAGGGTTGTGGTGGTGAGGGGTTGCGGTGGTGATTGTGGTGTTGAGGGGCTGTGGTGGTGAGGGGTTGTGGTGGTGATTGTGGTGGTGAGGGGCTGTGATGGTGATTGTGGTGGTGAAGGGTTGTGGTGGTGAGGGGTTGCGGTGGTGATTGTGGTGTTGAGGGGCTGTGGTGGTGAGGGGTTGTGGTGGTGATTGTGGTGGTGAGGGGCTGTGGTGGTGATTGTGGTGGTGAGGGGCTGTGGTGGTGAGGGGTTGTGGTGGTGATTGTGGTGGTGAGGGGTTGTGGTGGTGAGGGGCTGTGGTGGTGATTGTGGTGGTGAGGGGCTGTGGTGGTGATTGTGGTGGTGAGGGGCTGTGGTGGTGATTGTGGTGGTGAGGGGCTGTGGTGGTGAGGGGTTGTGGTGGTGATTGTGGTAATGAGGGGTTGTGGTGGTGAGGGGCTGTGGTGGTGATTGTGGTGGTGAGAGGTTGTGGTGGTGAGGGGCTGTGGTGGTGAGGGGTTGTGGTCGTGATTGTGGTGGTGAGGGGCTGTGGTGGTGAGGGGTTGTGGTGGTGATTGTGGTGGTGAGGGATTGTGGTGGTGAGGGGTTGTGGTGGTGATGAGCTGTGGTGGTGATTGTGGTGGTGAGGGGTTGTGGTGGTGAGGGGTTGTGGTGGTGAGGGGTTGTGGTGGTGATTGTGGTGGTGAGGGTCTGTGGTGGTGAGGGGTTGTGGTGGTGATTGAGGTGGTGAGGGGCTGTGGTGGTGAGGGGTTGTGGTGGTGATTGTGGTGGTGAGGGGTTGTGGTGGTGAGGGGCTGTGATGGTGATTGTGGTGGTGAAGGGTTGTGGTGGTGAGGGGTTGCGGTGGTGATTGTGGTGGTGAGGGGCTGTGGTGGTGAGGGGTTGTGGTGGTGATTGTGGTGGTGAGGGGCTGTGGTGGTGAGGGGTTGTGGTGGTGATTGTGATGGTGAGGGGTTGTGGTGGTGAGGGGCTGTGGTGGCGAGGGGTTGTGGTGGTGATTGTGGTGGTGAGGGGCTGTGGTTGTGAGGGGTTGTGGGGGTGAGGGGCTGTGGTGGTGAGGGGTTGTGGTGGTGATTTTGGTGGTAAGGGGCTGTGGTGGTGAGGGTTTGTGGTGATGAGGGTTTGTGGTGATGAGGGGTTGTGATGGTGAGGGGCTGTGGTGGTGAGGGGTTGTGGTGGTGAGGGGTTGTGATGGTGAGGGGTTGTGGTGGTGAGGGGTTGTGGTGGTGATTTTGGTGGTAAGGGGCTGTGGTGGTGAGGGGTTGTGGTGGTGAGGGGTTGTGGTGGTGAGGGGTTGTGGTGGTGAGGGGCTGTGGTGGTGAGGGCTTGTGGCGGTGATTTTGGTGGTAAGGGGCTATGGTGGTAAGGGGCTGTGGTGGTGAGGGGTTGTGATGGTGAGGGGTTGTGGTGGTGAGGGGCTGTGGTGGTGAGGGGTTGTGGTGGTGAGGGGCTGTGGTGGTAAGGGGTTGTGGTGGTGATTTTGGTGGTAAGGGGCTGTGGTGGTGAGGGGTTGTGGTGGTGAGGGGTTGTGGTGGTAAGGGGCTGTGGTGGTGAGGGTTTGTGGTGATGAGGGGTTGTGATGGTGAGGGGCTGTGGTGGTGAGGGGTTGTGGTGGTGAGGGGTTGTGGTGGTGAGGGGCTGTGGTGGTGAGGGGTTGTGGTGGTGAGGGGTTGTGGTGGTGAGGGGCTGTGGTGGTGAGGGCTGTGTTGTGGAGGGGCTGTGGTGGTGAGGGGTTGTGGTGATGAGGGGTTGTGATGGTGAGGGGCTGTGGTGGTGAGGGGCTGTGGTGGTGAGGGGTTGTGGTGGTGAGGGGCTGTGGTGGTGAGGGGTTGTGGTGGTGAGGGGTTGTGGTGGTGAGGGGCTGTGTTGTGGAGGGGCTGTGGTGGTGAGGGGCTGTGGTGGTGAGGGGTTGTGGTGGTGAGGGGCTGTGGTGGTGAGGGGTTGTGGTGGTGAGGGGTTGTGGTGGTGAGGGGTTGTGGTGGTGAGGGGCTGTGTTGTGGAGGGGCTGTGGTGGTGAGGGGTTGTGGTGGTGAGGGCTGTGTTGTGGAGGGGCTGTGGTGGTGAGGGGTTGTGGTGGTGAGGGGTTGTGGTGGTGAGGGGCTGTGTTGTGGAGGGGCTGTGGTGGTGAGGGGTTGGGGTGGTGAGGGGTTGTGGTGGTGAGGGGTTGTGGTGGTGAGGGGCTGTGGTGGTGAGGGGCTGTGTTGTGGAGGGGCTGTGGTGGTGAGGGGTTGGGGTGGTGAGGGGTTGTGGTGGTGAGGGGTTGTGGTGGTGAGGGGCTGTGGTGGTGAGGGCTGTGTTGTGGAGGGGCTGTGGTGGTGAGGGGCTGTGGTGGTGAGGGGTTGTGGTGGTGAGAGGCGGAGTAATTATCGTGTAGCATAGATATGAGGGTAACATGTCAGTAACATGTCTGTAACACGTTCGTAACACGCTCGATGAAGGAGAGAGAGAGAGAGAGAAGAAAAAGTAAGAAGCAGAAGGAAAAGACAAAAGAAAGACGAGGTGCGCGATAAAGTGCGAGGGAAAGAACGGGAAAAATGATAATATAATAGAAGAACAAAAAATAAGGGAGCGAGTAGCAGGCACAGAAGCAGGAAAATGAAAAATAGAAAGAAGGTAAAAAGAGATGAAGTGAGAAAGGAAGAGCGTGCAAGGAATAGAGAAACGAATAGAGTGAGAAAGTAAAAAGAACCAGACAGAGAAAAAGAAGAAAAAAGTGAACAGGATGGAACAATGGCATGGAGAGAAAGAATGGACAGTAAAAAGATAGAGAGAAAACGGGAGACAGAAAAATAGATAAATAAATATATAAGTAAATATATAAACAAATAAGGAAATAAATGAAGAAAAAAGCACAGAGAGCGTGCAGAAAAGAAAGAGAAGGCGAAAGGGGATGAGAAGAAGAGAAAGAGAAAGAAGAAGGGAGTGAGAAGAAGAGAGAGAAGGAAGAAGGGGGTGAGAAGAAGAGAGAGAAGGAAGAAGGGGGTGAGAAGAAGAGAGAGAAGAAAGAAGGGGGTGAGAAGAAGAGAGAGAAGAAAGAAGGGGGTGAGAAGAAGAGAGAGAAGAAAGAAGGGGGTGAGAAGAAGAGAGAGAAGAAAGAAGGGAGTGAGAAGAAGAGAGAGAAGGAAGAAGGGGGTGAGAAGAAGAGAGAGAAGGAAGAAGGGGGTGAGAAGAAGAGAGAGAAGGAAGAAGGGGGTGAGAAGAAGAGAGAGAAGAAAGAAGGGGGTGAGAAGAAGAGAGAGAAGAAAGAAGGGGGTGAGAAGAAGAGAGAGAAGAAAGAAGGGAGTGAGAAGAAGAGAAAGAAGGAAGAAGGGGGTGAGAAGAAGAGAGAGAAGGAAGAAGGGGGTGAGAAGAAGAGAGAGAAGGAAGAAGGGGTGAGAAGAAGAGAGAGAAGGAAGAAGGGAGTGAGTAGAAGAGAGAGAAGGAAGAAGGGGGTGAGAAGAAGAGAGAGAAGGAAGAAGGGGGTGAGAAGAAGAGAGAGAAGGAAGAAGGGGGTGAGAAGAAGAGAGAGAAGAAAGAAGGGGGTGAGAAGAAGAGAGAGAAGAAAGAAGGGGGTGAGAAGAAGAGAGAGAAGGAAGAAGGGAGTGAGAAGAAGAGAGAGAAGGAAGAAGGGGTGAGAAGAAGAGAGAGAAGGAAGAAGGGAGTGAGTAGAAGAGAGAGAAGGAAGAAGGGAGTGAGAAGAAGAGAGAGAAGGAAGAAGGGGGTGAGAAGAAGAGAGAGAAGAAAGAAGGGGGTGAGAAGAAGAGAGAGAAGGAAGAAGGGAGTGAGAAGAAGAGAGAGAAGGAAGAAGGGGTGAGAAGAAGAGAGAGAAGGAAGAAGGGAGTGAGTAGAAGAGAGAGAAGGAAGAAGGGAGTGAGAAGAAGAGAAAGAAGGAAGAAGGGGGTGAGAAGAAGAGAGAGAAGAAAGAAGGGGGTGAGAAGAAGAGAGAGAAGGAAGAAGGGAGTGAGAAGAAGAGAGAGAAGGAAGAAGGGGTGAGAAGAAGAGAGAGAAGGAAGAAGGGGTGAGAAGAAGAGAGAGAAGGAAGAAGGGAGTGAGTAGAAGAGAGAGAAGGAAGAAGGGAGTGAGAAGAAGAGAAAGAAGGAAGAAGGGGGTGAGAAGAAGAGAGAGAAGAAAGAAGGGGGTGAGAAGAAGAGAGGGAAGGAAGAAGGGGTGAGAAGAAGAGAGAGAAGGAAGAAGGGGTGAGAAGAAGAGAGAGAAGGAAGATGGGAGTGAGAAGAAGAGAGAGAAGGAAGAAGGAGGTGAGAAGAAGAAAGAGAAGGAAGAAGAGGGTGAGAATAAGAGAGAGAAGAAAGAAGGGGGTGAGAAGAAGAGAGAGAAGGAAGAAGGGGGTGAGAAGAAGAGAGAGAAGGAAGAAGGGAGTGAGAAGAAGAGAGAGAAGGAAGATGGGAGTGAGAAGAAGAGAGAGAAGGAAGAAGGGAGTGAGAAGAAGAGAGAGAAGGAAGAAGGGGTGAGAAAAAGAGAGAGAAGGAAGAAGGGGCTGAGAAGAAGAGAGAGAAGGAAGATGGGAGTGAGAAGAAGAGAGAGAAGGAATAAGGGAGTGAGAAGAAGAGAAATAAAGAAGAAGGGGTGAGAAGAAGAGAGAGAAGGAAGATGGGAGTGAGAAGAAGAGAGAGAAGGAAGAAGGGGGTGAGAAGAAGAGAGAGAAGGAAGAAGGGGGTGAGAAGAAGAGAGAGAAGGAAGAAGGGGTGAGAAGAAGAGAGAGAAGGAAGATGGGAGTGAGAAGAAGAGAGAGAAGGAAGAAGGGGTGAGAAGAAGAGAGAGAAGGAAGAAGGGGTGAGAAGAAGAGAGAGAAGGAAGATGGGAGTGAGAAGAAGAGAAAGAAGGAAGAAGGGGTGAGAAGAAGAGAGAGAAGGAAGAAGGGGTGAGAAGAAGAAAGAGAAGGAAGAAGGGGTGAGAAGAAGAGAGAGAAGGAAGATGGGAGTGAGAAGAAGAGAGAGAAGGAAGAAGGGGGTGAGAAGAAGAGAGAGAAGGAAGAAGGGGGTGAGAAGAAGAGAGAGAAGGAAGAAGGGGGTGAGAAGAAGAGAGAGAAGGAAGAAGGAGGTGAGAAGAAGAAAGAGAAGGAAGAAGGGGGTGAGAAGAAGAGAGAGAAGGAAGATGGGAGTGAGAAGAAGAGAGAGAAGGAAGAAGGGGGTGAGAAGAAGAGAGAGAAGGAAGATGGGAGTGAGAAGAAGAGAGAGAAGGAAGAAGGGGGTGAGAAGAAGAGAGAGAAGGAAGATGGGAGTGAGAAGAAGAAAGAGAAGGAAGAAGGGGGTGAGAAGAAGAGAGAGAAGGAAGATGGGAGTGAGAAGAAGAGAGAGAAGGAAGAAGGGGTGAGAAAAAGAGAGAGAAGGAAGAAGGGGCTGAGAAGAAGAGAGAGAAGGAAGATGGGAGTGAGAAGAAGAGAGAGAAGGAATAAGGGAGTGAGAAGAAGAGAAATAAAGAAGAAGGGGTGAGAAGAAGAGAGAGAAGGAAGATGGGAGTGAGAAGAAGAGAGAGAAGGAAGAAGGGGGTGAGAAGAAGAGAGAGAAGGAAGAAGGGGGTGAGAAGAAGAGAGAGAAGGAAGAAGGGGTGAGAAGAAGAGAGAGAAGGAAGATGGGAGTGAGAAGAAGAGAGAGAAGGAAGAAGGGGTGAGAAGAAGAGAGAGAAGGAAGAAGGGGTGAGAAGAAGAGAGAGAAGGAAGATGGGAGTGAGAAGAAGAGAAAGAAGGAAGAAGGGGTGAGAAGAAGAGAGAGAAGGAAGAAGGGGTGAGAAGAAGAAAGAGAAGGAAGAAGGGGTGAGAAGAAGAGAGAGAAGGAAGATGGGAGTGAGAAGAAGAGAGAGAAGGAAGAAGGGGGTGAGAAGAAGAGAGAGAAGGAAGAAGGGGGTGAGAAGAAGAGAGAGAAGGAAGAAGGGGGTGAGAAGAAGAGAGAGAAGGAAGAAGGAGGTGAGAAGAAGAAAGAGAAGGAAGAAGGGGGTGAGAAGAAGAGAGAGAAGGAAGATGGGAGTGAGAAGAAGAGAGAGAAGGAAGAAGGGGGTGAGAAGAAGAGAGAGAAGGAAGATGGGAGTGAGAAGAAGAGAGAGAAGGAAGAAGGGGGTGAGAAGAAGAGAGAGAAGGAAGATGGGAGTGAGAAGAAGAAAGAGAAGGAAGAAGGGGGTGAGAAGAAGAGAGAGAAGGAAGATGGGAGTGAGAAGAAGAGAGAGAAGGAAGAAGGGGGTGAGAAGAAGAGAGAGAAGGAAGATGGGAGTGAGAAGAAGAAAGAGAAGGAAGAAGGGGGTGAGAAGAAGAGAGAGAAGGAAGATGGGAGTGAGAAGAAGAGAGAGAAGGAAGAAGGGGGTGAGAAGAAGAGAGAGAAGGAAGATGGGAGTGAGAAGAAGAGAGAGAAGGAAGAAGGGGGTGAGAAGAAGAGAGAGAAGGAAGATGGGAGTGAGAAGAAGAGAGAGAAGGAAGAAGGGGGTGAGAAGAAGAGAGAGAAGGAAGAAGGAGGTGAGAAGAAGAAAGAGAAGGAAGAAGGGGGTGAGAAGAAGAGAGAGAAGGAAGAAGGGGGTGAGAAGAAGAGAGAGAAGGAAGAAGGAGGTGAGAAGAAGAAAGAGAAGGAAGAAGGGGGTGAGAAGAAGAAAGAGAAGGAAGAAGGGGGTGAGAAGAAGAGAGAGAAGGAAGAAGGAGGTGAGAAGAAGAAAGAGAAGGAAGAAGGGGGTGAGAAGAGGGGGCTGCTTTGCATGAGACACAAGCGCTGGGGGCAGTTTCTTGCAGAGGTTTTTATAACATAATTGTTGCAACAGGTCTACTTCCTGTGTGTGTGTGTGTGTGTGTGTGTGGTGTGGGAACTGCCGGCCTCTGCAGCTCTGTGTGGCTGTGTGGCTGTGTGGCTGTGTGGCTGTGTGTGTTGTGTGTGTTGTGGGGCTGTGTGGCTGTGTGTGTTTGTGTTGCTGTGTGGCTGTGTGTGTTGTGTGTGTTGTGTGGCTGTGTGGCTGTGTGGCTGTGTGTGTTTGTGTTGCTGTGTGGCTGTGTGTGTTGTGTGTGTTGTGTGGCTGTGTGGCTGTGTGGCTGTGTGTCTGTGTGTGTTAGTAGGGCTGTGTGGCTTTGTGGCTGTGGGGCTGTGTGGCTGTGTGAATGTGTGTGTTGTGTGTCTGTGTGGGTGGGTGGATATGTGTGTGGTGTGGCTGTGAGGATGTGTGGCTGTGGGGCTGTGTGGATGTGGTGCTGTGTGGCTGTGTGAATGTGTGTGTTGTGGGGCTGTGTGTGTTTGTGTGTTGTGTGGATGTGTGGCTATGTGGCTGTGAGGTTGTGTAATTGTGTAGGAACATGCGCGTAGGTGTGTGTGTGTGTGTGTAGATATGTGTTGGTTTGTGTAGGTGTGTGTTTGTAGGTGTGTGTGTAGGTGTGTAGATGTGCGTGTAGGTGTGCGTATGTGTGTGGGGGTGTTGTTGTGTAGGTGTGTATGTGTGTATGCACTAGACGCACATGTAGGCACTGTAATCACACGCAAGACCGAGGTTAGATAGGGCAAAAACCGGCCTATTTCCGGCCTAATTTTTTGCTGCACATTTGCCGCCATTTAATGCCCATTTGGAGTCTCTGGCGGCCCGGCCGAGCCTATTTAGGTTGCGCCGTAGGCTAATTTTTACAATTTTTACACGGGGGCAATTTTGATGCAATTTTGTACAGCAATTTAAGTTTTTCTAAACATAATAAACATATAGACATAATAAATGTATGATAAACACATTTTAAACACAATAAACGCATTTGGGTGGACATCATGCACTTTCTGAGGGTGTTATGGCCTATTATGCGTATTTATACATGAGCATTTATAACTATACAGTATATGTACAAATTTATAAGTGGGTGTATACGTATGTATATGTAGGTATATCCGTATATTCACATACATGTGTGTGTATACAACATATATCAATATGTATACGCATGTACCTATACAAACATACACACATACACAAAGATTGCAGAGTCTACTCACCAGCAGAGTCTACCAATCTAAGTGGCAATCAAGTCTTATCTACCTTACAATCCCGCTATTAAGACACCAATATTACAATCAGGACAGCAATCTAACAATGAAGATAATAGTCTAACAATCAAAGTCTAACAATCGAGACAGCATTGTGTTACAATGAAGACAACAATGCAACAATGAGGACACTTCAAGAGTTAGCAAGTCCCACACACGGCCACATTCTGTCTCATTCGCATCGCCGAACATTTGCCCCTCCGTCCACACTGCAGCATTTGTGATACCATTACAGCTCTGCCCTCCTCCCATCCCTCCTTATGTCCGGTGATCCCTCCTTTTTACCTCCAGCATCCCTCCTTCTTATCTCCAGCACCCCTCCTTATCTAAAGCATCCCTCCTTCTTATCTCCAGCACCCCTCCTTATCTAAAGCATCCCTCCTTCTTATCTCCAGCACCCCTCCTTATCTAAAGCATCCCTCCTTCTTATCTCCAGCACCCCCTCCTTATCTAAAGCATCCCTCCTTCTTATCTCCAGCACCCCTCCTTATCTAAAGCATCCCTCCTTCTTATCTCCAGCACCCCTCCTTATCTAAAGCATCCCTCCTTCTCATCTCCAGCACCCCTCCTTCTTATCTCCAGCACCCTTCCTTATCTCCGACATCCCTCCTCTTTACCTACTGCATCTCTCCTTCTTATCTCCAGCAAACCTTACCTACAGCATCCCTCCTTATCTCCAGCACCCCTCCTCCGTATCTCTGGTGTTCCCTCCTCTTTACCTCCAGCACCTCTCCTTCTTATCTACAGCACCCCTCCTTATCTCCAGCACCCCTCCTTCTTATCTCCAGCATCCCTCCTTCTTATCTCCAGCATCCCTCCTTCTTATCTCCAACCCCCCTCCTTATCTTTAACATCCCTCCACCATCCTTATTTCCAGAATTTCTCCCCTTCCTTATCTCCAGTGTCCGTCCTTATTCCTTCTTATCCTCGTTATCTCCAGCATCCCTCCTCCATTATCTCTTGTATTCCCCCTTATCTCCCTTATCTCTAATCTCCTTGCTTCTCCTTATCACCAGCATCCCTCCTTCTCATCCCCAATATTCCTAATTCCTTATCTTCATCATCCCTTCCCCTCCTTATCTCCAGCATCCCTCTCTTCGCATCTCCAGCATCCCTCCCCCACAAACCTCTCCTCCCCCTTCCCCGCGCCGGCGGGGCCAATACATAATAGCGTAATAAAGGGTTGCACCTCTAATGTTCCTTTCGTGAACACACGAGGCGTACAAATGATCGTGTCACGCGTGCCTGTGGTGGCTTTTGCGGTGAAGTGTGTCTTTAACACGCCCATAGTGGCTTCTGGGGTGGCAAGGCCCTTAATTTGGGATATAGGAGCATCTGTAGGCCCTTAAAGCCCTTAATTTGGGATATAGGAGCATCTGTAGGTCCTAAAAGCCCTTAATTTGGGATATAGAAGCATTTGTGGGCCCTTAAAGCCCTTAATTTGGGATATAGGAGCATCTGTAGGCCCTGAAAGCCCTTAATTTGGGACATAGGAGCATCTGTAGGTCCTAAAAGCCCTTAATTTGGGACATAGGAGCATCTGTAGGTCCTAAAAGCCCTTAATTTGGGATATAGGAGTATCTGTAGGCGCTAAAAGCCCTTAATTTGGGATATAGGAGTATCTGTAGGCCCTTAAAGCCCTTAATTTGGGATATAGGAGCATCTGTAGGCGCTAAAAGCCCTTAATTTGGGATATAGAAGCATCTGTAGGCCCTTAAAGCCCTTAATTTGGGATATAGGAGCATCTGTAGGCCCTTAAAGCCCTTAATTTGGGATATAGGAGCATCTGTAGGCCCTTAAAGCCCTTAATTTGGGATATAGGAGCATCTGTAGGCCCTTAAAGCCCTTAATTTGGGATATAGGAGTATCTGTAGGCGCTAAAAGCCCTTAATTTGGGATATAGGAGTATCTGTAGGCCCTTAAAGCCCTTAATTTGGGATATAGGAGCATCTGTAGGCGCTAAAAGCCCTTAATTTGGGATATAGAAGCATCTGTAGGCCCTTAAAGCCCTTAATTTGGGATATAGGAGCATCTGTAGGCCCTAAAAGCCTTTAATTTGGGATATAGAAGCATCTGTAGGCCCTTAAAGCCCTTAATTTGGGATATAGGAGCATCTGTAGGCGCTAAAAGCCCTTAATTTGGGATATAGAAGCATCTGTAGGCCCTTAAAGCCCTTAATTTGGGATATAGGAGTATCTGTAGGCGCTAAAAGCCCTTAATTTGGGATATAGGAGCATCTGTAGGCCCTTAAAGCCCTTAATTTGGGATATAGGAGCATCTGAAGGCCCTAAAAGCCCTTAATTTGGGATATAGAAGCATCTGTAGGCCCTTAAAACCCTTAATTTGGGATATAGGAGCATCTGTAGGCCCTAAAAGCCCTTAATTTGGGATATAGGAGTATCTGTAGGCGCTAAAAGCCCTTAATTTGGGATATAGGAGTATCTGTAGGCCCTAAAAGCCCTTAATTTAGGATATACGAGCATCTGTAGACCCTAAAACCCCTTAATTTAATACGTAAAGAGACCTTTAGGCCTACCTAAAAAATCTTCAAATTAGAAAATTTTGTATATTTGTTGAGAAAATTTTAATTAGAACAAAATATTTTACGTTAGCCGTAGCAGCATCTGAACACCCTAAACACCTGTAATATAAACAAAGAAGCTCTTAAACGTTCATTTAAACGTGTATGACTCTGTGTATCCTGCAGGTCTATAATATATATAATTATTGTCCTAGAAACGTTCACAGACTCCAAAATTTTGATGTATTGAGCACGCACATAATTTTGTGTGAATTTTCTGCACACTGCCTCGTACTCGCACATGTGTGCGTTGCGTAACGTACTCACATACATACATTACGTACATCCCTTATTTCCATATAATGCATATTTTTCTATGTAATATGCAGCTATATATATTTTATCGGGCTAATTCTTATATATTCACCACCTGCACACCAGCACCACCTGCACACCAGCACCACCTGCACACCAGCACCACCTGCACACCAGCACCACCTGCACACCAGCACCACCTGCACACCAGCACCACCTGCACACCAGCACCACCTGCACACCAGCACCGCCTGCACACCAGCACCACCTGCACACCAGCACCACCTGCACACCAGCACCACCTGCACACCAGCACCACCTGCACACCAGAACCACCTGCACACCAGCACCACCTGCACACCAGCACCCCCTGCACACCAGAACCACCTGCACACCAGCACCACCTGCACACCAGCACCACCTGCACACCAGCACCACCTGCACACCAGCACCACCTGCACACCAGAACCACCTGCACACCAGCACCACCTGCACACCAGCACCACCTGCACACCAGCACCAGCTGCACACCAGCACCACCTGCACACCAGCACCACCTGCACACCAGCACCACCTGCACACTAGCACCACCTGCACACCAGCACCACCTGCACACCAGCACCACCTGCACCCCAGCACCACCTGCACACCAGCACCACCTGCACACCAGCACCACCTGCACACCAGCACCACCTGCACACCAGCACCGCCTGCACACCAGCACCACCTGCACACCAGCACCACCTGCACACCAGCACCACCTGCACACCAGCACCACCTGCACACCAGCACCACCTGCACACCAGCACCACCTGCACACCAGCACCACCTGCACACCAGCACCACCTGCACACCAGCACCACCTGCACACCAGCACCACCTGCACACCAGCACCGTCTGCACACCAGCACCACCTGCACACCAGCACCACCTGCACACCAGCACCACCTGCACACCAGCACCACCTGCACACCAGCACCACCTGCACACCAGCACCACCTGCACACCAGCACCACCTGCACACCAGCACCACCTGCACCCCAGCACCACCTGCACACCAGCACCACCTGCACACCAGCACCACCTGCACACCAGCACCACCTGCACACCAGCACCACCTGCACACCAGCACCACCTGCACACCAGCACCACCTGCACACCAGAACCACCTGCACACCAGCACCACCTGCACACCAGCACCACCTGCACACCAGCACCACCTGCACACCAGCACCACCTGCCCACCAGCACCACCTGCACACCAGCACCACCTGCACACCAGCACCACCAGCACACCAGCACCACCTGCACACCAGCACCACCTGCACACCAGCACCACCTGCACACCAGCACCACCTGCACACCAGAACCACCTGCACACCAGCACCACCTGCACACCAGCACCACCTGCACACCAGCACCACCTGCACACCAGCACCACCTGCACACCAGAACCACCTGCACACCAGCACCACCTGCACACCAGCACCACCTGCACACCAGAACCACCTGCGCACCAGCACCACCTGCACACCAGCACCACCTGCACACCAACACCACCTGCACACCAGCACCACCTGCACACCAGCACCACCTGCACACCAGCACCACCTGCACACCAGCACCACCTGCACACCAGCACCACCTGCACACCAGCACCACCTGCACACCAGCACCACCTGCACACCAGCACCGCCTGCACACCAGCACCACCTGCACACCAGCACCACCTGCACACCAGCACCGCCTGCACACCAGCACCACCTGCACACCAGCACCACCTGCACACCAGCACCACCTGCACACCAGCACCACCTGCACACCAGCACCACCTGCACACCAGCACCACCTGCACACCAGCACCACCTGCACACAAGCACCACCTGCACACCAGCACCACCTGCACACAAGCACCACCTGCACACCAGCACCACCTGCACACCAGCACCACCTGCACACCAGCACCACCTGCACACCAGCACCACCTGCACACCAGCACCACCTGCACACAAGCACCACCTGCACACCAGCACCACCTGCACACAAGCACCACCTGCACACCAGCACCACCTGCACACCAGAACCACCTGCACACACAATCGGGTTCTAAAATGAAAATAACTTTAAACGAAAATATTTGCAAATCTACCGCCATCTACCGAGCTCTGTTCCACTGTACACTTGTCCAGTAGATACGGGGGTAGAGATGGTAGAATTGTAGACGGTAGTTTTGTGGTAGATTTCTAGACGGTAGTTCTGTGGTAGATTTATACCTCAGATGTCTACTCTACGGTAGATTGGTTGGGTCAGAATGGCCATATCTACCCGGGTAGAATTGAAGAGGTACACAAAACCATTTGTTTCAGCTATTTGACGCCTTATTTCGATAATACGAAAACATCAGAGCAAAATAAGGCGTCAGTTAGCTACAACAAACGCCTTATTTTGTCAAAGTAATATCACGTGACGGAACCAGAAGTAAATTGAAGTAAGTTTTGTAATGGAAAAGTGAAATTTTGATGGAGATTTGAAATGTTAGTGGAGGTTTAAAATGTTAATATAAAAGGAAATAGAGAAATTAATTGAGAAATGAAGAGGAGTGATTGACCACTCAGGAGGCACAGGCAGATAATTAGTTAAGTTTATATATATTCTATGTTATGGGGACAGACGCTCCCAGGGGGAATACTGTTAGGTCCCTGAGCTATAGATAGGCCTTCGGGACTTCTGTCTTTCTTGTTCGCTTCTCTTCTTCAAGCTTTCATGCCATCTTCGCTATATTTTCCTTGTCTTTTATTGCTCTCCCTTCCTAACTTGCGGCTTCTTTGCGCAGATATCCTGAGTGGAAACGTATTTTGTGCGTAGATTCCCTGATTTTTATTTTTGCAGTCCCTACTAAATGGTCCCTTCTCTTTGCTCTCTTGAGATCGCCTGTGTTGTGGCTAGGGAGTCTGAACTAATCAATGTTTTGTTTGTATAATATACGATTGACTAGCAGACTAACTAAAATGTCCATCCGCACTGAAGGTAAATAAAAACCGGCGTCATGCAAATAAAGAAATGAAAGTTTTGCACCAAGACAAGGAGGGAAATAGAAGAAATAGAATATATATGAAGTGCAAGAAATACATAGTAAGAAACAAAAGAAATAGCTTTAGAAGTGTAAGAAATAGAATAAATATATGGAGGGAGATGTAAAAAATAGAGCCCAGAATAAATAGAAGAAATAGCCTCAGAAATAAATAGAGGGAAATAGAAGAAATAGGCTCAGAAAAAAAAATAAATAGAAAAAATATCGCCAGATATAGCGTCAAAAATAAATAGGAGAAATAACGCCAGAAACAGAAGAAATAAACAGAAATAAACAGAAGAAATGGCCCAGAAATAAACAGAAGAAAATACCCTAGAAATAAACAGAAGAAATGGCCTAGAAATAAACAGAAGAAATGGCCCAGAAATAAACAGAAGAAATAGCCCAGAAATAAACAGAAGAAAAATCCCCAGAAATAAACAGATGAAATTACCCCAGAAATAAACAGAAGAAATGGCCCTGAAATAAACAGAAGGAATGGCCCTGAAATAAACAGAAGAAATGTCCGAGAAATAAACAGAAGAAATGGCCGAGAAATAAACAGAAGAAATGGCCCGAGAAACAGAGGGCGCGCCAGAAGCACCGGACCGGCCCACAACAGACCCGGGCCGCGCATTAACGACCCCAGAAATGAAGAAAGGCCCGAAATTATACAAAAAACAAACCCTGACGATGACCGCAGCCACGGCGGCTCGGGGCAACTCACGATCTCAGCGCCTATAAAAAATTAACAAAGAAAATTTACTTGAAATTCGACCACAAAATGCCTCCTCTCGGGGCAGGCCTGCCTTGTGTTAGTGTGTGTGTGTGTGTTTGTGTTTGAATGTGTTGGGATGAGTTGAAGTTTTTGTGTGTGTTGGGATGAGTTGAAGTTTTTGTGTGTGTTGGGATGAGTTGAAGTTTTTGTGTGTTGTTTGTTGTGTGTAGGTGTGTTGGAATGTGTTGAAGTTTTGCGTGTTGTTTGTTGTGTGTGTTGAAATTGTTCAAGTTTGCGTGCGTTGAACTTCGTGTTGTTTGTTGTTGTGTTTCTGTTGGAATGAGATGAATTTTAAGTATGTTGATATGTGTTGAAGTTTATGAGTGTTTGTGTTTGTTGTGTATTGAAATTTTTTTTGTTGCGCGTAGAATTTCGTGCATTGAATTACATTTGCAGTCGGACAAATTTGCCGCATTCAGCTTCCCAAACTTTTCCTTTTGATCTCAATGACAGAATTTCGAAAATCACGAAAATTATTGGGTCGAAATAGTGGCTTTTCTGGCGGTGTCGGGTGAAAGTTATTAGGAAGCTGGCCTAAATACATTTAATTGCGTAAACATAGAACGCAATTTGAGGGTAGATGCGGTCACCGGGTAGACATAGGACGCAATGTGAGGGTAGATGCGGTCACCAGGTAGACATAGAACGCAATGTGAGGGTAGATGCGGTCACCGGGTAGACATAGAAGGGAATGTGAGGGTAGATGCGGTCACCAGGTAGACATAGGACGCAATGTGAGGGTAGATGCGGTCACCAGGTAGACATAGAAGGGAATGTGAGGGTAGATGCGGTCACCAGGTAGACATAGGAGAGAATGTGAGGGTAGATGCGGTCACCAGGTAGACATAGAACGCAATGTGAGGGTAGATGCGGTCACCAGGTAGACATAGAAAGGAATGCGAGGGTAGATGCGGTCACCAGGTAGACATAGAAGGGAATGTGAGGGTAGATGCGGTCACCAGGTAGACATAGGACGCAATGTGAGGGTAGATGCGGTCACCAGGTAGACATAGGACGCAATGTGAGGGTAGATGCGGTCACCAGGTAGACATAGGAGAGAATGTGAGGGTAGATGCGGTCACCAGGTAGACATAGAACGCAATGTGAGGGTAGATGCGGTCACCAGGTAGACATAGAAGGGAATGTGAGGGTAGATGCGGTCACCAGGTAGACATAGGACGCAATGTGAGGGTAGATGCGGTCACCAGGTAGACATAGAAGGGAATGTGAGGGTAGATGCGGTCACCAGGTAGACATAGGAGAGAATGTGAGGGTAGATGCGGTCACCAGGTAGACATAGAACGCAATGTGAGGGTAGATGATGCGGTCACCAGGTAGACATAGAAAGGAATGCGAGGGTAGATGCGGTCACCAGGTAGACATAGAAGGGAATGTGAGGGTAGATGCGGTCACCAGGTAGACATAGGACGCAATGTGAGGGTAGATGCGGTCACCAGGTAGACATAGGACGCAATGTGAGGGTAGATGCGGTCACCAGGTAGACATAGGAGAGAATGTGAGGGTAGATGCGGTCACCAGGTAGACATAGAACGCAATGTGAGGGTAGATGCGGTCACCAGGTAGACATAGAAAGGAATGCGAGGGTAGATGCGGTCACCAGGTAGACATAGAAGGGAATGTGAGGGTAGATGCGGTCACCAGGTAGACATAGGACGCAATGTGAGGGTAGATGCGGTAACCAGGTAGACATAGAAGGGAATGTGAGGGTAGATGCGGTCATCAGGTAGACATAGAACGCAATTTGAGGGTAGATGCGGTCACCAGGTAGACATAGAAGGGAATGTGAGGGTAGATGCGGTCACCAGGTAGACATAGAAGGGAATGTGAGGGTAGATGCGGTCACCAGGTAGACATAGGACGCAATGTGAGGGTAGATGCGGTCACCAGGTAGACATAGGACGCAATGTGAGGGTAGATGTGCTCGCGATAGCCATGTGCTATAGGTTCCGCCGCCGTGCGGCCGGGACCCGGGTTCGAAACTCGGCGCTGGCAGTGGCGATTTTCTCTGTTGGGTATAGGAGAAAAATTCCAAGCACAATACCCCACTCTACCCAGGTGTCTGAAATGGGTACCGGTCTCGACCGGGGGAAAGCGTCATGGCGTCCTGGCGTTAGTTATAAGGCATTTGAAAATCCAATGTACAAGGTGATATGTATCAGGCTTGATTGGAAATAAAGCATCCGTAGATGCCTTCATTATTAGATGCGGTCACCAGGTAGACATAGAAGGGAATGTGAGGGTAGATGCGGTCACCAGGTAGACATAGAACGCAATGTGAGGGTAGATGCGGTCACCAGTTAGACATAGAAGGGAATGTGAGGGTAGATGCGGTCACCAGGTAGACATAGAACGCAATGTGAGGGTAGATGCGGTCACCAGGTAGACATAGAAGGGAATGTGAGGGTAGATGCGGTCACCAGGTAGACATAGAACGCAATGTGAGGGTAGATGCGGTCACCAGGTGGACATAGAACGCAATGTGAGGGTAGATGCGGTCACCAGGTAGACACGCAGAGAAAAAGGGTGGGGCAAAAATGTAAGGGGGTGAGAAAGGGTGAGGGGTGAGGGGAGTTAGAGGGGATGAAAGGGGTGAGGGATGGGAGGGGTGAGGGATGAGAGAGGGCGAGAAGTGGGGTGAGGGGTGAGGGGTGAGAATCGTGACAGAAAAGAAGAAGACAAGGAGAGGACCGCCGAGGGGCAGGGGGATGGGGGAGGAAGTGAGGTCCCTGTGAGCTTCTCCGGCACGAGTAGAAAATATAAGAAATTGGAACACGGTGCAGCTAACGGAATAATTCCTCGAATTAGCTGCCAAGAATTTAATTTTGTGGCGCTGTTGCAGGGCAGCGAATATTTGAGTTATATATATTTGTTTGGGTGGCGTGTGAGGAGGGGTGAGGAGGGATGAGGAGGGATGACGAGGGGAGAGGAGGGGTGAGGAGGTGTGAGGAGGGGTGAGGAGGTGTGAGGAGGTGTGAGGAGGGGTGACGAGGGGTGACGAGGGGTGAGGAGGGGTGACGAGGGGAGAGGAGGGGTGACGAGGGGTGAGGAGAGGTAAGGAGGGGTGAAGAGGGGTGAAGAGGGGTGAAGAGGGGTGAAGAGGGGTGAAGAGGGGTGAGGAGGGGGAGGAGGGGTGAGGAGGGGGGGGGAGGGGTGAAGAGGGGTGAAGAGGGGTAAGGAGGGGTAAGGAGGGGTGAGGAGGGGTGAGGAGGGGTGAGGAGGGGTAAGGAGGGGTGAGGAGGGGTGAGGGGATGGGCCCACCATCTGCTGCCGTCGGCACTGCACCTGCTGTTGCCATCTGGGGCACTTGTTGCCACATGCCTTTGCTGCTGTTGCCATCCGTTACTATTTGTTTCCATCTGTTGTTACTTCGATGTTATTTGCTGTTATTGCTGTCACCATCTGCCGTTATTGCTGTCAGCATCTGCCGTTATTGCTGTCATCATCTGCTGTTATTCCTGTCACCATCTGCCGTTATTGCTGTCACCATCTGCTGTTATTGCTGTCACCATCTGCCGTTATTGCTGTCACCATCTGCTGTTATTGCTGTCACCATCTGCCGTTATTGCTGTTACCATCTGCTGTTATTGCTGTCACCAGCTGCCGTTATTGCTGTCACCATCTGCTGTTATTGCTGTCACCATCTGCCGTTAGTGCTGTCACCATCTGCCGTTATTGCTGTCACCATCTGCCATTATTGCTGTCATCATCTGCTGTTATTGCTGTCACCATCTGCCGTTATTGCTGTCACCATCTGCCGTTATTGCTGTCACCATCTGTTGTTATTGCTGTCACCATCTGCTGTTATTGCTGTCACCATCTGTTGTTATTGCTGTCACCATCTGCCGTTATTGCTGTCACCATCTGTTGTTATTGCTGTCACCATCTGCTGTTATTGCTGTCACCATCTGCCGTTATTGCTGTCACCATCTGCTGTTATTGCTGTCACCATCTGCCATTATGGCTGTCACCATCTGCTGTTATTGCTGTCACCATCTGCCGTTATTGCTGTCATCATCTGATGTTATTGCTGTCACCATCTGCCGTTATTGCTGTCATCATCTGATGTTATTGCTGTCACCATCTGCTGTTATTGCTGTCACCATCTGCCATTATTGCTGTCACCATCTGCTGTTATTGCTGTCACCATCTGCCATTATTGCTGTCACCATCTGCTGTTATTGCTGTCACCATCTGTCGTTATTGCTGTCATCATCTGCCGTTATTGCTGTCACCATCTGCCGTTATTGCTGTCACCATCTGCCGTTATTGCTGTCACCATCTGCTGTTATTGCTGTCACCATCTGCCGTTATTGCTGTCATCATCTGCCGTTATTGCTGTCACCATCTGCCGTTATTGCTGTCACCATCTGCCGTTATTGCTGCCACCATCTGTTGTTATTGCTGTCACCATCTGCTGTTATTGCTGTCACCATCTGCCGTTATTGCTGTCACCATCTGCTGTTATTGCTGTCACCATCTGTCATTATGGCTGTCACCATCTGCTGTTATTGCTGTCACCATCTGCCGTTATTGCTGTCATCATCTGATGTTATTGCTGTCACCATCTGCCGTTATTGCTGTCATCATCTGATGTTATTGCTGTCACCATCTGCTGTTATTGCTGTCACCATCTGCCATTATTGCTGTCACCATCTGCTGTTATTGCTGTCACCATCTGCCATTATTGCTGTCACCATCTGCTGTTATTGCTGTCACCATCTGCCGTTATTGCTGTCATCATCTGCCGTTATTGCTGTCACCATCTGCCGTTATTGCTGTCACCATCTGCCGTTATTGCTGTCACCATCTGCTGTTATTGCTGTCACCATCTGCCGTTATTGCTGTCATCATCTGCCGTTATTGCTGTCACCATCTGCCGTTATTGCTGTCACCATCTGCCGTTATTGCTGTCACCATCTGCTGTTATTGCTGTCATCATCTGCCGTTATTGCTGTCACCATCTGCCGTTATTGCTGTCACCATCTGCCGTTATTGCTGTCATCATCTGATGTTATTGCTGTCACCATCTGCTGTTATTGCTGTCACCATCTGCCATTATTGCTGTCACCATCTGCTGTTATTGCTGTCACCATCTGCCGTTATTGCTGTCACCATCTGCCGTTATTGCTGTCACCATCTGCTGTTATTGCTGTCACCATCTGCCGTTATTGCTGTCACCATCTGCCGTTATTGCTGTCACCATCTGCCGTTATTGCTGCCACCATCTGTTGTTATTGCTGTCACCATCTGCTGTTATTGCTGTCACCATCTGCCGTTATTGCTGTCACCATCTGCTGTTATTGCTGTCACCATCTGTCATTATGGCTGTCACCATCTGCTGTTATTGCTGTCACCATCTGCCGTTATTGCTGTCATCATCTGATGTTATTGCTGTCACCATCTGCCGTTATTGCTGTCATCATCTGATGTTATTGCTGTCACCATCTGCTGTTATTGCTGTCACCATCTGCCATTATTGCTGTCACCATCTGCTGTTATTGCTGTCACCATCTGCCATTATTGCTGTCACCATCTGCTGTTATTGCTGTCACCATCTGCCATTATTGCTGTCACCATCTGCTGTTATTGCTGTCACCATCTGCCGTTATTGCTGTCATCATCTGCCGTTATTGCTGTCACCATCTGCCGTTATTGCTGTCACCATCTGCCGTTATTGCTGTCACCATCTGCTGTTATTGCTGTCACCATCTGCCGTTATTGCTGTCACCATCTGTTGTTATTGCTGTCACCATCTGCCGTTATTGCTGTCACCATCTGTTGTTATTGCTGTCACCATCTGCTGTTATTGCTGTCACCATCTGCCGTTATTGCTGTCACCATCTGCTGTTATTGCTGTCACCATCTGCCATTATGGCTGTCACCATCTGCTGTTATTGCTGTCACCATCTGCCGTTATTGCTGTCATCATCTGATGTTATTGCTGTCACCATCTGCCGTTATTGCTGTCATCATCTGATGTTATTGCTGTCACCATCTGCTGTTATTGCTGTCACCATCTGCCATTATTGCTGTCACCATCTGCTGTTATTGCTGTCACCATCTGCCATTATTGCTGTCACCATCTGCTGTTATTGCTGTCACCATCTGCCGTTATTGCTGTCATCATCTGCCGTTATTGCTGTCACCATCTGCCGTTATTGCTGTCACCATCTGCCGTTATTG
This sequence comes from Morinoia aosen, assembly GCA_030386875.1. NCBI lineage: Eukaryota > Metazoa > Arthropoda > Malacostraca > Amphipoda > Talitridae > Morinoia > Morinoia aosen. Next base: position 38,375,316 of record CM059557.1, on the reverse strand, counting down.
CTGTCACCATCTGCTGTTATTGCTGTCACCATCTGCCGTTATTGCTGTCATCATCTGCCGTTATTGCTGTCACCATCTGCCGTTATTGCTGTCACCATCTGCCGTTATTGCTGCCACCATCTGTTGTTATTGCTGTCACCATCTGCTGTTATTGCTGTCACCATCTGCCGTTATTGCTGTCACCATCTGCTGTTATTGCTGTCACCATCTGTCATTATGGCTGTCACCATCTGCTGTTATTGCTGTCACCATCTGCCGTTATTGCTGTCATCATCTGATGTTATTGCTGTCACCATCTGCCGTTATTGCTGTCATCATCTGATGTTATTGCTGTCACCATCTGCTGTTATTGCTGTCACCATCTGCCATTATTGCTGTCACCATCTGCTGTTATTGCTGTCACCATCTGCCATTATTGCTGTCACCATCTGCTGTTATTGCTGTCACCATCTGCCGTTATTGCTGTCATCATCTGCCGTTATTGCTGTCACCATCTGCCGTTATTGCTGTCACCATCTGCCGTTATTGCTGTCACCATCTGCTGTTATTGCTGTCACCATCTGCCGTTATTGCTGTCATCATCTGCCGTTATTGCTGTCACCATCTGCCGTTATTGCTGTCACCATCTGCCGTTATTGCTGTCACCATCTGCCGTTATTATTGGCAATTCCTGATATTATTAGTTTCACTGCTAATAACCGTGCAATTTTGACAACAAAACTCAGCTGGCAACGAAACTCAGCTGGCAACACATCTCAGCTGGCAACACAACTCAGCTGGCAACAAAACTCAGCTGGCAACAAAACTCAGCTGGCAACACAACTCAGCTGGCAACACAACTCAGCTGGCAACACAACTCAGCTGGCAACACAACTCAGCTGGCAACACAACTCAGCTGGCAACACAACTCAGCTGGCAACACAACTCAGCTGGCAACACAACTCAGCTGGCAACACAACTCAGCTCGCAACACAACTCAGCTGGCAACACAACTCAGCTGGCAACACAACTCAGCTGGCAACAAAACTCAGCTGGCAACACAACTCAGCTGGCAACACAACTCAGCTGCAGCAGAATATCACTCAGCTGATCAGCTGCGATTACATCTCGCATAATTTGTCTTTGTTAATAAGCTGAGGGCAGGAGGGGCAGGAGGGGCAGGAGGGGCAGGAGGGGCAGGATGGGCAGGAGGGGCAGGAGGGGCAGGAGGAGGCAGGAGGGGGCAGGAGGGGCAGGATAGGCAGGAGGGGGCAGGAGGGGCAGGAGGGGCAGAGGTCAGGGCGAGAGAGAGCCGCTGCCATATAAGGAAGTTTGGTGCCAGCATCGTGATCCCGCCGTGTTCCCTTTCTTTGTTCCCCTCTGTCCCCATTTTTGTGCCCATTTGTTCCTCTTCTTTGTTCCTTTCCGTACCCATTCCTTTGCCCATTTGTTCTGTTTTTCCCCTTTTCTTTGCTTTCTTTATTTGCCATTTTTGCGTAAATTTGTTTTTTGTCTCTTCGGTTCCTTTCTTTATTCCCTTCTGTTCTGTTCCCTTCTGTTCCCATTTTGTGCCCATTTACTCCCTTCCCACGCTCCCTTTCTCTGTTCCCGTTCGTACCGTTTTCACTTCTTCCCTTCCTTTGTCACCATTTGTCACCTGTACGCTTGCATTGTTTCCTATTGTTCGCTTTCTTGTTCCCACTTCTTCTTATTAGTTTCTATTTTAACTCGGTCCTTCTTGTTCCCTTGTATTGTTCCCTTTGATTATATTGCTTTTAGTTTTCTTGTTTTATTCCCCTTCCTTTTTTGTTCCCCTCCTTGTTGCTATTTATTCTACGGCGCCTTGTTCCTTAATTTCGTTCTCTTTCGGTTTGTTTGTACGTATGTATGTGTGTGCGTATGTGTGTGCGTATGTATGTAAGTGCGTGATCTTTCTACACTTTATTTTGCTGCTCATGCTCATATATACTCTTTTTCAACGTCCTCTTTTTTTCTTCCCCTTCATTCTTTTTCGTTGTAAATCATTATTCTCTGCTCATCTTCTTTTTTCTTGCCATTTTTCTTTCTCCTAATATATATATATATATATATATTTATATCAGTTTGTGTTTTAGCTCGTCTTGTTAATTATCTCAATTTTTGTTTTTTGTATTGTCCTATCTTTCTTTTCTCTCTAACTTCGCTTTATCCTGAATTTATAACAATTTTTAATTACTAGCTCATTCTTCTCTTTTTTCTCATTTTCTCTCTTACCATCTCACCATCGCCGACTTTCTCTTCCTCTTCTTCTCAAAATTCCCACCCAACTGCAACTTTCTCTTTCTTCTGAGACGCATTAAATGTCTCTCGCAACAACGCTCTCTTTGTCTTCATACCGCCCTATTTTCTTTCTATTTCGACCCTATTCAAACCCTGTTCAGGTCCTATCCCAACCCTATTCCAAACCTTTGTCGACCCTATCTAACCTTATTCAGAGCCTATCCCGACCCTCTCCCGACTCTATTCCAACCCTATTCCTGCCCATTTACAACCCCATTTTAACCCGATTCCGACCCTGTTCCCGCCCTATTCATACCCATTTCTAAACCCATTCTAACCCTTTTCTAGATCTATTTCATCCGTACTTTCGTTTCAGTTTGATAACAGTACCTATTGTTAAGTAAAATCCCTATTTATGAAAAGGATACCAGTAGGTTGCTTAATGATTTACGTATTCCTTCGTTTGATTTCAGTATGTATGTACGTAAATAACTTGTCAATTTCACAACTAAATAAAGTAAGTCATTTTATAATCAATTAATTTTTTGGTTTACAATTAATTTATTTTTTGGTTATTTATAATCAATCAGTAAGCATAGGATAACGTTCCTATTTCTCAATTTACTAGCAATGAGCAGCTGATGACCTATCATACCTATTTCTCAATGATTATCAATAAAAAGCTTAACAATCCGCCTATTTCTGAGTTCCTTGATAATCTACCTATTTTCAATTATTATCAAAAAATACTATAACAATCTCCTTACTGCTTAGTTGCTTGATAATCTACCTATTTTTCAATTATTATCGATAAATAGCATCACAATCCGCCTATTTCTTGGTTAGGTAGCAGAAGGTACCATTAGGTTGCTGGATAATCTACCTATTTCTCAGCTTGGTAGCAATAAATACCTTAATAACAGATCTATTTCCCAGCATGTAGCAGTTGGTAGCTTCGTATTCTACCTATTTCTTAGACTAGTAACAGGAGTCAGTCAAGCAATACAGTAACCTACCTATTTTTGCAGGATGTTGTGTTATTCGATGCACATATTTCAATTATATGTATACAGAAAAACGCGAAATGGAACGATTTTCATGAGTGACAAAAATCTCAAAACTCCTTCTTTTTCGAGAAATGACGACCTAAAGTTATTTCTGGTTGTCATTTCTCGAAAAAGGAGTTTTGAGGTTTTTTCGTTCATGAAAAACGTTTTTTTAGCGATTTTCTGTACATGGGAAAATATGTGCTTTAAATTACACATCTCCCTCTATGGGCAGTAGGCCTTCGAATGTCCTAAATATGTAAGGACAACATTCGTGATATGAATAAATAATATCTATTTACTTATGCACATATATTGCTGCCAATCAAGCAGACAGGCATGCTGGCAAGCAACTTGTAAACTATGCGTTTTTGTGTTTTGTGAATAAAATTACGAATTTCATAATCATTTTTGAATTTTTGTTTTTTGTTTTAGTCGATTAGCCGATTTTCATTTTTCGAATAAAATGACCGATTTTCGATTTTCTTAAAATAACTACTTTAACATCATTTTTTAATTTTTTAAAATTTGTTTTTGTCGGTTATTCCATTTTTGTATTTTATTGAAAAAATTAATTTCATTATCATTACCTTTGCTTTTGAATGTTGGAATGCATGTGACACCGGGAGAGGGTGTGTGTGTGTGTGTGTGTGTGTCAACATTTGGACGACGCAACGACTTGCAAACAACATTTGCCATTTGTTGACAGTGCCAGGGGGAGTTGCCGGTTGTGTGGCGCCAGGCTACAGTGTATGGCGACAGTGTGTACGTGTCTGGCGACCGTACATGCATGTACGTTCCCAATAAAAGTATGCGGATAAAACTGACGAGTGCATAAAACAGGCTGATCCACCACATTTGATCGTGTAAAACAGAAGCATCGTGTAAAATCGTGTAAAACAGAAAAAATGTGTAAAAATGTTTGACAAATCACATGACACACGTTCCTATTTCCTAAGAATTCAAGTGATATTCATTCCCACTCGAATGTGATGGATTAATACACTGGAAATTGTGGAGTTGATGAAGCTTGTATCACAGATACGCTCATCTCACACTGCAGGCTGGCTTCCGACAGACGGACGGACAGGCGGACGGACGGACTGACAGGCGGACGGACGGACAGCTCCCCTAGCTCCCCCAGCTCCCCCAGCTCCCCCAGCTCCCCCAGCTCCCCCCAGCTCCCCCAGCTCCCACAGCTCCCCCAGCTCCCCCAGCTCCCCCAGCTCCCACAGCTCCCCCAGCTCCCCCAGCTCCCCCAGCTCCCCCAGCTCCCCCAGCTCCCCCAGCTCCCACAGCTCCCCCAGCTCCCCCCAGCTCCCCCAGCTCCCACAGCTCCCCCAGCTCCCCCAGCTCCCCCAGCTCCCCCAGCTCCCCCAGCTCCCCCAGCTCCCCCAGCTCCCCCAGCTCCCCCAGCTCCCCCAGAAGGAGTGTCCACACAAATAAAGGCTGTAGACACAAAGGTTACTGTGGAGGTGTGTTGCTGCGCTCGTCTGCACACCGGCGTGTTCTACATACTGGTGTGTGTGGATCAGTGTAGATATACATACTGGTGTGAAGATCTACGTACTGATGCGTGGATTTGTATAAATCTACATACTGGTGTGTTCTACATGCTGGTGTGAGGAGCAGTGTAGATCTACATATATATTGGTAGGTTGATCAGGTGATCTACATACTGATGTTTGGATCACTGGCTACATGGCGACTGTCTTGATTATGTTGACCTCTGTGTTGACAGGTGATGTTAACGTCAATGTTGACATAGGCGTGTACTCTGAATAGTTGATGTTGACATTTATGTTGTGTGTGCCATATGTCTGTACAGGGCATGTTGACATCCATGTTGACATAGGTGATGTCGCTATCTATGTTGACATAGGGGATGTTGACATATATGTTGACATCCATGTTAACATAGGTGATGTCGCTATCTATGTTGACATAGGGGATGTTGACATCTATGTTCACATAGGATAAGTTGATATCTATGTTGACATAGAAGAGTGCCCTATGTTGACAGGCCATGTAGGGCTCTCGCTGCACTCATTCAAAGCGAAAATGAAAAATATTATACAAAAAATGAGAGAGCATATTTTCGCTCATTTATTCTGAGTGCAATGATGTGCAGGAAAATGGTGAGCGTTTTTATTGTTATTTTGTCGGTTTTTGTAGGCCTCTACAGCGGCTTTAGTATGTGGGCTTCTGGTCGGTGTCGGTTGGTTTGAAATTAGGCACTCTATGTATATTTTGTACTTATATATATACGTATATATATATATATTTAGACACCTTGTTTTCCCACGAGACACTTTCATGTCGCCGGCCGTGAGCACCGCAAAGGTTATAGCTGGGCGCGGTGCTACGGTCACTACGGTCACCCACCACCACCACCACCCTACGGCCATCACCACCACCACACTACGGTCACCATCACCACACTACGGTCACCATCACCACACTACGGTCACCACCACCACACTACGGCCATCACCACCACCACACTACGGTCACCATCACCACACTACGGTCACCATCACCACACTACGGTCACCACCACCACACTACGGCTGGCAACAGATGACCCACTGATGACCTCCACGACCTTTCTTTCAAAACCTCTTCCCTTGTATCTTCACGACCCCTCATGCCACTTCATGACCCCTCATGCCACTTCATGACCCCTCATGCCACTTCATGACCCCTCATGCCACTTCATGACCCCTTATGCCACTTCATGACCCCTTATTCCACTTCATGACCCTTCATGCCACTGCATGACCCCTCATGCCACTTCATGACCCTCATGCCACTTCATGACCCCTCATGCCACTTCATGACCCCTCATGCCACTTCATGACCCTCATGCCACTTCATGACCCCTCATGCCACTTCATGACCCTCATGCCACTTCATGACCCCTCATGCCACTTCATGACCCCTCATGCCACTTCATGACCCTCATGCCACTTCATGACCCCTCATGCCACTTCATGACCCTCATGCCACTTCATGACCCCTCATGCCACTTCATGACCCCTCATGCCACTTCATGACCCTCATGCCACTTCATGACCCCTCATGCCACTTCATGACCCTCATGCCACTTCATGACCCCTCATGCCACTTCATGACCCTCATGCCACTTCATGACCCCTCATGCCACTTCATGACCCTCATGCCACTTCATGACCCTCATGCCACTGCATGACCCCTCATGCCACTTCATGACCCCTCATGCCACTTCATGACCCCTCATGCCACTGCATACTACCAAAATGTAGATTACATTGAACGTTTAGTACAATATATTTTCAACGCGATAAACTTTTTATCTATCAAACACATGGTAAAATAAATGTTGCATACAATAAACGTTTTTAAAATAATAGCTATGTGCGTTAAAATGTTGAATACAATAAATTAGTACAATGAACGTTTGGTAAACATGCGTTTAGTTTAGCGAACATTTGGCATCACGTACGTTTTGTACAATGTGCCTCTTTCTCTGATTGTTGGTGTACATCTGCAGCTACACACTTAGTCACACACACATGTACACACCACATGTACACACCACATGTACACACCACATGTACACACACACTCATTACTCCCTCAGTAACACAAAAAATTAAGAAGTAAATTCCCAGCTACTTGCGTGGCAGCACAAAGGTATTTTTTAGAGAAGCCTGCTTCATTCTGAAGGTTCTTTGCATTAAACTCGTACTTATTCATTAAACAAAATTAAATAAATGCGCAAATTTCTTACTTTACGCATTTAAACAAAAATGTGAATTTTCAGACACTCTAAAATTTTACATGTTTAAATTAATTGTAATTTCATTTTAGATTAGTCCAATTACTTAAATTCTCAGCTCAACTTAAATGTTCACTTCATTAAAATTAGGTGAAGTTCCGATGCTAAATTTAGATGTTACATCAATTACTTACATTTTCAACCAAATTAACTTTTTCATTTTTTATGCAGGCAAATTTTTAATGGCATTTTATTTTCACTTCGTTTCATTTCAAAGTTAAATTTCAAAGAGAGGTGTGTGAGAGATGTGTAGCGTGTGAGGGGAGTGTGAAGAGTGTGTGGTGTGTAGAGGGAGTGTGGTGTGTCAAATGTGTTGTGCGTGTGAAATATGTGTAGTGTGTGAGGGGTGTGTGAGGGGTGTGTGAGGGGTGTGTGATGGGTGTGTGAGGGGTGTGTGAGGGGTGTGTGAGGGGCGTGTGAGGGGTGTGTGAGGGGTGTGTGAGGAGTGTGTGAGGGGTGTGTGGGGTGCGGAACTGCACTACCCTCTCCTTCACATACCCCTCACAACACGCCTATTCAACACACCTCACAAGGTGCATGCCGGCGTGTTACCGTGCGCCTATTGTTAATGTATGTAACTGTGTGACTGTAACTTTATAATTTTGTGACTGTGTAACTGCATCTTTAAAATTATGTAACTGTGTGAATATGTGACTGTGTGACTGTGTGACTGAAACTGTGCAACAGCAGATGCAAACTTGCCTCAAAACAAAAAATCAACACAGCAAAGAAGGTCAGTGTTCATTTCGTCGCGGGTGATAATTATTATAAAGGAGGAAAGAAGGAATAATTATTGAAGTAAATAATTAATTGATAACGACATGATGACTAAATTGTCTAATTATTCATCAAAAAAGTCCCAGCGTCCATAAAACATCGCATTATGGCTCGCCCGTACCTTCTTATGGCTTCTTCCGCCCTTACATGGCGTTGTGTATGGCAGGTGTGTGTTTGTGTGTGTGTGTTATTGTGTGCGTGTGTTCTGTGTGTATGTGTGCGTGTGGGTGTTGTGCACTTGCGTGGATTTTGAGTGTATGGGTGTGTCTATGTTTGTTTGTGTTTTGTGCATAAGGATGCGTGTGTGCGTGTGACTATGTGTGAATGTGTCCGTGTGTTGTACATTTTTGTGAATTTTGAGTGTATGGGTTGTGTGCATGTGTGTGTGCGTGTGTGTGTATGTGTGCATGTGTGGTATGTGCGTGTGGGCGTGCGTGGGTGTGTGTGTGTGTGGTATGTGCGTGTGGGTATATGTGCGTGTGAGTGTGCGTGGGTGTGTGAGAGGGTTGAAGCAAACTCTTTCTCACACTTTCTCACCCTCTCCTGTTCTTTCAAATGCTCGTTTAACGCTTTTCACCCCAGTACGCCCCTTTCGAACCTTTTGAAACCCCTTTCTAATGTTGTTAAGCCTCCATTGTTTCGGTTTTAAAACTTCATAGCCATCTTTTACCCAATCCATATTTTTTTAAACCCAACTTTAAAGCCTTTTAAAGGCCATCCCAACCATTTTCAGCGCATTTTGATGCTTCCAAAGCAATTTTTAACCCTCTTTAAATTTTTCAACGCTTTTTAGCCCTTCAACTCATTACAACTCATTATAAACCCAAACAAAAATAAATGCAACCCTCTTTAACCCCCTCTTACCCACCTTCAAGCCCTTTCTATCCCCTCCCAACCCCTCATTCCCTCCTCTGATCTGTTTCTTTGTTTGATAGCTCAGTCGCTCAACCCCTCACCCCTCACCCCTCACCCCTCACCCCACACCCCGTATTAGTAATCCTACGGACCCCCTAACCCCCCCCTAACACCCCCTAACCCCTTGACCCCCCTTTCTTGGTTCGCATAGGCTGCATTTTTTGCGCCCGCCTGCGTCTTTGTGTGGCGCTGTGTGTGTGTGTGTGTGCGTGTGTGTTGCAGTGTGTGTACGTGTGTTGCAGTGTGTGTACGTTTTTCAGTGTGTGTACGTATGTTGCAGTGTGTGTACGTAGTGCAGTGTGTGTACGTTTTTCAGTGTGTGTACGTGTGTTGCAGTGTGCGTACGTGTTGCAGTGTGTGTACGTTTTTCAGTGTGTGTACGTGTTGCAGTGTGTGTACGTGTTGCAGTGTGTGTACGTGTTGCAGTGTGTGTGTACGTGTTGCAGTGTGTGTACGTGTTGCAGTGTGTATACGTGTTGCAGTGTGTGTACGTGTTGCAGTGTGTACGTTTTTCAGTGTGTGTACGTGTTGCAGTGTGTGTGCGTGTTGCAGTGTGTGTACGTTTTCCAGTGTGTGTACGTGTTGCAGTGTGTGTACGTGTTGCAGTGTGTGTACGTGTTGCAGTGTGTGTACGTGTGTGTTGCAGCGTTTGTGTGGCGCTGTGTGCGTGTGTGTGTGTTGCAGCGTGTGTGCATGTTGCAGTGTGTGTACGTGTTGCAGTGTATGTGTGCGTGTTGGAGTGTGTGTACGTGTTGCAGCGTGTGTGCGTGTGTGGTGCAGCGGTTGTGGGGCGCTGTGTGTGTGTGCGTGTTGCAGCGTATGTACGTGCGTGTTGCAGCATGTGTGCGTGTGTTTAGCAGGGGGTGCGTGGTGCAGCGTGTGTGAGGCTGTGTGCGCGTGGTGCAGTAACTGCTCTACATCACAACTGAAGAGGCGCAAAATGTGACTGCTAAGGCACAACTGTTACTGATGCAATGTGTAGTCAATTTATCTATTGATCGTCTGGCTTTCATTAGCAGTTAATTTCTGAATTTATCGTCGGCCTATCATTTAAATTAAAGTGAATTCTAGCCCCATGTGCTCTTCAGTTGTCATACTGTAAGGTACGCAAAGCATAGTTCATTTTAAGAATTCAAATATTCTACAAATAACACAACTGGGTTACCCAGTAATTCAAAGTAACCGTAAGTCAAAGTAACCGTAAGTCAAAGTAACCGTAAGTCAAAGTAGCCGTAAGTCAAAGTAACCGTAAGTCAAAGTAACCGTAAGTCAAAGTAACCGTAAGTCAAAGTAACCGTAAGTCAAAGTAACCGTAAGTCAAAGTAACCGTAAGTCAAAGTAGCCGTAAGTCAAAGTAACCGTAAGTCAAAGTAACCGTAAGTCAAAGTAACCGTAAGTCAAAGTAACCGTAAGTCAAAGTAGCCGTAAGTCAAAGTAGCCGTAAGTCAAAGTAGCCGTAAGTCAAAGTAACCGTAAGTCAAAGTAGCCGTAAGTCAAAGTAGCCGTAAGTCAAAGTAGCCGTAATTCAAAGTAGTTGTAATTCAAAGTAGCCGTAATTCAATATAGCCGTAAGTCAAAGCAGCCGTAAGTCAAAGTAGCCGTAAGTCAAAGTAGCCGTAATTCAATATAGCCGTAAGTCAAAGTAACCGTAATTCAAAGTAACTGTAATTCAAAGTAGCCGTAATTCAATATAGCCGTAAGTCAAAGCAGCAGTTTGACATATACTACAAATAAAGACCCACTTCGGCGCAGTCGCGACACCCCAGACCACGACAGCCCCGCGTTCCCCTACACATTCAGACCCACAGAAAATTTCCATAAGTTCGATGAACAAGACATGGCATCGTTGTTCTAGATAGTGGTTCTTAACCTGGGTTCGATCGAACCCCAGGGGCTCGGTGAGTCAGGTTCAGGGGTTCGGTGGCTTGGTTCACCTCTCTAATACACACTAATAGAGCATGTATATAAGTACAGTATACCATATACTGTATATGGATACAGTATATACGTATGTATTTAAGCACAGTATATGCAGTTATATATATATATATATGTTTTAAATTTTAAGAAAAATTATAAATACATATTATATTTCGAACTACGAAGGGTTCGATGAATGCATGTGTGGAAATCGTGGGGTTCGGTACCTCCAACAAGGTTAAGCACCGCTGCTCTAGATCAAGGGGTCCCAACATTTCTATTGTGTACCCCCTTAGCTAAATGGTGTATCTTTATGTACCCCCCCGCACAGTGAAAGGCTTAAGAAACTATAAAAATACACTTGAAAATTAATAATTATATATGTACTTATACAGTTGTAAGTAAATATATATATTGTTCATTTTAATATATGAAGTATGTTAAATGTACCCCTAGGGGTACATGTACCCCCTGTTGAATAGCCCTGATCTATGTAGACCAAGGGTTCCTAACCTTTTTTTCGATAATCAACCCTAGATATTTTTCTACCGAACCTAGCATCCCTGAAATGAAAATGCCAACATATAGCCAATATCCTATTATTATATCTTATTATAACTTATTTAGCCAAGGAGCCAAATATTCTTAACCTTAGAAATACATTTTTCAGCCTTTCACTCCCTCGCCCCATTACCCCCATCCTACCCCCAATCTCCCCTTCAACCCTCCCCCCCCCCGCCCCCCCGGTGGTTCCCCTTTCTTTTCTTTGTGCTTGTTCTGCCCGGCGTGCGATGCGTTCACGATGTTGCTTTTTTTGTGTGTACAATTTTGTGAACACGTACCTTATTTTAGACCTGTTTTGGGGGGGGGGGGGGCTGGTGGGGGGTTAGGAAAGGGGGAAGTTGGGGAAGAAGATGGGAAGGGTTGAAATGAAGAAAAGGGTTGGGAATGAAAAAAGAGGTTGGGGATGAAAAAGAGGGGTTGGGGATGAAAAAAGGGGTTGGGGATGAATAAGAGGGGTTGAGGATGATAAAGAGGGGTTCGGGATTAAAAAAAGGAAAAAGGTTGAGGATAGAGTGGAGGGGTTAGGGATGAAAAAGAGGGGTTGGAGATGAATAAGAGGGGTTGGGGATGGAAAAGAGGGGTTGGGGATGGAAAAGAGGGGTTGGGGATGAAAAAGAGGGGTTGGGGATGAAAAACATGGGTTGGGGATGAAAAAGAGGGGTTGTGGACAAAAGAGTGGGGTTGGGGACCAAAAAGAGGGGTTGGGGATGAGAAAGAGGGGTTGGGGATGAAAAAGAGGGGTTGGGGACGAAAAAGTGGGGTTGGGGACCAAAAAGAGGGGTTGGGGATGAAAAAGAGGGGTTGGGGACGAAAAAGTGGGGTTGGGGACCAAAAAGAGGGGTTGGGGATGAAAAAGAGGGGTTGGGGAAGAAAAAGTGGGGTTGGGGACCAAAAAGAGGGGTTGGGGATGAAAAGAGGGGTTGGGGACGAAAAAGTGGGAATGGGGACCAAAAAGAGGGGTTGGGGATTGAAATGAATTGCTAGGGTTGAAGAAGAGTGTTTAGGGATTAAGAAAAGTTCGAGACAAAGAAAAGGGTTTTGGGAAAAAAACGTAGAAAAGTACCATAAAAAACCGAGGGACTGGGGGAGCTAAAATGAGGGTAGCTGTGGGAGCACCACGCACGGTCCCGACCTAACGAGGGTAAATAGTCTACTAAATGGAATCCAATATTCCCCTGAAGCCGATATTAACCTATTCAATATTGAAATTTTAGCTCCAATAGTCCACTAAAGAAGACGAATACTTGAAGTTTCTACAAAATGAAAGCAAATGCTTTTTATATTCTCCCAAACGAAGGCCAATAATTCAATTTTACACTAAATGAAACCAATGTTCAATTATCTACAGAATAAACGCTAACTTTTCCTTATTCCTCTTTATAAATGCCGGTATTCCACTAGGTATTTTAAATATTCCAATATTCTAATATTCCTCTCAATAAATGCTAATATTCCTCTCAATAAATGCCAAAATTCCACCAAATAAATCAAATATTACAACACCCCTCTCAATAATTGAGAACATTTTTCTAAATAAAGCCAATATTCCAATACTCTTCTCATGAATTACCAATATTCCTTTAAATAAAGCCAATATTCCTTTCGGCAAGGCCAATATTCCCTTAAGACAAATTTCCAACCCAACATCCCATCCCCAACCCTCACATTACATCCCCAACCCTCACATCACATCTCCAACCCTCACATTACATCCCCAACCCTCACATCACATCTATAACCCTCACATTACATCCCCAACCCTCACATCCCATCCCCAACCCTCACATCCCATCCCCAACCCTCACATTGCATCCCCAACCCTCACATCCCATCCCCAACCCTCACATCACATCCCCAACCCTCACATTACATCCCCAACCCTCACATTACATCCCCAACCCTCACATTACATCCCCAACCCTCACATTACATCCCCAACCCTCACATTACATCCCCAACCCTCAAATCCCATCCCCAACCCTCACATCCCATCCTCAACCCTCACATTACATCCCCAACCCTCACATCCCATCCCCAACCCTCACATCACATCCCCAACCCTCACATCCCATCCCAAACCCTCACATCACATCCCCAACCCTCACATTACATCCCCAACCCTCACATCCCATCCCCAACCCTCACATCACATCCCCAACCCTTACATTACATCCCCAACCCTCACATCCCATCCCCAACCCTCACATTACATCCCCAACCCTCACATTACATCCCCAACCCTCACATTACATCCCCAACCCTCACATCCCATCCCCAACCCTCACATCCCATCCCCAACCCTCACATTGCATCCCCAACCCTCACATCCCATCCCCAACCCTCACATCACATCCCCAACCCTCACTTTACATCCCCAACCCTCACATTACAACCCCAACCCTCACATTACATCCCCAACCCTCACATTACATCCCCAACCCTCACATTACATCCCCAACCCTCAAATCCCATCCCCAACCCTCACATCCCATCCTCAACCCTCACATTACATCCCCAACCCTCACATCCCATCCCCAACCCTCACATCACATCCCCAACCCTCACATTACATCCCCAACCCTCACATTACATCCTCAACCCTCACATTACATCCCCAACCCTCACATTACATCCCCAACCCTCACATCCCATCCCCAACCCTCACATCCCATCCCCAACCCTCACATTACATCCCCAACCCTCACATCCCATCCCAAACCCTCACATCACATCCCCAACCCTCACATTACATCCCCAACCCTCACATCCCATCCCCAGCCCTCACATCACATCCCCAACCCTCACATTACATACCCAACCCTCACATTACATCTCTAACCCTCACATTACATCCCCAACCCTCACATCCCATCCACAACCCTCACATCACATCTCCAACCCTCACATCCCATCCCCAACCCTCACATTACATCCCCAACCCTCACATCACATCCTTAACCCTCACATCACATCCCCAACCCTCACATCCCAACCCCAACCCTCACATCACATCTCCAACCCTCACATCCCATCCCCAACCCTCACATCACATCCCAAACCCTCACGTCACATCCCCAACCCTCACATCACATCCCCAACCCTCACATCACATCCCCAACCCTCACATCACATCCTTAACCCTCACATCACATCCCCAACCCTCACATCCCATCCCCAACCCTCACATCACATTTCCAACCCTCACATCCCATCCCCAACCTTCACATCACATCCCCAACCCTCACATCACATCCCCAACCCTCACACAACCCTCACTTTCTCATGTCTCGAACCCCACACACCCACGTTCAGGGGCCGGGGTGTCGATGGGTCCCCACAAAGGGGGTTGCTATCGCCCCCTTATCACCCCGGGGGAAGGGGTTGGGGAGGCAAGGGGGGAGGATGGGGATAGGGGGTGGGGGTTATCCTCCCCGAGCAGCGATACACCCGAGCGTCACAACGGAAGTTCTTATCGGGAATATAACGGCACAGAAACCGTTACAGCTCCAGGTCTGCAGTTCCAGGTCTGTAGCTCCAAGTCTGCAGCTCCAGGTCTGCAGCTCCAGGTCTGCAGCTCCAGGTCTACACCTCCAGGCCTACAGCTCCAGGTGTGCAGCTCCAGGTGTGCAGCTCCAGGTCTGCTGCTCCAGGTCTGCAGCTCCAGGTCTGCAGCTCCAGGTCTGCAGCTCCAGGTGTGCAGCTAAAGGTGTGCAGCTCCAGGTCTGCAGCTCCAGGTGTGCAGCTCCAGGTCTGCAGCTCCAGGTCTGCAGCTCCAGGTCTGTAGCTCCAGGTCTGCAGCTCCAGGTGTGCAGCTCCAGGTGTGCAGCTCCAGGTGTGCAGCTCCAGGTCTGCAGCTCCAGGTCTGCAGCTCCAGGTCTGCAGCTCCAGGTCTGCAGCTCCAGGTGTGCAGCTAAAGGTGTGCAGCTCCAGGTCTGCAGCTCCAGGTCTGCAGCTCCAGGTCTGAAGCTCCAGGTCTACATGCAGCTCCAGGTCTGCAGCTCCAGGTTTGCAGCTTCAGGTCTGCAGCTCCAGGTCTACAGCTCCAGGTCTACAGCTCCAGGTCTACAGCTCCAGGTCTGCAGCTCCAGGTCTACAGCTCCAGGTCTACAGCTCCAGGTCTGCAGCTCCAGGTCTACAGCTCCAGGTCTACAGCTCCAGGTCTATAGCTCCAGGTCTGCAGCTCCAGGTCTACAGCTCCAGGTCTGCAGCTCCAGGTCTGCAGCTCCAGGTCTGCAGCTCCAGGTGTGCAGCTAAAGGTGTGCAGCTCCAGGTCTGCAGCTCCAGGTCTGCAGCTCCAGGTCTGAAGCTCCAGGTCTACATGCAGCTCCAGGTCTGCAGCTCCAGGTCTACAGCTCCAGGTCTGCAGCTCCAGGTCTACAGCTCCAGGTCTACAGCTCCAGGTCTGCAGCTCCAGGTCTGCAGCTCCAGGTCTGCAGCTCCAGGTCTGCAGCTCCAGGTGTGCAGCTAAAGGTGTGCAGCTCCAGGTCTGCAGCTCCAGGTCTGCAGCTCCAGGTGTGCAGCTAAAGGTGTGCAGCTCCAGGTCTGCAGCTCCAGGTCTGCAGCTCCAGGTCTGAAGCTCCAGGTCTACATGCAGCTCCAGGTCTGCAGCTCCAGGTCTACAGCTCCAGGTCTGCAGCTCCAGGTCTACAGCTCCAGGTCTACAGCTCCAGGTCTACAGCTCCAGGTCTGCAGCTCCAGGTCTGCAGCTCCAGGTCTGCAGCTCCAGGTGTGCAGCTAAAGGTGTGCAGCTCCAGGTCTGCAGCTCCAGGTCTGCAGCTCCAGGTCTGAAGCTCCAGGTCTACATGCAGCTCCAGGTCTGCAGCTCCAGGTCTACAGCTCCAGGTCTGCAGCTCCAGGTCTACAGCTCCAGGTCTACAGCTCCAGGTCTACAGCTCCAGGTCTGCAGCTCCAGGTTTGCAGCTCCCCCTGTAAACGTAACCTCCGTAAAGTTCCCCCTGTTAACCCCGTAACCCCCCCTCTCCCCCCCCCCCCCTCCCCCCCCGCAACCGCAACACCGCACACGTGCGGGCACACCGCAGAAAATGGCGGCCTACCTCCCGTGACGCGCCCATGTGTAGGCCTACCTTGTGGCCGCTGCTGAGCTCCGGCCTATGCTGACTGGCCTACTTTGGGTCGTGTGGTTTTCTGCTGAGGTACTTTTCTTTTATTGAGGTACTTTCCTTTTACTGAGGTACTTTCCTTTTATTGAGGTACTTTTCTTTTATTGAGGTACTTTTCTTTTATTGAGGTACTTTCCTTTTACTGAGGTACTTTTATTTTATTGAGGTACTTTTATTTTATTGAGGTACTTTTCTTTTATTGAGGTACTTTCCTTTTACTGAGGTACTTTCCTTTTACTGAGGTACTTTCCTTTTATTGAGGTACTTTCCTTTTACTGAGGTACTTTTATTTTATTGAGGTACTTTTCTTTTATTGAGGTACTTTCCTTTTATTGAGGTACTTTCCTTTTACTGAGGTACTTTCCTTTTACTGAGGTACTTTCCTTTTATTGAGGTACTTTTCTTTTATTGAGGTACTTTTCTTTTATTGAGGTACTTTTATTTTATTGAGGTACTTTTCTTTTATTGAGGTACTTTTATTTTATTGAGGTACTTTTCTTTTATTGAGGTACTTTCCTTTTACTGAGGTACTTTCCTTTTACTGAGGTACTTTCCTTTTATTGAGGTACTTTCCTTTTACTGAGGTACTTTTATTTTATTGAGGTACTTTTATTTTATTGAGGTACTTTTCTTTTATTGAGGTACTTTCCTTTTACTGAGGTACTTTCCTTTTACTGAGGTACTTTCCTTTTATTGAGGTACTTTTCTTTTATTGAGGTACTTTCCTTTTATTGAGGTACTTTTCTTTTATTGAGGTACTTTTCTTTTATTGAGGTACTTTTCTTTTATTGAGGTACTTTTCTTTTATTGAGGTACTTTCCTTTTACTGAGGTACTTTTCTTTTATTGAGGTACTTTTCTTTTATTGAGGTACTTTTCTTTTATTGAGGTACTTTCCTTTTATTGAGGTACTTTCCTTTTACTGAGGTACTTTCCTTTTATTGAGGTACTTTCCTTTTATTGAGGTACTTTTCTTTTATTGAGGTACTTTTCTTTTATTGAGGTACTTTTATTTTATTGAGGTACTTTCCTTTTATTGAGGTACTTTTCTTTTATTGAGGTACTTTTCTTTTATTGAGGTACTTTTCTCTTATTGAGGTACTTTTCTTTTATTGAGGTACTTTTCTTTTATTGAGGTACTTTTATTTTATTGAGGTACTTTTCTTTTATTGAGGTACTTTTCTTTTATTGAGGTACTTTTATTTTATTGAGGTACTTTCCTTTTATTGAGGTACTTTTCTTTTATTGAGGTACTTTTCTTTTATTGAGGTACTTTTATTTTATTGAGGTACTTTTATTTTATTGAGGTACTTTTCTTTTATTGAGGTACTTTTCTTTTATTGAGGTACTTTTCTTTTATTGAGGTACTTTTATTTTATTGAGGTACTTTTATTTTATTGAGGTACTTTTCTTTTATTGAGGTACTTTTCTTTTATTGAGGTACTTTTCTTTTATTGAGGTACTTTTCTTTTATTGAGGTACTTTTATTTTATTGAGGTACTTTCCTTTTATTGAGGTACTTTTATTTTATTGAGGTACTTTTCTTTTATTGCTTATCTTTTCTTTTATTGTACTTTTATCTGAATGTACTTTCATTTTGATGTACTTTACTTCTGATGTGCTTTTCTTTCCACCCTGAAATTTATCAGAACGCCATCTGTCGGCGGAAGAAGGTAGGAAAAGCTGCAACATATATATTATATACAGCGCCATTTTTAAATACGGGACCCTAAAATACTGATATTTTATAAATCGGTAATCGGTTTTAGTCAGTATTTAAATACTGATTTAAAAAAAATGACTTTTGATAATGACTCATGTAAATATCATGAATACAAAGGCACCAAATAAAAGATTTAAATATCAAGATTTTACTGCCGTTTTGTTTTTAAAAATCTGCTCTTTGTATCAAAAGTTATAAAAGATTATTTTTGTATCCCGTATTTAAAAAACACCTTGTAGAAATGTGTAGGGTGTGAAATGGTAGTGATGGTGATACTTATGGGAATTGGATGTGAAATGGTAGTTCATGGTGAGACTTATACAAATAGGAGGTAAAATGGTAGTTGATGTAACACTTGATGTTCAGTTGATGTTTGTCCCCCGATGTTTAGTTGCTGATGTTGATGATAAGGCGTAGCGGTTCCAATGTGCGCCGTGAGGCTTGTTGTGTGCTGTCACTCAGTGCCCCTAGATATATATAAATGTATATATATATAAATATATAAATAAAAATATAAATACATAAATGTATATATAAAAATATAAATGTTTGTATAAATATTTAAATAGATATATATATAAATATATCATCTGATATATATATATATACAAATCACTCCTAGATATATAAATAAAGTGCCGCTCTTGAACATCATCAAAAAATACCAACAACTTTACACTAGAACAACAAGAAAGAACAGCAATCACGCGCTGCAACACGACACCGCTGCCGCTATCGGCCACGGCGCGATAAGACGGCGCTTATCGCGGAACTTCTTGGGCCGGCGGCGTCCGTTCCGGCGTCCGGCGTTTGTATCAGTGCGGACGGCTGCTCCGGTCCGCACTGCCGCAATCTTCCTCCGTAATGACCGGCGTGGTGATTGTGGTGCTGCAATCTCTGCAGTCGTTAGGGGGACAATCGCTAGGGCTACAGCCGTTAGTGCTGCAAGCATTGCTGCTTCTGCAATAATATATGTTTCTACAATCACTAGTGCTGGAACCATTTGTGCTTCTACAATCACTAGTGCTGGAACCATTTGTGCTTCTACAATCACTAGTGCTGGAACCATTTGTGCTTCTACAATCACTAGTGCTGGAACCATTTGTGCTTCTACAATCACTAGTGCTGGAACCATTTGTGCTTCTACAATCACTAGTGCTGGAACCATTTGTGCTTCTACAATCACTAGTGCTGGAACCATTTGTGCTTCTACAATCACTAGTGCTGGAACCATTTGTGCTTCTACAATCATTAGTGCTGCAATCATTAGTGCTGCAATCATTAGTGCTGGAATCATTTGTGCTTCTACAATCACTAGTGCTGGAACCATTTGTGCTTCTACAATCACTAGTGCTGGAACCATTTGTGCTTCTACAATCACTAGTGCTGGAACCATTTGTGCTTCTACAATCATTAGTGCTGCAATCATTAGTGCTGCAATCATTAGTGCTGGAATCATTAGTGCTGCAATCATTAGTGCTGGAATCATCCTACCTGATTGACAAAGATGTGTATTGTACCAGTCTGTGTAGCCATAACTGGACGGCTGAGAGGCCTGCCTGACGCTTGCCTGTGGGCGTCTCTTGTATTGTATAACATGCAGGCTAGCCAGCGAGCAGGCAAGCAGGCAGGCAAGCAGGCAGGCAAGCAGGAAAGTAGGTAAGCAAGCAGGCAAGCAGGTAAGCCTGCAGGCAGGCAGGCAAGCAGTCAAGCAGGCAAGCAGGCAGGCAAGTAGGCAGGCAGGCAAGCAGGCAAGCAAGCAGGAAGGCAGGCAAGCAGGCAAGCAGGCAAACTAACGAACAAGCAACAAACTGTTCACAATACCATTCATTTAATGCTAACATCACACCACCCTGTCTCATAAAATACAACCCACCATGTATCCACCCATCTGACAACAACCATTTGAACAAATTTTTATTTCGCTAAACTTTCGATCAAGGCGAATGATTATGACAAAGTAATTATGAGTATTGATATTTTATATATCCCTTCACTATAGAAATTATTTTCGACCACATTTTGCATGACCTCTTACGAAGACAGCGCTTGTACCTAGGTTTTTTTGCCGTAAAATAACTGGGAAAATGTAAAAAAAAAATTTTAACCCAGTTCGAACAAATTACATATCAATACGGGGGGATTACACATCACAACGGGGGGATTACACATCACAACGGGGGGATTACACATCACAACGGGGGGATTACACATCACAACGGGGGGATTACATATCACAACGGGGGATTACACATCACAACGGGGGGATTACATATCAATACGGGGGGATTACACATCACAACGGGGGGATTACATACCAATACGGGGGGATTACACATCACAACGGGGGGATTACATATCAATACGGGGGGATTACACATCACAACGGGGGGATTACATATCAATACGGGGGGATTACACATCACAACGGGGGGATTACATACCAATACGGGGGGATTACACATCACAACGGGGGGATTACATATCAATACGGGGGGATTACACATCACAACGGGGGGATTACATACCAATACGGGGGGATTACACATCACAACGGGGGGATTACACATCACAACGGGGGGATTACATATCACAACGGGGGGATTACACATCACAACGGGGGGATTACATATCAATACGGGGGGATTACACATCACAACGGGGGGATTACATACCAATACGGGGGGATTACACATCACAACGGGGGGATTACACATCACAACGGGGGGATTACATATCACAACGGGGGGATTACACATCACAACGGGGGGATTACATATCACAACGGGGGGATTACACATCACAACGGGGGGATTACATATCAATACGGGGGGATTACACATCACAACGGGGGGATTACATACCAATACGGGGGGATTACACATCACAACGGGGGGATTACACATCACAACGGGGGGATTACATATCACAACGGGGGGATTACACATCACAACGGGGGGATTACATATCACAACGGGGGGATTACACATCACAACGGGGGGATTACATATCAATACGGGGGGATTACACATCACAACGGGGGGATTACACATCACAACGGGGGGATTACATATCAATACGGGGGGATTACACATCACAACGGGGGGATTACACATCACAACGGGGGGATTACATATCAATACGGGGGGATTACACATCACAACGGGGGGATTACACATCACAACGGGGGGATTACATATCAATACGGGGGGATTACACATCACAACGGGGGGATTACACATCACAACGGGGGGATTACATATCAATACGGGGGGATTACACATCACAACGGGGGGATTACACATCACAACGGGGGGATTACATATCAATACGGGGGGATTACACATCACAACGGGGGGATTACACATCACAACGGGGGGATTACACATCACAACGGGGGGATTACATATCACAACGGGGGGATTACACATCACAACGGGGGGATTACATATCACAACGGGGGGATTACACATCACAACGGGGGGATTACATATCACAACGGGGGATTTCACATCACAACGGGGGGATTACATATCAATACGGGGGGATTACATATCACAACGGGGGATTACAGATCACAACGGAGGGATTACACATCACAACGGGGGGATTACATATCAATACGGGGGGATTACACATCACAACGGGGGGATTACACATCACAACGGGGGGATTACACATCACAACGGGGGGATTACATATCACAACGGGGGGATTACACATCACAACGGGGGGATTACATATCACAACGGGGGGATTACACATCACAACGGGGGGATTACACATCACAACGGGGGGATTACACATCACAACGGGGGGATTACACATCACAACGGGGGGATTACACATCACAACGGGGGGATTACATATCAATACGGGGGGATTACATATCACAACGGGGGATTACACATCACAACGGGGGGATTACACATCACAACGGGGGGATTAAATATCAATACGGGATGATTACACATCACAACGGGGGGATTACACATCACAACGGGGGGATTACATATCACAACGGGGGGATTACATATCACAACGGGGGATTACACATCACAACGGGGGGATTACACATCACAACGGGGGGATTAAATATCAATACGGGGGGATTACACATCACAACGGGGGGATTACACATCACAACGGGGGGATTACACATCACAACGGGGGGATTACACATCACAACGGGATGATTACATATCACAACGGGGGGATTACACATCACAACGGGGGGATTACATATCACAACGGGGGATTACACATCACAACGGGGGATTACATATCACAACGGGGGATTAAACACCACAACGGGGGGATTACATATCACAACGGGGGGATTACACATCACAACGGGGGATTACATATCACAACGGGGGGATTACACATCACAACGGGGGGATTACACATCACAACCGGGGATTACACATCACAACGGGGGGATTACACATCACAACGGGGGGATTACATATCACAACGGGGGATTACACATCACAACGGGGGGATTACACATCACAACGGAAGGATTACATATCACAACGGGGGATTACACATCACAACGAGGGGATTACATATCAATATGGGGGGATTACACATCACAACGGGGGGATTACACATCACAACGGGGGGATTACATATCACAACGGGGGATTACACATCACAACGGGGGGATTACATATCAATACGGGGGGATTACACATCACAACGGGGGGATTACACATCACAACGGGGGGATTACACATCACAACGGGGGGATTACATATCACAACGGGGGATTACACATCACAACGGGGGGATTACACATCACAACGGGGGGATTACATATCACAACGGGGGATTACACATCACAACGGGGGGATAACACATCACAACGGGGGGATTACATATCACAACGGGGGATTACACATCACAACGGGGGGATTACATATCAATACGGGGGGATTACACATCACAACGGGGGGATTACACATCACAACGGGGGGATTACATATCAATACGGGGGATTACACATCACAACGGGGGGATTACACATCACAACGGGGGGATTACATATCACAACGGGGGATTACATATCAATACGGGGGATTACATATCACAACGGGGGATTACATATCAATACGGGGGATTACACATCACAACGGGGGGATTACACATCACAACGGGGGGATTACATATCAATACGGGGGGATTACACATCACAACGGGGGGATTACACATCACAACGGGGGGATTACACATCACAACGGGGGGATTACACATCACAACGGGGGGATTACACATCACAACGGGGGGATTACACATCACAACGGGGGGGATTACATATCACAACGGGGGGATTACACATCACAACGGGGGGATTACATATCACAACGGGGGGATTACACATCACAACGAGGGGATTACATATCACAACGGGGGATTTCACATCACAACGGGGGGATTACATATCAATACGGGGGGATTACATATCACAACGGGGGATTACACATCACAACGGAGGGATTACACATCACAACGGGGGGATTACATATCAATACGGGGGGATTACACATCACAACGGGGGGATTACACATCACAACGGGGGGATTACACATCACAACGGGGGGATTACATATCACAACGGGGGGATTACACATCACAACGGGGGGATTACATATCACAACGGGGGATTACACATCACAACGGGGGGATTACATATCAATACGGGGGGATTACATATCACAACGGGGGATTACACATCACAACGGGGGGATTACACATCACAACGGGGGGATTAAATATCAATACGGGATGATTACACATCACAACGGGGGGATTACACATCACAACGGGGGGATTACATATCACAACGGGGGGATTACATATCACAACGGGGGATTACACATCACAACGGGGGGATTACACATCACAACGGGGGGATTAAATATCAATACGGGGGGGATTACACATCACAACGGGGGGATTACACATCACAACGGGGGGATTACACATCACAACGGGGGGGGGGGGATTACACATCACAACGGGATGATACATATCACAACGGGGGGATTACACATCACAACGGGGGGATTACATATCACAACGGGGGATTACACATCACAACGAGAGGATTACATATCACAACGGGGGATTAAACACCACAACGGGGGGATTACATATCACAACGGGGGGATTACACATCACAACGGGGGATTACATATCACAACGGGGGGATTACACATCACAACGGGGGGATTACACATCACAACGGGGATTACACATCACAACGGGGGGGATTACACATCACAACGGGGGGATTACATATCACAACGGGGGATTACACATCACAACGGGGGGATTACACGATCACAACGGAAGGATTACATATCACAACGGGGGATTACACATCACAACGAGGGGATTACATATCAATATGGGGGGATTACACATCACAACGGGGGGATTACACATCACAACGGGGGGATTACATATCACAACGGGGGATTACACATCACAACGGGGGGATTACATATCAATACGGGGGATTACACATCACAACGGGGGGATTACACATCACAACGGGGGATTACACATCACAACGGGGGGATTACATATCACAACTGGGGATTACACATCACAGCGGGGGATTACACATCACAACGGGGGGATTACATATCACAACGGGGGGATAACACATCACAACGGGGGGATTACATATCAATACGAGGGGATTACACATCACAACGCGGGATTACACATCACAACGGGGGATTACACATCACAACGGGGGGGATTACATATCACAACGGGGGGATTACACATCACAACGGGGGGATTACACATCACAACGGGGGGATTACATATCACAAAGGGGATTACACATCACAACGGGGGATAACACATCACAACGGGGGGGATTACATATCACAACGGGGATTACACATCACAACGGGGGGGATTACATATCAATACGGGGGGGGATTACACATCACAACGGGGGGATTACACATCACAACGGGGGATTACATATCAATACGGGGGATTACACATCACAACGGGGGATTACACATCACAACGGGGGGGATTACATATCACAACGGGGGGATTACATATCAATACGGGGGATTACATATCACAACGGGGGGATTACATATCAATACGGGGGGATTACACATCACAACGGGGGGATTACATATCAATACGGGGGATTACACATCACAACGGGGGGATTACACATCACAACGGGGGGGATTACATATCAATACGGGGGATTACACATCACAACGGGGGGATTACATATCAATACGGGGGGATTACATATCACAACGGGGGGGATTACACATCACAACGGGGGATTACATATCAATACGGGGATTACATATCACAACGGGGGGATTACATATCAATACGGGGGATTACACATCACAACGGGGGGGATTACACATCACAACGGGGGATTACATATCACAACGGGGGATTACACATCACAACGGGGGGATTACATATCACAACGGGGGATTACACATCACAACGGGGGGATTACACATCACAACGGGGGGATTACACATCACAACGGGGGGATTACACTACAACGGGGGGGATTACACATCACAACGGGGGATTACACATCACAACGGGGGGATTACTCACAACGGGATTACATATCACAACGGGGATTACACATCACAACGGGGGGATTACATATCACAACGGGGGGATTACACATCACAACGGGGGATTACACATCACAACTGGGGGATTACATATCAATACGGGGGGATTACACATCACAACGGGGGATTACACATCACAACGGGGGGGATTACATATCACAACGGGGGATTACATATCAATACGGGGGGATTACATATCACAACGGGGGATTACATATCACAACGGGGATTACTATCAATACGGGGGGATTACACATCACAACGGGGGATAACATATCAATACGGGGGGATTACACATCACAACGGGGGATTACAATACAGGGGATTCACAACGGGGGATTACATATCACAACGGGGGGGATTACATATCAACAACGGGGGATTACACATCCAACGGGGGATTACATATCACAACGGGGGATTACACATCACAACGGGGGATTACACATCACAACGGGGGGATTACATATCACAACGGGGGATTACATATCACAACGGGGAGATTACATATCACAACGGGGGGATTACACATCACAACGGGGGGGATTACATATCACAACGGGGGGATTACACATCACAACGGGGGGGATTACATATCAATACGGGGGGATTACATATCACAACGGGGGGATTACATATCAATACGGGGAGATTACACATCACAACGGGGGGATTACACATCACAACGGGGGGATTACATATCACAACGGGGGATTACACATCACAACGGAGGGATTACATATCACAACGGGGGGAGATTACATATCACAACGGGAGATTACACATCACAACGGGGGGATTACACATCACAACGGGGGATTTACATATCACAACGGGGGATTACATATCACAACGGGGGGATTACATATCACAACGGGGGATTACACATCACAACGGGGGGATTACATATCACAACGGGGGATTACACATCACAACGGGGGATTACACATCACAACGGGGGGATTACATGATCAATACGGGGGATTTACATATCACAACGGGGGGATTACATATCAATACGGGGGGATTACATATCACAACGGGGGGATTACATATCACAACGGGGGATTACACATCACAACGGGGGGGGATTACACATCACAACGGGGGGGATTACATATCACAACGGGGGGGATACATATCACAACGGGGGGGATTACATATCACAACGGGGGGATTACATATCACAACGGGGGATTACACTATCACAACGGGGGGATTACACATCACAACGGGGGGATTACATATCACAACGGGGGGGATTACATGTCACAACGGGGGGATTACATATCACAACGGGGGGATTACATACAACGGGGGATTACATATCACAACGGGGGGATTACATATCACAACGGGGGGATTACACATCACAACGGGGGG
>CM059557.1:38317412-38347656 GCA_030386875.1 Morinoia aosen | reverse complement strand
CTCCCACACCGCCTCGCTCCTCCCACTCCGCCCAATATTCCTTTAATTTCCCGTTGTGGCCTCAATTTCCCGTTATGCTGTTCATTTCCCGTTGTGGAGTTCATTTTGCAATATTTCGCTAATATCCCGTTATGGTGTTCATTTCCCGTAATGGCCTTTATTTCCCGCAATGGTGTTAATTTCCCAGTATAGAGTTAATTCCACAATATTTCCGTTAATTTCTCATTATGGCTTTTCCCGTATGGGCCAAATTTCCCCTTATAGGGAATTTGTCGTTATTGCGTTCATTTCCTGTAATGGCATCAATTTCCATTTATGGCAGGAATTTCCCGTTATGACATTAATCTCCCAATATGGCGTAATTTCCCGTTATGCCATTAATTTCCCGTTATGGTGTTAATTTTCCCGTTATGGTGTTAATTTCCCGTTATGCCATTAATTTCCCGTTATGCCATTAATTTCCCGTTTCTGGTGTTAATTTCCCGTTATGGTGTTAATTTTCCGTTATGCCGTTATTTTCCGTTATGCCATTAATTTCCCGTTATGCCATTAATTTCCCGTTATGGTGTTAATTTCCCGTTATGGTGTTAATTTCCCGTTATGCCATTAATTTTCCCGTTATGCCATTAATTTCCCGTTATGGTGTTAATTTCCCGTTATGCCGTTAATTTCCGTTACGGCCTTAATTTATCTTTATGGCGTTAAGTTCCCAGTGTGGCGTCGGCTTAATGTTATGGCATATATTTTCACTGTAATGTAACATGAATTTTCGAGTGTGCCTTTGGGTTATCATTAACGTGATAATTCAGGATTATGATTTTTCAAGTTACTTAAGACGACAACTTCAGGTTACATTGTTGCTATCCGACGCTATTTCCAATTAACGAATGATTCGGCGGTAATTTTTCGAGGCCGAAAATAACTGGCACACGACTGAAATTAACGAGCCAGTTATTTTATTATTATCAACTGAGAATTATAGCACCACAGCGTAGCAACACAATAACGAGTAAATAACACGTCACAGCAACAAATGTTAGCAATAACTAGACATGTCACAATGTCACGACGGATATTGACATATATACGGACGCACAAAATGTGTGATGCGCTTTTTGGAAAATTGGATGAAGGTTTGAGTGGAAACATTCCGGTTGATAAAAACTAAGAACCATGAAAGTAGCTTCGTTGCAATGAAGCAAAATGCTCGAATTGACAGTAATTATGAAGAAAAATAATTTTAATAAAATAACAACAATGTTTACAATATTTTCTTTACATTGATTTATTTAATCCAATTATTTCTTGGTTATTTAATTCAGCACAGGTTATGATTAAACTTATGTTCCTTCGAAGCTTAATTAATTCTGAAAATACCTTTCAAAGAATATAATTTGATGACACCAAACTTAGTTTTGTAATTAAAATTAATTTATGATTTAATTTTAAAATTCTGCTACATTCTGCACACATTCCCGCTACATTCTGCACACATTCCCGCTACATTTTGCACACATTCCCGCTACATTCTGCACACATTCCCGCTACATTCTGCACACATTCCCGCCTACATTTTGCACACAATCCCGCTACATTCTGCACACATTCCCGCTACATTTTGCACACAATCCCGCTACATTCTGCACACATTCCCGCTACATTTTGCACACAATCCCGCTACATTCTGCACACATTCCCGCTACATTCTGCACACATTCCCGCTACATTTTGCACACAATCCCGCTACATTCTGCACACATTCCCGCTACATTTTGCACACAATCCCGCTACAATTCTGCACACATTCCCGCTACATTTTGCACACATTCCCGCTACATTCTGCACACATACCCGCTACATTCTGCACACATTCCCGCTACATTCTGCACACATTCCCGCTACATTCTGCACACATTCCTGCTACATTCTGCACACATTCCCGCTACATTCTGCACACATACCCGCTACATTCTGCACACATTCCCGCTACATTCTGCACACATTCCCGCTACATTCTGCACACATTCCCGCTACATTCTGCACACATTCCTGCTACATTCTGCACACATTCCCGCTACATTCTGCACACATTCCCGCTACATTCTGCACACATTCCTGCTACATTCTGCACACATTCCCCGCTACATTCTGCACACATTCCCGCTACATTCTGCACACATTATTGCTACATTCCGCACACATTCCCGCTACATTCTGCACACATTCCCGCTACATTCTGCACACATTCCCGCTAGAAAACTTTTCTTTGGAGTGACGCTGCCTGCTCCACACAGCGTCCCTGTATTACCTGTATCACTTTGTGTGGCTTGTGTTACGCCCGTATCGCGTCTGTATAATCTGTGTATTTTGTGTGTTTCGTATCTGCGTGACGTGTGTGTTGTGTGACTGGCGCACACCACACAGATTTGCTGTTATACACGCACACACGCACACACACGCAATTCATCCCACACACAATTCATCACACACACGCAATTCATCACACAATTCATCTTAACACACACACACAATTCATCTCATACACAAACACACAATTCATCAGACACACAACTCCCCACACAATTCATAACACACACAATTCTTCACACACACAATTCTTCACACACACAATTCATCACACAATTCATCACACACACAATTCATCAAACACACATATCCTTACACACACACAATTCATTCACACACACAATTCATCACACACACAATTCATCCCCACACACAATTCATCACACACGCAATTCATCACACACGCAATTCAGCACCTACACAATTCATCACACGCGCAATTCATCACACAGTTCATCACACAGCGCAGTCTGCTCTCCCCTCGCCTTTGCAATATACAATTCGGGTCGAAACATTGTGTTGTGTGTTGCAATGTGTGTGCTTTGGTGTTGCGTGGTTGCCGTCGTGTGTGCTTTGTGTTCTGCTTGCTGCCGCCCCTGTGTTTGTATTTCCTTCTTCTTCTTGTTTTTCTCCTTCCTTCTGTTTTTATTATTTAGTAAGCTTTATTATATCGGGCAGGCGATATTGCAGGGCTTGTGTGTGTCTTGGTGGCGCTTTATTTTAGCGCTGATGTGGCGCTTCATTTTAGCGCTGATGTTGCGCTTTATTTTAGCGCTGATGTTGCGCTTTATTTTAGCGCTGATGTTGCGCTTTATTTTAGCGCTGATGTTGCGCTTTATTTTAGCGCTGATGTTGCGCTTTTTTGCGCTGTTTTTGCGTTATAAATGAGGGTAAGTTAGGTTAAGAGGGATAAGAATATATATGAGGGTAAATGAGGGTAAGGAAGGATAAGAGGATAAATGAGGGTACGTGAGGGGTAAAGAAGGATAATAGGATAAATGAGGGTAAGTGAGGGTAGGAGAGATAGGAGGATAAATGAGAATATGTGAGGGTAAGGAAGGATAGGAAGATAAACGAGGGTATGTGAGTGTAAAGAAGGGTATGAGGATAAATGAGGGGGAAGTGAGGGCGAGGAATAATAGGATAGGGATAAATAAAGATAAATGAGGGTAAGAGAGGGCGAGGATAAAGAATATAGCAAAATAACTAGCACTAAATAGAAATTAAATTCATCCTAAAATGCTCGTCACACCACAAACTGCAACTGTATCACAGCGCCAACAATTTCCTTTAGACTGAAAAACATAAAGTAATGTTGTATAATATAATATAATATAATATAATATAATATAATATAATATAATATAATATAATATAACATAATATAATATAATATAATATAATATAATATAATATAATATATTATAATATAATATAATATAATATAATACAATATAATATAATATAATATAATATAATATAATATAATATAATATAATATAATATAATATAATATAATATAATATAATGTAACGTAATATAATATAATTTAATAAAATATAATATAATATAATATAAAATAACGTAAACATAATGTAATAAAATACAATACAGTGTTACAGTACTATAGAGTAATGTAGTATAATATAGTAAAGTTTTATTCGAATTAAAGAACCTTTAAATTTTAATTCTGTTCGCGCTTCATTTATTTGTTCGGTGTTTCTTGCGACGTTAATTAGAGATTATTTGGAGCTTAATTAGAGATTATTTGGAGGTTAATTAGAGATTATTTAGAGGTTAATTAGAGACTATTTGGAGGTTAATTAGAGATTATTTGGAGGTTAATTAGAGATTATTTGGAGATTATTTAGAGATTATTTTGAGGTTAAGTAGAGACTATTTGGAGGTTAATTAGAGATTATTTGGAGGTTAATTAGAGATTATTTGGAGATTAATGAGAGATTATTTGGAGGTTAATTAGAGATTATTTGGAGATTATTTAGAGATTATTTTGAGGTTAATTAGAGACTATTTGGAGGTTAATTAGAGATTATTTGGAGGTTAATTAAAGATTATTTGGAGATTAATTAGAGATTATTTTTGAGGTTAATTAGAGGCTATTTGGAGGTTAATTAGAGATTATTTGGAGGGTAATTAGAGATTATTTGGAGGGTAATTAGAGATTATTTGGAGGGTAATTAGAGATTATTTGGAGGGTAATTAGAGATTATTTGGAGGATAATTAGAGATTATTTATAGGGTAATTAGAGATTATTTGGAGGGTAATTAGAGATTATTTGGAGATTAATTGGAGATTATTTTGAGGTAATTAGAAATTATTTTAAGGTTAAATAGAGATTATATGGAGGCTAGTTAGAGATTATTTTGAGGTTAATTAGAAATTATTTAAAGGTTAAATAGAGATTATATGGAGGCTAATTAGAGATTATTTTGAGGTTAATTAGAAATTATTTAAAGGTTAATTAGAAATTATTTAAAGGTTAATTAGAAATAATTTCAAAGAGAAGATGGCTGCCGTCTGACACCGAAATCTCAAAATTCAAGGACTTATTAAATAAGAAGACTTATTATTAAGATAAATTATTATTAAGATGAATATTATTACCATGAGTTATTGTTAGGACCCATTATTATTAGGATCAATTATTATTAAGGTTAACTATTATTAATCTGAATTATTAGCTAAGACGAGTTATTTTTCATTAAAGTTGGTAGGTATACGAAAAGCTTTACTTGCAGCTCTTATATACCGCGCCAAGCCAGCACTGACTTGGTAGCGCTTGCCGCGTTGTTAGCATGTGTGTTTCATTTGTGTAAATATATATATGTGTGAAATGTACTAATATGTACACATACTCATACACAAACACACATGCACACAGATATGTACAGGTATACACACACGCACATTCACCTCCAAATCAAGTTTTTTTCTGGCTTCAATCTTTCATTGTTCCACGCACTCCTGCCTTCCTTGTCCGTCCCTTCCTGCCTGCGTGCTTTGTGTTGTGTTGCACGCACACTGCATGCACACTGCATGCACACTGCATGCACACTGCATGCACACTGCATGCACACTGCACGCACACTACACGTACACTGCACGCACACTGCACGCACACTGCATGCACACTGCATGCACACTGCACGCACACTACACGTACACTGCACGCACACTGCACGCACACTGCACGCACACTGCATGCACACTGCATGCACACTGCATGCACACTGCATGCACACTGCACGCACACTGCATACACACTGCATGCACACTGCACGCACACTACACGTACACTGCACGCACACTGCACGCACACTGCACGCACACTGCACGCACACTACACGCCCACTGCACGTACACTGCACGCACCACTACACGCACACTACACGCACACTGCACGTACACTGCACGCACACTGCACGCACACTGCACGCACACTACACACACCACTGCACGCACACGAACGCTGTACAGTGCACACAAGACAAGCGTACACACGCAGAACACGCACCACACACCACACTCTGTGTAGCAAACATACAATGGTCAGAACTTAACAAGTGGCTTTATCACTCAACTTCAGCTCTAATTGCTCTAGCAGAGTTGTTTTTTGTGGAATCTGGGAATAGAACTCCAATTTTACTCAATTTTCATGTGTATATGAACATATTGTGAAGATATGTTGCTGTTGCAATGTGGAGTGCGTCACATGTTGATTCGTTAACTTCTACTGTATGTCACATATACTGTATACTGTATAATGTATCCTTTATACTGTATAATGTATACTGTATACTGTATTCTATATACTGTTTACCGTCAACTGTATACTGTGTGCTGTATACTGTATACTATATACTGTAATCTGCGCACTATATACTGAGTAAGTTTAGATATTTGACAAATGTATAGCCATTAGGCATACATAGGTCGATACTTGCAGCACGTAAGTGAGGGTTAAATAACGATAGGAAAATAAATGAGGGTAGGTGAGGGTAAGAATTCATGTACTTTCATGCTAAATAGCCAATAAATAAGTAGCAAAGTCTCCTAAACAGCAAATAAAAGTTTCATAGAGAATAAATAACTCTTCCATAAAGACATGAAGTAATGCCTGCAAGGGAACGGTACTATGTACTATATATGATGCATACAGTACTATATACTATGTACCATGCATACATTACTATGTACCATGTATGATGCATACAGTAATATGTACTATGTACGATGCATACAGTACTATGTACTATGTACATACAGTACTATGTATGATGCATACAGTACTATGTACTATGTATGATGCATACAGTACCAATGTACTATGTACACACAGTACTATGTACTTTGTACAAACAGTACTATATGTGTTCTACCTCTCCTGATACACTCACATGCAGGCAACATCCGCTATGCCAGCTGACCGAACTTTTCTTCCGTTAAATAATAAGAAAACCCGGACAAAAAACACCAAATCTGATCAAACTTGATCGCGGCTTTCCGGGTTTCAAGTTTCCTGACCACAACTTTCTGGATCGCAACTTTCCGGACCACAACTTTCTTGATCACTCTATACATTTGTAACTTTTCTGCAAGATAATTGCGGCCTATCTTTTGCTTGGACATCTTTATGTGCACCTCAACTTCTGGCAACGAGTCGCATTAATGCGGCCCGTGTGACGGTCATGTGACGGTTGCATTATGAATAACTAGGACTCATCATTATTATAAAAGGAGCCGCGTCCGTCCGTCCGTCTGTGTGACCCCCTCTTCTAATATCAATAGCTTTGATAGCAACAAGGATATAGCTTAAGAAATACAAGAAATTATTCTACTGCATTATTTTTCTGTGGCGATTAAATTCCCTTTCACTTGCATTATGGTATCCACAATACGCAATCGGCTTATTTTTGCAAATAGAAATTTCTTTGGAGCTTTTTCTGTTGAAATTCATCATGTTGCTTTGATATTAATAATTGATAATGCGAATAGAAATGTTTTAAATTCGTTTGACCAGTAACCTGGCTACCACTTAGTATAAAGCTCAAGATTTTGGAACTTGAGTTGTCGTTTTCGAAATTGTGATTTTTTTGAAAAGCTTTGAAGAGATATTAGACGACATTTCAAAATAAAATTCCGGCAAAAGAGGCCACCAAGGATAGAAATGTGTCCAACCGCAAGGGAGAAGTAGCAAGACTTCGACAGCAAGAAAGACGCCGAAGACGATCGGATGAACAACGCGAAATGGCAAGACGAAGCAATGCTGCTCGCCAACGAGAAGCTTGAGCTAAATTGACCCTTGAACGGCGTTTGGAAATTCTACGCAATAATGCAGAGCAACACCGAGTAGCTAGAGTGAGCTAAACACATGAAAGAAACGAGGAAATTCTTCGGCATAGCGCTGGACAACATCGAGTGGCACGAGAGAATTTAACTCAAGAAAGTAGGGCTGTAATTCTTCAGATTAATGCCGACCAGCACGTGTGCACTAGTAACTGATGGCTACTGACGAACACATTCAATATTATGAAAGACATTTTTTATTCATACCCATGCGAATGCAGTTCAATATTAATGCAACATATTAATATATTTTGTCTATTTCCATCAAAATATCGCTTACTACAGCTGGGCAGTTTGTGATGAGATTATCTGCAGATACAGGCTTCACTGCCTCGCCTATATATATATATATATATATAACCTTTGTTTCCATGGTACTATTATGATGGTAGCTTCTTTTTCTAAAGGATTACTAAGATTCTAAAGGATTAATGCGATTCTAAAGATTTTATACGATTCTAAAGGATTAGTATTGGGAAAATTGAGGAGGTATTGAACGCATTCCTGTACAATACGCAACAAAATTGAGGAGGTATTGAACGCAGTCCTGTACAATACGCAACAAAATTTAGGAAGTATTGAACGCAGTCCTGTACAATACGCAACAAAATTTAGGAGGTATTGAACGCAGTCCTGTACAATACGCAACAAAATTGAGGAGGTATTGAACGCATTCCTGTAATACGCAACAAAATTGAGGAGGTATTGAACGCAGTCCTGTACAATACGCAACAAAATTTAGGAGGTATTGAACGCAGTCCTGTACAATATGCAACAAAATTGAGGGGGTATTGAACGCAGTCCTGTACAATACGCAACAATATTTAGGAGGTATTGAACGCAGTCCTGTACAATCAGCAACAAAATTGAGGAGGTATTGAACGCAGTCCAGTACAATACGCAACAAAATTGGGGAGGTATTGAACGCAGTCCTGTACAATACGCAACAAAATTGAGGAGGTATTGAACGCAGTCCTGTACAATATGCAACAAAATTGAGGAGGTATTGAACGCAGTCCTGTACAATACGCAACAAAATTGAGGAGGTATTGAACGCAGTCCTGTACAATACGCAACAATATTTAGGAGGTATTGAACGCAGTCCTGTACAATACGCAACAAAATTGAGGAGGTATTGAACGCAGTCCTGTACAATACGCAACAAAATTGGGGAGGTATTGAACGCAGTCCTGTACAATACGCAACAAAATTGGGGAGGTATTGAACGCAGTCCTGTACAATACGCAACAAAATTGAGAAGGTATTGAACGCAGTCCTGTACAATACGCAACAAAATTGAGGAGGTATTGAACGCAGTCCTGTACAATACGCAACAAAATTGAGGAGGTATTGAACGCAGTCCTGTACAATACGCAACAAAATTGGGGAGGTATTGAACGCAGTCCTGTACAATACGCAACAAAATTGGGGAGGTATTGAACGCAGTCCTGTACAATACGCAACGGAATTTAGGAGGTATTGAACGCAGTCCTGTACAATACGCAACAAAATTTAGGAGGTATTGAACGCAGTCCTGTATAATCAGCAACAAAATTTAGGAGGTATTGAACGCAGTCCTGTACAATACGCAACAAAATTGAGGAGGTATTGAACGCAGTCCTGTACAATACGCAACAAAATTGAGGAGGTATTGAACGCAGTCCTGTACAATACGCAACAAAATTTAGGAGGTATTGAACGCAGTCCTGTACAATCAGCAACAAAATTTAGGAGGTATTGAACGCAGTGCTGTACAATACGCAACAAAATTTAGGAGGTATTGAACGCAGTCCTGTACAATACGCAACAAAATTGAGGAGGTATTGAACGCAGTCCTGTACAATACGCAACAAAATTGGGGAGGTATTGAACGCAGTCCTGTACAATACGCGACAAAATTTGGGAGGTATTGAACGCAGTCCTGTACAATACGCAACAAAATTTGGGAGGTATTGAACGCAGTCCTATACAATACGCAACAAAATTGGGGAGGTATTGAACGCAGTCCTGTACAATACGCAACAAAATTGGGGAGGTATTGAACGCAGTCCTGTACAATACGCAACAAAATTGAGGAGGTATTGAACGCAGTCCTGTACAATACGCAACAAAATTGAGGAGGTATTGAACGCAGTCCTGTACAATACGCAACAAAATTGGGGAGGTATTGAACGCAGTCCTGTACAATACGCGACAAAATTTGGGAGGTATTGAACGCAGTCCTGTACAATACGCAACAAAATTTGGGAGGTATTGAACGCAGTCCTATACAATACGCAACAAAATTGGGGAGGTATTGAACGCAGTCCTGTACAATACGCAACAAAATTGGGGAGGTATTGAACGCAGTCCTGTACAATACGCAACAAAATTGAGGAGGTATTGAACGCAGTCCTGTACAATACGCAACAAAATTTAGGAGGTATTGAACGCAGTCCTGTACAATCAGCAACAAAATTGGGGAGGTATTGAACGCAGTCCTGTACAATACGCAACAAAATTGAGGAGGTATTGAACGCAGTCCTGTACAATACGCAACAAAATTGAGGAGGTATTGAACGCAGTCCTGTACAATACGCAACAAAATTGAGGAGGTATTGAACGCAGTCCTGTACAATACGCAACAAAATTTAGGAGGTATTGAACGCAGTCCTGTACAATACGCAACAAAATTTAGGAGGTATTGCACGAAGTCCTGTACAATACGCAACAAAATTTAGGAGGTATTGAACGCAGTCCTGTACAATACGCAACAAAATTTAGGAGGTATTGAACGCAGTCCTGTACAATACGCAACAAAATTGAGGAGGTATTGAACGCAGTCCTGTACAATACGCAACAAAATTGAGGAGGTATTGCACGCAGTCCTGTACAATACGCAACAAAATTTAGGAGGTATTGAACGCAGTCCTGTACAATACGCAACAAAATTGAGGAGGTATTGAACGCAGTCCTGTACAATCAGCAACAAAATCAAACAACTCCCGCACTGCAGCGAACATTATCAGTTACCACGTTCAATGCAGAGGACACATTTTACTATAGACGACACAACACCACTTATTAATTTCAAGGGATGAATTACAAGGTATTGATTTACTGCATCTGTAGCACGGAGGCAACACACACGCACAAACGCACACACACACAGCAGGGTTCACACGGCCGTTGCGTGTGTGTGTGTGCGTGAGAGCCATGCATCTCATCAGTATGTATCAGCTGCATCATGTGTCGCTACCTGCGCCGTCACTAATGATTGCCGCTCCGATGATTGCCGCCGTGATGATTGTGAACACAATCATTGACGGTATAATGGTCGGCACCGAATTGTTGTGGGCGAATAGTTGCCACAAGTGATTGCCATTAATGATTGCCACCAGTGATTGCCACCAGTGACTGTCACTTATGATTGCCACCAGTGAGTGCCACTTATGATTACCACCAATGATTTCCACCTATGATTGGCACCAATGATTGCCACCAGTGACTGCCACTTATGATTGCCACCAGTGATTGCCACTTATGATTGCCACCAATGATTTCCACTTATGATTGGCACCAATGATTGCCACCAGTGACTGCCAGTTAGGATTGCCACCAGTGATTGCCACTTATGATTGCCACAATGATTGCCACTTATGATTGCCACCAATGATTGCCACTAATGATTGCCGCTTATGATTGCAACCAATGATTGCCACCAGTGATTGCCACCAGTGATTGCCACCTATGATAGCCACCAATGATTTCCACTTATGATTGCCACCAATGATTGCCACCAGTGATTGCCACCTATGATAGCCACCAATGATTTCCACTTATGATTGGCGCCAATGATTGCCACCAGTGACTGCCACTTATGATTGCCACCAATGATTGCCCCCAGTGATTGCCACTTATGATTGCCACCAATGATTTCCACTTATGATTGGCACCAATGATTGCCACCAGTGACTGCCACTTATGGTTGCCACCAATGATTGCCACTAATGATTGTCGCTTATGATTGCCACCAATGACTGCCACCAGTGATTGCCACCAATGATTCCAGCGAAATATTTTGAAAAATCGTTGCCATCAATTGTTACCACCAAAGGAGATGATACTGCAAATTGCCGCGAATGATTGCCACTGATAATCGCCCCGATTGCCACCAATTAGCTAAACGTTGTGATATGTAATCCCCCGTTGTGATATGTAATCCCCCGTTGTGATATGTAATCCCCCGTTGTGATATGTAATCCCCCCGTTGTGATATGTAATCCCCCGTTGTGATATGTAATCCCCCGTTGTGATATGTAATCCCCCGTTGTGATATGTAATCCCCCGTTGTGATATGTAATCCCCCCGTTGTGATATGTAATCCCCCCGTTGTGATATGTAATCCCCCGTTGTGATATGTAATCCCCCGTTGTGATATGTAATCCCCCGTTGTGATATGTAATCCCCCCGTTGTGATATGTAATCCCCCGTTGTGATATGTAATCCCCCGTTGTGATGTGTAATCCCCCGTTGTGATATGTAATCCCCCGTTGTGATATGTAATCCCCCGTTGTGATATGTAATCCTCCGTTGTGATATGTAATCCCCCGTTGTGATATGTAATCCCCCGTTGTGACATGTAATCCCCCCGTTGTGATATGTAATCCCCCGTTGTGATATGTAATCCCCCGTTGTGATATGTAATCCCCCGTTGTGATATGTAATCCCCCGTTGTGATGTGTAATCCCCCGTTGTGATATGTAATCCCCCGTTGTGATATGTAATCCTCCGTTGTGACATGTAGTCCCCCCGTTGTGATATGTAATCCCCCCGTTGTGATATGTAATCCCCCCGTTGTGACATGTAATCCCCCCGTTGTGATATGTAATCCCCCCGTTGTGATATGTAATCCCCCGTTGTGACATGTAATCCCCCCGTTGTGATATGTAATCCCCCCGTTGTGATATGTAATCCCCCCGTTGTGATATGTAATCCCCCGTTGTGATATGTAATCCCCCCGTTGTGATATGTAATCCCCCGTTGTGACATGTAATCCCCCCGTTGTGATATGTAATCCCCCCGTTGTGACATGTAATCCCCCGTTGTGATATGTAATCCCCCGTTGTGATATGTAATCCACCGTTGTGACATGTAATCCCCCGTTGTGATATGTAATCCCCCGTTGTGATATGTAATCCCCCCGTTGTGACATGTAATCCCCCGTTGTGATATGTAATCCCCCGTTGTGATATGTAATCCCCCGTTGTGATATGTAATCCTCCGTTGTGATATGTAATCCCCCGTTGTGATATGTAATCCCCCGTTGTGATGTGTAATCCCCCGTATTGATATGTAATCCCCCGTTGTGATATGTAATCCCCCGTTGTGATATGTAATCCCCCGTTGTGATATGTAATCCCCCGTTGTGATATGTAATCCCCCGTTGTGATATGTAATCCCCCGTTGTGATATGTAATCCCCCGTTGTGATATGTAATCCCCCGTTGTGATATGTAATCCTCCGTTGTGATATGTAATCCCCCCGTTGTGATATGTAATCCCCCGTTGTGATATGTAATCCCCCGTTGTGATATGTAATCCCCCCGTTGTGATGTGTAATCCCCCCGTTGTGATGTGTAATCCCCCGTTGTGATATGTAATCCCCCCGTTGTGATATGTAATCCCCCGTTGTGATGTGTAATCCCCCGTATTGATATGTAATCCCCCGTTGTGATGTGTAATCCCCCGTATTGATATGTAATCCCCCGTTGTGATATGTAATCCCCCGTTGTGATATGTAATCCCCCCGTTGTGATATGTAATCCCCCGTTGTGATATGTAATCCCCCGTTGTGATATGTAATCCCCCGTTGTGATATGTAATCCCCCGTTGTGATATGTAATCCCCCGTTGTGATGTGTAATCCCCCGTTGTGATATGTAATCCCCCGTTGTGATATGTAATCCCCCGTTGTGACATGTAATCCCCCCGTTGTGATATGTAATCCCCCGTTGTGATATGTAATCCCCCGTTGTGATATGTAATCCCCCCGTTGTGATATGTAATCCCCCGTTGTGATATGTAATCCCCCCGTTGTGATATGTAGTCCCCCCGTTTTGATATGTAATCCCCCCGTTGTGATATGTAATCCCCCGTTGTGATATGTAATCCCCCGTTGTGATATGTAATCCCCCCGTTGTGATATGTAATCCCCCCGTTGTGATATGTAATCCCCCGTTGTGATATGTAATCCCCCCGTTGTGACATGTAATCCCCCGTTGTGATATGTAATCCCCCGTTGTGATATGTAATCCACCGTTGTGACATGTAATCCCCCGTTGTGATATGTAATCCCCCGTTGTGATATGTAATCCCCCCGTTGTGACATGTAATCCCCCCGTTGTGATATGTAATCCCCCGTTGTGATATGTAATCCCCCGTTGTGATATGTAATCCCCCGTTGTGACATGTAATCCCCCCGTTGTGATATGTAATCCCCCCGTTGTGATATGTAATCCCCCGTTGTGATATGTAATCCCCCCGTTGTGACATGTAATCCCCCGTTGTGATATGTAATCCCCCGTTGTGATATGTAATCCCCCCGTTGTTATATGTAATCCCCTCCGTTGTGATATGTAATCCCCCGTTGTGATATGTAATCCTCCGTTGTGATATGTAATCCCCCGTTTTGATATGTAATCCCCCGTTGTGATATGTAATCCCCCCGTTGTGATATGTAATCCTCCGTTGTGATATGTAATCCCCCGTTGTGATATGTAATCCCCCGTTGTGATATGTAATCCCCCGTTGTGATATGTAATCCCCCGTTGTGATGTGTAATCCCCCGTATTGATATGTAATCCCCCGTTGTGATATGTAATCCCCCGTTG
Organism: Morinoia aosen; assembly: GCA_030386875.1. NCBI lineage: Eukaryota > Metazoa > Arthropoda > Malacostraca > Amphipoda > Talitridae > Morinoia > Morinoia aosen. The sequence goes on along the minus strand of CM059557.1, from coordinate 38,333,051 downwards.
TGATATGTAATCCCCCGTTGTGATATGTAATCCCCCGTTGTGATATGTAATCCCCCGTTGTGATGTGTAATCCCCCCGTTGTGATATGTAATCCCCCCGTTGTGATATGTAATCCACCGTTGTGATATGTAATCCCCCGTTGTGACATGTAATCCCCCCGTTGTGATATGTAATCCCCCGTTGTGATATGTAATCCCCCGTTGTGATATGTAATCCCCCCGTTGTGATATGTAATCCCCCCGTTTTGATATGTAATCCCTACAGAAAATAAATATTTATGGGGGGAAAAAATAATGTTGAAGCGTTTATCCGTATATTGAAAGTTCCAACTTTTATTCAAAGTTGATCAGACATAGATAAACAGTGAAATGTATAATAAGTGCGTAGCAGGAAGATTCAAGCTCCACACGAGCAGGGTGACTGGCTGAAGAAGCGGACCGTCACACCTTGCACTCAATTAAGCCGCGAAGGAACTGCAAGGGGATAAAGAAATGCGAATTAGTTGCGTTGAGGTTCAGAGCATAATAATGACTCCTTATAGTTATCGTTCGTCGTCTTACAGACAGTAGTTATAAGATGGTCATAGTAACCGTTATAGTTATAGTTTAGTTATAGTTTAGTTATAACTATAGTTATAGTTATAGTTTAGTTATAGTTATTAAGTATTTTAGTTATAGTTCTAAAGTAGTTATGAAGCCGTTGCAGTTTTACGTAATCATAGTTATAGGGCTTACAGGTTATGGTAGAGATTGGAATAGATACGAGGCCTGGATTGCGCACACCTAAAACCAGCTCACGGAATGGACATTCACATAGTTAACGACGATAGTCACCAACCTCCACAAGTCCGTGAGCCTCAGCGAGTGAGCGGAGCAGAGGTAGGCAGGCGTAGACGTCGCAGCAGCTGGTGGCACTCTCAGCCCATCACCACATCCCCAGCCGTGCAGAACATGACGAAAGGGTCGCCAGAAACTCCCCCAGGACAGAAGGCGCAGGAAGCACAGTCGGAAGTTTGCAAAGCAGCTGGATGCGGGGAGGCGTCACGGATGACGTCACGTTAGACCTCAGAGTGCGTATGCAGTGGTGCCAGCTCGGAGAGCAGGAGTGAACTGCTCAGACAGCTCCGAGACGAGTTAAAATAACCTCTGCTGTTTAAGGCAGGTTGTATTCAGGCAACGACATGTCGGCTAACTACATGAATGTCACCCATGGTGCTGGAGTGGTACGCAATCATTTTTATGTATCCATCAGAATTCAACTTAAACCTAGAAATACTTTAATGCAAATAATGTTAGTTCCAAATTGAATCCTTAACTTTAAAGGTTCTTCACACTCCCCCCCCGAGAATTCACCTGCAGTGAAAGTGAAGGTGAAGATGAAGATTCAAGAGATTAGTAATTAAAAATCAGAACAAGGTTATACATCTATATACAATCGCTCATCATTAAAGAGCGTATTTTTTGCTCCGCCAAGACCGCAGCTCCACGTCTACCACGACGTCTTTCTTCGGAGTTGGAGCGCACGTCATCCGGCAAAGTTTGCGCAGCCCGGACGCCAGCTTCTCCTGGAATCAGAAGAATGAGAGAAGTAGCGTGACGGTATACCTCCTCGCCGGAACTCTTACGAACGAAGGCCGCCGTCACTTCACCCATGGAATTGGCCACCGTTTTGACGACGACACCTAACGGGTAAGACGATTGTTTAAGGAACTTGTCCACTAGTAGGACGACGTCTCCAACCTTTAATGGTACATGCTTAACAGGCTTATAACGTTCCTTCTGGTTGGTAGCTTGGTGCATCAATGTAGCCAAGAACTCAGAATGATAGACTTCATTCAATTTGTTGTTACTAGCTACCAATTTAGAGTAATGCTCTCTGATTTCCCTTCCGGAGTTAGGTTGGTAATCAGCATCTTCTAGCTGTACCGGTTGAAGGCTAGGAATCAAATTTACGGACGGCAGCTCCTGACCGTAAATCAACATCTCTGGTGTAATCGGAACTACTGGTTCAATATGATTTGTACGCAGGGATTCCTTGAACGTGATTGGCCGTCTGTTTATTAAATGTACTGCTTTAGCTATCAGAAACTGAAAATCAAATATTGGCAAGATCCTTTTCCCAATTGACTTCCAAATTAGCCGTTTACAAGCCTTCACACAGCATTCAACAAGAGATCCCAATGCACTGTTCCCTTTGCAATATTGAGACATTGAGAGTTCTTTAATATCAAATTTCTCTAAGTAGCTGCGGGTCTCATGATCGTCCAGAAAAGATCTCAAAGTGTTGAACCCGGCAGATATCTGGCTTCCCAGATCGGCCACACAATTTTTAAATATTCCATAGTCATAAATGTGAAGCTGTAACGCTCTAAGAAAGTCTTTTGCATCCGCGCTCAAGCAAAGCTTCATATTAACCGCTCTACTCCAGAGGCAGGTCAATACCAAGATCCACACCTTTTGTTTTTTGTCGTTGATAGTCACGGTCCAAGGACCCATGTAGTCCAGAAATATCGATCTGAACGGCTTCGCCGGAGGAGAAATCCTAAAATCACGATAGACGTTCTGGCTCAAGATCACGGGTCTTTGATTTACTCTGCGACAAGTTACACATTGCCTAAGCACTTTGCGCACTTCTGAGTAAGGGTGAAGGAAAAAATAGTTTTTCCGCAATTCATGTAACACTGAATAAATACCGGCATGGCCTGTCTTAATATGGGCATCTTCGATGATCAGTCTGGTTAGCAGGCTACCGTTAGGCAATAGTATCGGATAGGAGCTAGACTTCTCCTTCATGAACTTAGATTTGACTCTTAATAGACCGTCCGAAGACACTATCACATTCAAACGTTTGATTAGAGGCGGTAATTTATTAATAGTTTTGTCCCGACAGTTAAAATAGGTGAAAATCTGCTGAAAAGCGTCTGTCTGCTCCGTGAGCAAAATGTTTCTGAGTGCCGCAGCATAATAATTAGGTTTCCGATCGTCAGACGCCTCAGAGTTCGATTTTAATCTTTTTACAAACATTAGTACGTACTTGTGAACATTCACAAGTTTAGAAAGAGATGAATATTTGTTCAGGGGAATCAAATGTCCTTTTCTTTCAGGAACCTCTCCCGAGCCACTTTCCACCTCCTTGCTGACACTCCTGTCTAATGCCACCCCACAGGTAACCTCACCGCTAAGGATTTCTCCCGCGGCGGCGGAAGGACGCACGCCGAGGCTGGGCAACACCACCGAGAGATCGCAGTCAGCGGAAGAAACTGCATCCTCCTGAAGAAAGGTAGGTCCAGTGAAATACTGAGAGTTTTTTAGTTGTTTTACGCTAGAGCAACGGCTAACTAAGTCAGCGGGGTTTCCTCTACCTGCCGTGAAACAAAATTTCACTTGTTTTTGTCCACACAATGTTTCTATGGCATTAAGCTTATTCAGAGTAAAAACGTTTCGCTTCTGCATTTTATCAAAATCTACTGCATATGACTGGATCCAATGAAGGGCAACCATGCTATCGGTGTACAGCAATAGAGACTCTATGTTCAGAGGGACCACGTTTTTAGTGCCACAAAAGTTACGGTACCAGTCTAGCAAAGCTGCAACACCCAAGTGTATTGCGGCAAGTTCGAGAACTGGAATTGTTTTAGTTTTCAATTTTTTACTGACCACTTTAGATTTACTAGAGAGTAGGCTGAGAGTATTTGATTCATTGTCTCTCATGTAAATGACATAGCCGTACAACATCTTTGAGGCGTCAGTGAAAGCAAGTAGAGAGTACCGTCCGTCTCTGCTTCCTAGTGATCTAGGAATCGGAGGGCATTTTGAAGAATTTACTTGTTTTGCGATCAGTCTCCATTCTCTTAATAGTTCTTTCGGTAGCCTTACATCCCACTTCATAGATTGATCAGACTGCAATTTATGGAGGAATACCTTAGCCCTGTTGAGGATGGGACAAAAGATATTGAACACGTCATAGATTTCATGAATAGAGGAGAGAATTTTCCGCTTCGTATCTGCCTTTACGTCGAGTTTAAGCGCACAGGGCTCTAGAGTGTCATTCTCTTTATCCCAGGTCATGCCCAACAACTTAACTTGCTTAGAAGAATCTGTATGAAAATCTTTATCCATGCTATTCTGCAGAGCTTGGTCATTGGTATAAAACTTCTGCAATGGGAATTTGTAGTCTTCAAATAAGCAAGGTAATAAGCTATAAGCCTGATAAAGTTCAATGGGGCTGTTAGTCGAGTATCCACCATTATCCATGTACATCAAGCTATACACCACCTTCCGCAATTTAGACTGAACAGGATCATTTTGGGGATCATCGGATATTAGCAACTTGTATAATGCTAACATTAAGGTAGTTGGACTAGGCCTTATGCCAAACAAAAGCCTAAGACATTTGTATGCGACAACAGTCAGGTCTCCTTTTAGTACGTTCCTGTACCACAAAAAACAGAATCGACTTTGATCTACTTCCCTCAGTTGAATATTTAGAAACGCTTTTTCCAAGTCAAAAGTTAGCAAGTATTTATCAAATCTCAGGGAAGCGAGAGCAACATCCGGCTTGGGATTTAGACAAGGGCCTGGAAGAGTGGCTTGGTTGTGACTAACCGCGCCATTTATCTTATCGCAGAGGTTAGCCAGGAACACGACGCGACATTTTGTTGTGTCATTACCCAAGCGAAAAACTCCCATGTGGGGAAGAAAACTACACTCGGGATGGGAGTTCATGAATGACTCAATGTTATCGATTCTCTCAATGATATTATCGTTCTCTTGATCCTTGATTACTTTATCGTACATGCTTAGGCGATCGGGATCAAGCGAAAGCTTTTTATAGTTGCTCTGCAGAATTTGCCTCGACAAGGTATAGTTTTTAGCAAGTCTGTGAGAAATTCTATGATTCCACATGATGGGCATTACCAGCCTTCCATCTGTATTTCTGTTAGTGTTACTCAGAACATAATTTACTAATTTATCATTTAATTCTGTCTCCTCAGGCTCCTCTAGACGGTCTATACCCAAGAGATCAGCACAACGCTCACCTAGATCTGCTGGAGGTGCCCCATCAAGAGAAGGGAGGACAGGTTCGTATGGTTCCCCCATCTCACCGGACGCGAGCTCTGAGTCCGCGCAGTCTGACACGGTAGCAGCGCCGACCACCCGTCTGGGGACAGAGACCGCAGGTGCCACGCGTACTGGACGAGCATCGGGTTGGGAAGGAGGGAGACGCCTTATATTGTCTTTCATGAGTTGCAGATTTCCCGTCAACATCACTCCCACAGTGGAATCGATGAAGCAGGACTGCTGCTTAGTCCCACCAAAATTGATGTAACTCATTTTGAAGTCCGGATCGGATTCTGCGCCTAATATGAGAGATATCTCAGAGGGGTAATTTTCGCTATCTACGAGGGACCGGTCTGCCAACTCATAACCAGCGTTCTCAAATGCAAAAACCACCTGCTCCAGATCCCTGTACGGTAAAGCAATATTTATTTTAGGAACGCATATCGCCTCAACAACTAGTTTTTTATGCTTCAAAATTAGAGGAACTTTCACAATTTTTGTTTCAATCTTCTTACTTGAATTAAAACCCTGAATATTCACAGTTTCATTTTCCTTCAGAACTGGCAAATCCAGTTCATCGGCAAGAGAGCTAGTAATAAAATTTTTCTGACTCCCGCCATCTTTCAATATCCTAATATTTGAGTTTCCGATACCAGCAGTGAGAGTAGGCAAAATATTAGCAGCGCCCACAGACCCTGTGAAAACATACCGTGTCAGCGTCAAGGCGCTCGTTACCGGTTGCGCTGGTGAAGTGGTGCTCCGCCGAGTGCCCTCTCGAGGAAGTCTCGCCTTGCGACACAAGTAGGTCATATGTTCGCCATTGCAAACACGACAGCGTGACGAAAATTTAAACCTGCAGTTCGCAGTGCTGTGGTTCTGGAAAGAACATTTTGTGCAGGCGTTAATGGCTTTTAATTTGTCAAATTTTTTGAATGCAGTATCGTAGTTAGGACATTTACTCAGATGGTGCTCAGGGTTTCTACCATCGCTCAGGCACAAACCACACGTTTCAGTTTTTCGGTTTACGTTTATGGCCAATGCAGCGGTAGGCTCAAATTTGTGAGCCTTTTCCTTCCTACCTGAATGGCTGGAAATCTCAAGCTGCTTTTGGTAGCGTTCGTTGGCTTCGAATACGTACTCTTCTATTTGAGACAATGAGGGGCGATTCACATTCGTGATTTGAATCAAACTACTCTGAAATTTATCATTTAGGGCACTCCATAAAAAGTACGCTAAAACCGTATCGACGTCAATTTTCAGCTTACGGAACGAAGCAATAATTGCCTTCATTTCTCCAATGTAAACAATGGGATCGTCAGAAATAGCCAGCTTCATGGCAGCTAGTTTTTCGATGGCATTATATTTTTGCACAATTTCTGAGGCAAAAGCCTTCTGTAGCAAGTCTTTAGCCGATTCGTATTTTTGTTCTGACGTATCGAGGGAATCTAGCAAGATTTTAGGAGCGCCAGACACCTGATTATACAGGTAAACAAATTTTTCGTAGGAAGACAAAGCGTGCTTATCAAAAATTGCTTCGAAATTAGTTATGAATTTTTCAAAACACTCGGTCTTTGCGTTGCTAAACTTAGGAAGAGGTATATCGGGCAGCCTTAATTTTTGCTTAGCCTGAACCATACCTGATGTTGCTGAAGCAGAGTTAGTCGTAGCCTCAGAAGCCACCGCCAAGGGCTGAGGCTGCAGGAGGGCCAGGCAGTCAAACAACTGCTCCTCGTAGGACTCCTGCTCATCAGCGGCAGCGGCGAGTACATCGTCTGCAGCTTCGCTGCGAATGAGCAACTCAAAGATGGATTTGTCGAGGTCCTTTAGCTCCGTCTGTAGAGAGGTTACTTTCGCCATATTTAAGGCCCTTTGCTGTTCAGAGTAATCTGACCCCACAGCAGAAATAGAATTGTGTAGTTTAGTCACACGTTGTCTTAAGTACTTACGAGTTTTGGTTAAAATGGTGAGATCACTTCCGCCTCCGGCCTGCAACTGAGGTTCTTTAGGTTTTACAGACGCCATTGCTGCTGAAAACAATAGTTGAAGTTATTAGAAGTTATTAGAAATTAGAAAGTGTTAATGGAACACAGCAATGCCGCGGTATTCCAGCCCACGACCTCTGACTCCTGAAACACAAACGCAGGCCCCACGTTGGGCGCCATACAGAAAATAAATATTTATGGGGGGAAAAAATAATGTTGAAGCGTTTATCCGTATATTGAAAGTTCCAACTTTTATTCAAAGTTGATCAGACATAGATAAACAGTGAAATGTATAATAAGTGCGTAGCAGGAAGATTCAAGCTCCACACGAGCAGGGTGACTGGCTGAAGAAGCGGACCGTCACACCTTGCACTCAATTAAGCCGCGAAGGAACTGCAAGGGGATAAAGAAATGCGAATTAGTTGCGTTGAGGTTCAGAGCATAATAATGACTCCTTATAGTTATCGTTCGTCGTCTTACAGACAGTAGTTATAAGATGGTCATAGTAACCGTTATAGTTATAGTTTAGTTATAGTTTAGTTATAACTATAGTTATAGTTATAGTTTAGTTATAGTTATTAAGTATTTTAGTTATAGTTCTAAAGTAGTTATGAAGCCGTTGCAGTTTTACGTAATCATAGTTATAGGGCTTACAGGTTATGGTAGAGATTGGAATAGATACGAGGCCTGGATTGCGCACACCTAAAACCAGCTCACGGAATGGACATTCACATAGTTAACGACGATAGTCACCAACCTCCACAAGTCCGTGAGCCTCAGCGAGTGAGCGGAGCAGAGGTAGGCAGGCGTAGACGTCGCAGCAGCTGGTGGCACTCTCAGCCCATCACCACATCCCCAGCCGTGCAGAACATGACGAAAGGGTCGCCAGAAACTCCCCCAGGACAGAAGGCGCAGGAAGCACAGTCGGAAGTTTGCAAAGCAGCTGGATGCGGGGAGGCGTCACGGATGACGTCACGTTAGACCTCAGAGTGCGTATGCAGTGGTGCCAGCTCGGAGAGCAGGAGTGAACTGCTCAGACAGCTCCGAGACGAGTTAAAATAACCTCTGCTGTTTAAGGCAGGTTGTATTCAGGCAACGACATGTCGGCTAACTACATGAATGTCACCCATGGTGCTGGAGTGGTACGCAATCATTTTTATGTATCCATCAGAATTCAACTTAAACCTAGAAATACTTTAATGCAAATAATGTTAGTTCCAAATTGAATCCTTAACTTTAAAGGTTCTTCACAATCCCCCCGTTGTGATATGTAATCCCCCGTTGTGATATGTAATCCCCCGTTGTGATATGTAATCCCCCCGTTGTGATATGTAATCCCCCCGTTGTGATATGTAATCCCCCGTTGTGATATGTAATCCCCCCGTTGTGACATGTAATCCCCCGTTGTGATATGTAATCCCCCGTTGTGATATGTAATCCACCGTTGTGACATGTAATCCCCCGTTGTGATATGTAATCCCCCGTTGTGATATGTAATCCCCCCGTTGTGACATGTAATCCCCCCGTTGTGATATGTAATCCCCCGTTGTGATATGTAATCCCCCGTTGTGATATGTAATCCCCCGTTGTGACATGTAATCCCCCCGTTGTGATATGTAATCCCCCCGTTGTGATATGTAATCCCCCGTTGTGATATGTAATCCCCCCGTTGTGACATGTAATCCCCCGTTGTGATATGTAATCCCCCGTTGTGATATGTAATCCCCCCGTTGTTATATGTAATCCCCTCCGTTGTGATATGTAATCCCCCCGTTGTGATATGTAATCCTCCGTTGTGATATGTAATCCCCCGTTGTGATATGTAATCCCCCGTTGTGATATGTAATCCCCCGTTGTGATATGTAATCCCCCGTTGTGATATGTAATCCCCCGTTGTGATATGTAATCCCCCCGTTGTGATGTGTAATCCCCCGTTGTGATATGTAATCCCCCGTTGTGATATGTAATCCCCCGTTGTGATATGTAATCCCCCCGTTGTGATATGTAATCCCCCGTTGTGATATGTAATCCCCCCGTTGTGATATGTAATCCCCCCGTTGTAATGTGTAATCCCCCGTTGTGATATGTAATCCCCCGTTGTGATATGTAATCCCCCGTTGTGATATGTAATCCCCCCGTTGTGATGTGTAATCCCCCGTTGTGATATGTAATCCCCCGTTGTGATATGTAATCCCCCGTTGTGATATGTAATCCCCCCGTTGTGATATGTAATCCCCCCGTTGTGATATGTAATCCCCCGTTGTGATATGTAATCCCCCGTTGTGACATGTAATCCCCCCGTTGTGATATGTAATCCCCCCGTTGTGATATGTAATCCCCCCGTTGTGATATGTAATCCCCCGTTGTGATATGTAATCCCCCGTTGTGACATGTAATCCCCCCGTTGTGATATGTAATCCCCCGTTGTGATATGTAATCCCCCGTTGTGATATGTAATCCCCCCGTTGTGATATGTAATCCCCCGTTGTGATATGTAATCCTCCCGTTGTGACATGTAATCCCCCCGTTGTGATATGTAATCCCCCGTTATGATATGTAATCCCCCGTTGTGATATGTAATCCCCCCGTTGTGATATGTAATCCCCCCGTTGTGATATGTAATCCACCGTTGTGATATGTAATCCCCCGTTGTGACATGTAATCCCCCCGTTGTGATATGTAATCCCCCGTTGTGATATGTAATCCCCCGTTGTGATATGTAATCCCCCGTTGTGATATGTAATCCCCCCGTTTTGATATGTAATCCCCCCGTTGTGATATGTAATCCCCCGTTGTGATATGTAATCCCCCGTTGTGATATGTAATCCCCCCGTTGTGATATGTAATCCCCCCGTTGTGATATGTAATCCCCCGTTGTGATATGTAATCCCCCCGTTGTGACATGTAATCCCCCGTTGTGATATGTAATCCCCCGTTGTGATATGTAATCCACCGTTGTGACATGTAATCCCCCGTTGTGATATGTAATCCCCCGTTGTGATATGTAATCCCCCCGTTGTGATATGTAATCCCCCCGTTGTGATATGTAATCCCCCGTTGTGATATGTAATCCCCCCGTTGTGACATGTAATCCCCCGTTGTGATATGTAATCCCCCGTTGTGATATGTAATCCACCGTTGTGACATGTAATCCCCCGTTGTGATATGTAATCCCCCGTTGTGATATGTAATCCCCCCGTTGTGACATGTAATCCCCCCGTTGTGATATGTAATCCCCCGTTGTGATATGTAATCCCCCGTTGTGATATGTAATCCCCCGTTGTGACATGTAATCCCCCCGTTGTGATATGTAATCCCCCCGTTGTGATATGTAATCCCCCGTTGTGATATGTAATCCCCCCGTTGTGACATGTAATCCCCCGTTGTGATATGTAATCCCCCGTTGTGATATGTAATCCCCCCGTTGTTATATGTAATCCCCTCCGTTGTGATATGTAATCCCCCCGTTGTGATATGTAATCCTCCGTTGTGATATGTAATCCCCCGTTGTGATATGTAATCCCCCGTTGTGATATGTAATCCCCCGTTGTGATATGTAATCCCCCGTTGTGATATGTAATCCCCCGTTGTGATATGTAATCCCCCCGTTGTGATGTGTAATCCCCCGTTGTGATATGTAATCCCCCGTTGTGATATGTAATCCCCCGTTGTGATATGTAATCCCCCCGTTGTGATATGTAATCCCCCGTTGTGATATGTAATCCCCCCGTTGTGATATGTAATCCCCCCGTTGTAATGTGTAATCCCCCGTTGTGATATGTAATCCCCCGTTGTGATATGTAATCCCCCGTTGTGATATGTAATCCCCCCGTTGTGATGTGTAATCCCCCGTTGTGATATGTAATCCCCCGTTGTGATATGTAATCCCCCGTTGTGATATGTAATCCCCCCGTTGTGATATGTAATCCCCCCGTTGTGATATGTAATCCCCCGTTGTGATATGTAATCCCCCGTTGTGACATGTAATCCCCCCGTTGTGATATGTAATCCCCCCGTTGTGATATGTAATCCCCCCGTTGTGATATGTAATCCCCCGTTGTGATATGTAATCCCCCGTTGTGACATGTAATCCCCCCGTTGTGATATGTAATCCCCCGTTGTGATATGTAATCCCCCGTTGTGATATGTAATCCCCCCGTTGTGATATGTAATCCCCCGTTGTGATATGTAATCCTCCCGTTGTGACATGTAATCCCCCCGTTGTGATATGTAATCCCCCGTTATGATATGTAATCCCCCGTTGTGATATGTAATCCCCCCGTTGTGATATGTAATCCCCCCGTTGTGATATGTAATCCACCGTTGTGATATGTAATCCCCCGTTGTGACATGTAATCCCCCCGTTGTGATATGTAATCCCCCGTTGTGATATGTAATCCCCCGTTGTGATATGTAATCCCCCGTTGTGATATGTAATCCCCCCGTTTTGATATGTAATCCCCCCGTTGTGATATGTAATCCCCCGTTGTGATATGTAATCCCCCGTTGTGATATGTAATCCCCCCGTTGTGATATGTAATCCCCCCGTTGTGATATGTAATCCCCCGTTGTGATATGTAATCCCCCCGTTGTGACATGTAATCCCCCGTTGTGATATGTAATCCCCCGTTGTGATATGTAATCCACCGTTGTGACATGTAATCCCCCGTTGTGATATGTAATCCCCCGTTGTGATATGTAATCCCCCCGTTGTGACATAAAATCCCCCCGTTGTGATATGTAATCCCCCGTTGTGATATGTAATCCCCCGTTGTGACATGTAATCCCCCCGTTGTGATTTGTAATCCCCCCGTTGTGATATGTAATCCCCCGTTGTGATATGTAATCCCCCCGTTGTGACATGTAATCCCCCGTTGTGATATGTAATCCCCCGTTGTGATATGTAATCCCCCCGTTGTTATATGTAATCCCCCCCGTTGTGATATGTAATCCCCCGTTGTGATATGTAATCCCCCGTTGTGATATGTAATCCCCCGTTGTGATATGTAATCCCCCGTTGTGATGTGTAATCCCCCGTATTGATATGTAATCCCCCGTTGTGATATGTTATCCACCGTTGTGATATGTAATCCCCCGTTGTGATGTGTAATCCCCCGTTGTGATGTGTAATCCCCCGTTGTGATGTGTAATCCCCCGTAGTGATATGAAATCCCTCCGTTGTGATATGTAATCCCCCGTTGTGATGTGTAATCCCCCGTTGTGATATGTTATCCACCGTTGTGATATGTAATCCCCCGTTGTGATATGTAATCCCCCGTTGTGATGTGTAATCCCCCGTTGTGATGTGTAATCCCCCGTTGTGATATGTTATCCACCGTTGTGATATGTAATCCCCCGTTGTGATATGTAATCCCCCGTTGTGATATGTAATCCCCCGTTGTGATATGTAATCCCCCGTTGTGATGTGTAATCCCCCGTTGTGATGTGTAATCCCCCGTTGTGATGTGTAATCCCCCGTTGTGATATGTTATCCACCGTTGTGATATGTAATCCCCCGTTGTGATATGTAATCCCCCGTTGTGATGTGTAATCCCCCGTTGTGATATGTAATCCCCCGTTGTGATATGTAATCCCCCGTTGTGATATGTAATCCCCCGTTGTGATATGTAATCCCCCGTTGTGATATGTAATCCCCCCGTTGTGATATGTAATCCCCCCGTTGTAATGTGTAATCCCCCGTTGTGATATGTAATCCCCCGTTGTGATATGTAATCCCCCGTTGTGATATGTAATCCCCCCGTTGTGATGTGTAATCCCCCGTTGTGATATGTAATCCCCCGTTGTGATATGTAATCCCCCCGTTGTGATATGTAATCCCCCCGTTGTGATGTGTAATCCCCCGTTGTGATATGTAATCCCCCCGTTGTGATATGTAATCCCCCGTTGTGTTATGTAATCCCCCCGTTGTGATATGTAACCCCCCCGTTGTGATATGTAATCCCCCGTTGTGATATGTAATCCCCCGTTGTGATATGTAATCCCCCCGTTGTGATATGTAATCCCCCCGTTGTGATGTGTAATCCCCCCGTTGTGATGTGTAATCCCCCGTTGTGATATGTAATCCCCCCGTTGTGATATGTAATCCCCCGTTGTGATATGTAATCCCCCGTTGTGATATGTAATCCCCCGTTGTGATGTGTAATCCCCCGTTGTGATATGTAATCCCCCCGTTGTGATATGTAATCCCCCGTTGTGATGTGTAATCCCCCCGTTGTGATGTGTAATCTCCCGTTGTGATATGTAATCTCCCCGTTGTGATATGTAATCCCCCCGTATTGATATGTAATCCCCCCGTTGTGATGTGTAATCCCCCCGTTGTGATATGTAATCCCCCCGTTGTGATGTGTAATCCCCCCGTTGTGATGTGTAATCTCCCGTTGTGATGTGTAATCCCCCGTTGTGATGTGTAATCCCCCGTTGTGATGTGTAATCTCCCGTTGTGATATGTAATCCCCCCCCGTTGTGATATGTAATCCCCCCGTATTGATATATAATCCCCCCGTTGTGATATGTAATCCCCCCGTTGTGATATGTAATCCCCCCGTTGTGATATGTAATCCCCCCGTTGTGATATGTAATCCCCCCCGTTGTGATATGTAATCCCCCGTTGTGATGTGTAATCCCCCCGTTGTGATGTGTAATCCCCCCGTTGTGATGTGTAATCCCCCCGTTGTGATGTGTAATCTCCCGTTGTGATGTGTAATCCCCCCGTTGTGATATGTAATCCCCCCGTATTGATATATAATCCCCCCGTTGTGATATGTAATCCCCCCGTATTGATATATAATCCCCCCGTTGTGATATGTAATCCCCCGTTGTGATGTGTAATCCCCCCGTTGTGATGTGTAATCCCCCCGTTGTGATGTGTAATCCCCCCGTTGTGATATGTAATCCCCCCGTTGTGATGTGTAATCTCCCGTTGTGATATGTAATCCCCCCCGTTGTGATATGTAATCCCCCCGTATTGATATATAATCCCCCCGTTGTGATATGTAATCCCCCGTTGTGATGTGTAATCCCCCCCGTTGTGATGTGTAATCCCCCCGTTGTGATGTGTAATCCCCCCGTTGTGATGTGTAATCTCCCGTTGTGATGTGTAATCCCCCCGTTGTGATGTGTAATCCCCCCGTTGTGATATGTAATCCCCCGTTGTGATGTGTAATCCCCCCGTTGTGATGTGTAATCTCCCGTTGTGATGTGTAATCCCCCCGTTGTGATGTGTAATCCCCCCGTTGTGATATGTAATCCCCCCGTTGTGATGTGTAATCCCCCCGTTGTGATGTGTAATCCCCCGTTGTGATGTGTAATCCCCCCGTTGTGATGTGTAATCCCCCGTTGTGATGTGTAATCTCCCGTTGTGATGTGTAATCCCCCGTTGTGATGTGTAATCCCCCCGTTGTGATATGTAATCCCGCCGTTGTGATGTGTAATCCCCCGTTGTGATGTGTAATCCCCCGTTGTGATATGTAATCCCCCGTTGTGATGTGTAATCCCCCGTTGTGATGTGTAATCCCCCGTTGTGATATGTCATCCCCCGTTGTGATGTGTAATCCCCCGTATTGATATGTAATCCCCCCGTTGTGATGTGTAATCCCCCCCGTTGTGATGTGTAATCCCCCCGTTGTGATGTGTAATCTCCCGTTGTGATGTGTAATCCCCCGTTGTGATGTGTAATCCCCCCGTTGTGATATGTAATCCCCCGTTGTGATGTGTAATCCCCCCGTTGTGATGTGTAATCCCCCGTTGTGATGTGTAATCTCCCGTTGTGATGTGTAATCCCCCGTTGTGATGTGTAATCCCCCCCGTTGTGATATGTAATCCCCCCGTTGTGATGTGTAATCCCCCGTTGTGATGTGTAATCCCCCGTTGTGATATGTAATCCCCCGTTGTGATGTGTAATCCCCCGTTGTGATGTGTAATCCCCCGTTGTGATATGTAATCCCCCGTTGTGATGTGTAATCCCCCGTTGTGATGTGTAATCCCCCCGTTGTGATGTGTAATCCCCCGTATTGATATGTAATCCCCCCCGTTTTGATGTGTAATCCCCCGCTGTGATATGTAATCCCCCCGTTGTGATGTGTAATCCCCCGTTGTGATATGTAATCCCCCCGTATTGATATGTAATCCCCCCGTTGTGATGTGTAATCCCCCGTTGTGATATGTAATCCCCCGTATTGATATGTAATCCCCCCCGTTGTGATGTGTAATCCCCCGTTGTGATATGTAATCCCCCCGTTGTGATGTGTAATCCCCCGTTGTGATATGTAATCCCCCCGTTGTGATGTGTAATCCCCCCGTTGTGATGTGTAATCCCCCGTATTGATATGTAATCCCCCCGTTGTGATGTGTAATCCCCCGTATTGATATGTAATCCCCCGTTGTGATATGTAATCCCCCCGTTGTGATATGTAATCCCCCGTTGTGATGTGTAATCCCCCGTTGTGATATGTAATCCCCCGTTGTGATATGTAATCCCCCGTTGTGATGTGTAATCCCCCGTTGTGATATGTAATCCCCCGTTGTGATGTGTAATCCCCCGTTGTGATATGTAATCCCCCGTTGTGATATGTAATCCC